>WHYT01017626.1:188718-206141 GCA_009806455.1 Tetrax tetrax
CCCAGAGAGGTGGTGGATGCCCCATCCCTGGAAACGTTCAAGGCCAGGCTGGATGAGGCTCTGAGCAACCTGATCTGGTTGGAGATGTCCCTGCTCCTGGCAGGGGGGTTGGACTGGATGGGCTTTGAAGGTCCCTTCCAACTCTAATCACCATTCTGTGATTCTAAAAGGGGGGGAAAAAAGAAAAGAAAAAGGTCATTTCCTATTTTCTTCCTGTGTGATGAGAATGACAGCAACCCAGGTTAGGAACTGAATAGTCTGGAAAATGATAATTAAGAGAAAATAAACATTTTATCGTGTAAATACAAAACTGAAATGCATGTTTTAAGAAAGGAAGCAAAGCATTCATGCCTACCAGCGAAACATCAGAAATTGTTTCTTTCAGAAGTGTTTGGTTTTTTTTAGGACAACTCATAATACCAGGAAGAAATCTAATGTCAGTCACTCTGAAAATCATACATTGGTGTGTTCTTTTCTTTTGAAAAATGTTGTTTCAATCTGAGTCTTTTAGATGTAAGCAAGCATCCAGGTGACTTTGGTAATGGCTGGCTGTTGTAGTGTCTGTTTCTGGAGTCTGGAGTTTTGGGTCTTTCTCAAAAGAGTTTCATCCGGTGCAAAGTGAGATTGCTTTAGGTAACTGATGGAAATTTTCTTTAGATATCTAAAGTTTCTTTTGGTATTTTGGCTTGAGACTCCTGAGCTGGACGTAAAGTTGTTTTCAGAACCAGGCGCTCTGTACAGATCTGACAGCATAGTGAGGCACCTACTAAGACAAAACCATTCCATATATTCCAAAATATTCCATATTTTCCTAAGTGAATATACAGTACATCTCCCTGGCTTCTGACAGATTTGAGGCTAGAAATACTCTGTCTCACAAGGATGCTGGTAAATACAGGAAAGCCACGTGCCAGGCCCTCTCTATGCTTTTATCATAATACTATTAATAAAGAATTAATAATAACAGAAAATCAAAAAAGCCTAGAGCAAATATCTTCCTTGAAGAACAACTTGAACAAATAAACCAGCAAAATTACATTTTTTTTTGTGCATGTTAATGTTACCTAATTTGCTATTGCTTAGCAGTATTGCAGTGTTACAGACCTCTGTCTTTGAGTTTTTCTTTCATCTCTGCAGAAATGAATCAATATTAACAACATTATGGTTTAAAATAGGGATAATGTTGACTGAGGTCATGTTTCCTTTGAGGTAATTACTTTTCTACACAAATGGTTATTCTGGGCCCTTTCTCGCTCGCCGTTTCACACTCCACACCTAGGTACTCCAGTAAATCCTTTGTTATATCACATTTTCCCTTATTTGCCAATGTTGTAGCCAGCTGTTTGTGTCTCTGCGGTTGACGTCTTGTTGATGCGTCCCTCGGAATTTCCCACTTTTATGACTTTGAAATTAGCTTCAAAAAAAAAAGAAAAACGAGAAATCTCCAGCTGAAAATTCAGACTATCATCAGAAATGCAAGTGCTTTAAAGATCTGTTAAGCTGTGCAATAGACTCTGAAGGGAAGAGATGGGAGCCTTTTTGTTGAAATCTTTACGTGTAGCTCAGAACAAGTGCTGCGTTACGAACTGCAGGAATAATTCCTCTTTGGCAGAGGGATTGCTTTGGATTTTATTTGTATAGTAACATGAGTGAGCAGTGAGAAAACAAGACATGCTACTGAGTAACAAGTTAAAAAGCATTTATTGTACGTGTAAATCAAATGTTTGGTAGGTGGAGATGATGCTGAATTACTAATAAAACCAGAATTGGGTGACCTACTTAAAGCTTGTCACCTCCGTCTTCCAGGGTGCGGCATCTGAAGATGGCCACATAACTTACCAGAGCAGAATGGAATATAATGTGTTGAGGGCAAGGGGGTGAGGTACACCTGTGGCTTGGGATCCTCTGTCCAGAAAATTTCACAGCACCTACTTGTGCATAAATACTGTGCTATTTCTCATTCCCAAAGTGGTTGATTGTTCTTTCAGAAATGGTTTTTGCTTTTGCAGCTTCCTGTCTGAAACGTGAGTGCATCCTTTAACCCCAAGTGCAAGATCCCAAATTATAGAAATGGTTGGAAACTAATTAAGGATCAGAGGTGCCACAGCGTTGGGAGCTTTGCAGTTGCAAACACTTCCATTTCCAGCAGTGGAAGAGTGCACAGAGATTTGCATTCATGGTGGAGTTTTGACTGAGCTTTTGTAACAGGGCTGGAGAAAGCAGTCATCGGAGCGCCCGGATTTCAGAACAGCTCTGCTCTGCAAACACCAGCTCCCTGCCCTTCCGGCTGTGAGAGGGGGCTGCTACTGTAGCATGCCACAGGGTAATTTCTGTAGTCACCTCCACTCTGCTTTTCTCCAAATTTTTTGTTTAAATCTGAAAATTTGTGTGTTTTTCTGTGAGAAAACATGCCTGGCCTTTCAAAAGGGCTGGAGCAGCTCTGCTGTGAGGCCAGGCTGGGAGAGCTGGGGCTGTTCAGCCTGGAGAAGAGGAGGCTCCGGGGAGACCTGATAGCGGCTCCCAGTGCCCAAAGGGGGCTGCAGGGAAGATGGGGAGAGGCTGTTCAGTAGGGCCTGCTGTGACAGGTGATGGTTTTAAATTAGAGGGAAGTAGATTTAGGTTAGATATTAGGAAAAATAGGGTGGTGGAACACTGTCCCAGGTTGCCCAGAGAGGCGGTGGATGCCTCATCCCTGGAAACATTCCAGGCCAGGTTGGCCGGGGCTCTGAGCAACCTGATCCGGTTGGAGATGTCCCTGCTCCTTGCAGGGGGGTGGCACTGGGTGGGCTTTAATGGTCCCTTCCAACCGAAACTATTCTGTGATTCTAAAAGTACAGTGCAAGAAAAATGTGTTGGGGAAACAGAAAGCATGTACTGCTGCTTGAAAAGAAATCGGTATCAGGATTAAGGGAAAGGATGTTACTTATTTTGGTTAATACAAAATAAAGAGTTCAGTTTTCAGTGTCTTAGACATCTGACTCTATTTGTGTACGTGGATAGTGCCGCTGGAGCCCCCGAGGACGCTGTCCCCCAGTAGAGAAGGAGCTGGAGTGGGCTGTGGGAGCGTGGCCTCTGCTCCCGATTCTCTCTCATGTTTCTTCAGTAATGGTAAGCCAGTCACTTCTCCAGTGTGCTCCTGCACCCTTCCCTGGCATCGCGTCGCGAGGGAATGGCGTGTAGACCTCTTTTACAAAATAATTTGGGGCATGTGGATGAAAAGAATTTGATTCAGGCTTTTGGTGTGACGATAAATGTTTAGTAGTTGGGTAAATGCCAATCTGATAAGGAGTTTAGTGAATTTAAATTCTATTGTTGATATTAATCCTTGAAGGAGGATTAAACTGCAGTGAATGGAAGATCCTTCACTTCTGAATGATGATGCTCACGTTTCTTTTATGTTCATTACCTTGACAATTTTAATTAGTGCATCTTAAATTTCCTGAACATCCATCTATAGATGAGCACAAGATGTCTGTGGAGGGGTGTCTGTACTTCTTCAGACTGGGCCTTGGTTTTCCAGAGCTTCCTTACATGAATGCAAAGACAATGCGCAACAGAGAAACAGGCTCTCGTAAAAACAAAATTAACATCAAAAAAGATACTTCTGATTCTAGTTCCCTCCGTTTGATCAGGGGAAGGAATAGATTATTAAGACTCAATATCCTTATATCATCTCCTGCCATCAGTATGGAGAGGAAATAAGTATACAAATCACTAAATTGCTTCAAAGCTGCTTGGCAACTGCAAATTACAAAATTGATCATCTGACTCATTTATATTTCTTTCAAAAAGGAGCATAAGAAGAAAACCAGTACAGGATTATCTCAAGAAGTAAATCCTATTGCAGACTGTACTATAACGGCATCAGGGCTTTGTCAGAAAAATGCCAAAACGCAAAACCTGCAATAGTTGTATTAATAATAATAATAATTTAAAAAAAGCAGCTGTACTTCCCTTCAGCTTTGTCCTTTTCACTCCCTTTCATCCCCAGAGCAAGCCTCAATATTAAGGTAACTTAAAACTGGTTGTTTTTATCCATGAGTACTTCTAAGTGCAAACAGATTATAGTGACTGGACTTTTTTTGTCTGTTTCCTTCTTTCTCCTCTCTGGTTTTAGTAATCTGGAACTGTAACAGAGGAAACCAAGTCATGTGTAGTAAGTTTGTGGGTCATCCATGTAAAACACTATCTGTAAAAGGCTGCTTGGAGAGAACCTTCTCTGGATAATTAAAAGTAGCTTAAAAATATACATCTCTTTTTGTTCCGCAGCCATTAGCATATGTTATTCTGGGCAGAGATAATCTGCCAGGTTTTAACAATCTATTTTTCTACCCGAATATTCGGTGACTTGTAGTAGGTTAACAAGAGTGAGGTGAGGGTACCGTTTTCTCCAGCAGCAGTCAACGCTAGGCTTGTCTGTGTCTGCATGGCGAGAGATAACACACAGCGCAGCGCTGTGAAGCGGCGGCGTTTCTGTTCTGAGATGTGCAGACGGCTTTCGTGGGTCTCACTGGCATCCCCGGGGCGGTGTGGCTCCCTGCCTGCGGTACCTCTGCCTTGCCCCCCGCTACGGAAGAGGCGAGACTGAATGCTGGACGGGTTTGCAGCTCGGCCTGGGACCGTGGGCTGTGCAGCCGACAGTAAGAACAGAAATCCCTTGACGGCAGCTGCCAGCAGGGTGTGTGTCAGGAGTTGCAAGGAGAGTAACATGTGTGTCTTCCTCTGGAAAAGCAAACCAGATTTCCATTCTCTGATCAGCTTCTCTCATCGCCTGTGTTAGTTCTGAGTGCATTTGCTTTCCTTTTCTGAGTGTCACAGTTGTCTCTGTTCAGCTACTTATCCATCATGGCTTCTGTGTCTTTTGGGTTTGAAAATGGTTTTCGTTAAGCATTCTTTTCGTATTAGTATTATCTCTAATTTAATTCCTTTTTGGTTCCTATCTGTCTTCTGCTTTCACTATTAAAGTCACGGCTGTGGTCTGCGGCTCCTGTGGGTGCTCCGGTGAAGAGACAAGATGGAGGTGTCTGCGGTTGTATGGATGACCCAGCCTATGTGGAGGGAATTAGATTTTTAATTAATCTCATTGTCCTATAATTAATCTAATTGTCCTATAAAAGTCCCATGAGAACAGGCTTGTGGCTCCCAGAAAAGGTGTGTCTTTTTACCTTCTAAAGTCAGTCTTCTGTGTTTATAAGGGGATCGAGAGACTTTTGATTTAAACACAGGCAACTCAAAAGTGCATTTGGAAGTTCCTCAGATGAGAAACTAAAAAAGAGCAAGAGCAGAGATAGCTTTTAAAAAGTTATTATCTTGTAGCATATTGACAAGTTGTGATTAATGATTGCACTGCCTAAACTGCCAATGTAACACAGTGCTCCAGATAATCTTTCTCAAGTCATTAATTACGTTTGCAGTTACTGTTGGCAACAACAGCCGTTTCTGTTTGTAAGAGTATGGTAACAGTGCATTGTTCTGAAAGGTGATTGTTGTGGATGTTAGAATGCTGAATTCCCTTGGGCTGTTCTAAGATTATCAAATAGTAGATTAGCTCCATGTAGAGTACTTTGCTTAAGATTTCGCTTAAATTCCTTTATTTAGGAAATTTTTTCTTGGTGTTCCAAAGCGTTAT
Source organism: Tetrax tetrax (assembly GCA_009806455.1). Taxonomy (NCBI): domain Eukaryota; kingdom Metazoa; phylum Chordata; class Aves; order Otidiformes; family Otididae; genus Tetrax; species Tetrax tetrax. The sequence goes on from WHYT01017626.1 coordinate 194,348, forward strand.
GGAAGAACTTTGTGTGCGGTTCAGAGGAGAAGCTGCTCTTGCCAATAAGGGACCAGCCTGAGATTTAGGAGTGCTCCATACCTGTCGTCTCTGTGCCACAGAGTTTGTGAGGGACCGTAGGTGAATCACTTATCCTCAGATTATTCCCATTCTCCAAATTCCACATGCAAGGATGGAAAAAGGAAGGAAGATCTCAAAATGGCACTCTGTTTTCTGCAGGTAGCAAAGTGGGACATGGAAGGACTGACTTTTTCAAGACAGCAAAAAATGGAAGATGAGCTTTAGCTTCTTATGTCTCCTATCTGTACCCAGAGAATCGGCCCCCCTTTCTGAAACACACCACGTTTTGTTCATAATGCAGGGGTCTCAACTGTTTGTGTGGTGCTAGCTTTCCATTTTTAAGAGCTTTTGAAATCACTTGTTAGAGGTATGAGATTGCTCAGGGTGTTTTGTCCTTTCTGTATTAAGTGTGGCACAAGGGACGAGCACTGCACCCCAGCTCACTCTGCTGTCCCATCGCCTGTCTTGCTGCTGCTTCTCCCAAACAACTGCTTCTCTCGTGAAGTCAAAATTAAATATTCTGTGTTTATAGAAGCATCTTTTGGTGCAGCAGGTAGGCACCATCTACAGGCTATTAATGGTTTTTCAAAATAAACTCTTTATCCAGTCACTCAGCTCTTAGAACCCATTTGTTTCAGGCTGGATTTTTTCCCTGTTTCTTTCCCACTTTCTTCTTTTTAGTGACAAACTTTTTACTTCTTAGTCATCAACACGGGATAATGGAACAACCGGTATTTTCTGCGATTGGTAAGTAATGTAGAGCTTGAAGGGAGGAAATAGGAAAGCTATTGAGAGAAGTAAATGAAAATGGAATTACATTGCTTTACAAGATGCAGATACATCAAAAGTAGTTCTAGACATAAGAGGCAATACTTGCTGTCACTTGTATTTGGGTCTTAGGATGGCGTGACGCTTTTTGCTTTGTTTCAGTGTTAACTCTTTATTAAGATCTCTTTATGTCATGGTTTGCACTATTTTATACATTTGCTAAACATATCTGTACAATGCAAAGAGCTTTTTATTAAGCTTTTAAAATGAGCTGTCCTTTCACAGTGATAAGAAGAGGCAGAATACAAAATGGATGAGAAATAGAATTAAAATGCAGATTGTGCATCCTTGAAACTATATTAAGCTGACATCTCCTGCCTGTGCAGTATGCTTGAGGTGAGGAGTAAAATATAAAGATTTCTCAGAGCTTTTTTTCAGGTGCTTATCTAGACTCCTTCAGTGGTAGTGAGTGATGCTTCCTTATGGGCTTTGGTCATCGACAAGCCACTTAGGGAAAATTGTATCATCTCCCGTTTTGCAGAGATGTAGTGCTGTGGCACAAAGCAGTGACGTGGCTTGCCTGGAAATGCGCTGGAGATGAATGGCAGAGGTGGTGTCCCAAGCTGCTGAGCAAAGATGTCTGTGCAACGTGCAGGTTAAATTGACTGCTTGATATGTAGCATAGAAATGTGAAACACTTACCTGAAAGACCTAGCATGTTCAAAAAACCTTGCATGTTCTTGCTGAAGACCCAGAGTTCACTTCATGTCTTGGGAGAAAACATTTAGCCTTCGGAGAAGAGTCAGCAAGGGAAAGCTGCTGTCACCTTGGCTGCACTTACCCCTCTGCCACTGCATCCAAGAACAGAACAAAGAGCCAGAATTTGCCACTTACTGAGAGGGGTTTAATCAACTCCTGTTTATGTTTTCTCAGAAATAGCTCTGAACAGAAACACTACCAGAGAAATGGAATTTGCTCTGGGCTTATCTTTTTATTGTGACTTATAGGGATTCTGCCAGGTAAATGTTTGTGGACTCACACAGCTCTGCTGCTATCATCTTGATGACAAAAACATGGGACTTTTATTTGTGCCTTCTGGGAGCCATGAGGTTAAGAAAATTACTTAAATTTTTTCTTCATTTCCCAGAGTGTCTTTTGAAGTGAGAAATACACACATCAGTCCTAGAAACATTGATCAGAGCCCTGGCCTATCTCATCCCTCCACATGTAAAGACTGGAAAATCAACAGCTGAGCTAAAAGAGGAGGGAATTAAAACTAGTGAGGAGAGCAAAGGACACAGCTCCTCAGAATTCAACCTGTGCTACAGGAATGGTTAGGGACTCAGCTAACCTGTACTTTATACCCAGTTCTGTTCCTTGTCTGCCAGATGACCACATGTTCCTAAGCCTCTTGGATATTTTTATAATCACTTCTATCATTCTACCTTTTGAAGTAGGTAGAGATCGAGGAACCATCCATTTGTAGCAGTCCAGCTCTGAGTTAGTTATAAGGAGTTAGATTTCCTTCTGTGGATACATGATTAATAATTAAGGACTACTGAAGATGATTCCTGTGGTCCCCATCTAGGAAAACATGGGGTCATGTAGGAGAGTGTCTGTCCTGGCAAACTGTGTAACAGTCATGGCAAAAATCACCCTCTCTGTTGGTAGAATTTATGGATTCCCCATCCTAAATATCTGTGAAAATTTTTATTTCTTCTTGTATGTGAATCTCAAATTGGTTCTTGGGATTTTAAAAGTCATGTAATAATGTTAAAGCCTCTATAGAATAGTTGCAGCCTAGCTAGATTTCACAGTATTTTTTTATTCGTGTTGGCTGGGCTATTCATTTTTTAACCTTAGTCAAGAATGACTTACAAAATCAGTCAGAATAATTTTCCATGTACTATTAATACTTGTCACTAGTTGGCAGTGACAATTCACTTTGAGCTCCCAGTGAATGGGAGAAAGGACACAGTTCTGACACATAACAAATAATCATTTGGGGGGGGGGGGGGGGGGGGGAAGAAGCTTAGTCTGCCTTTCTTTAGCCTCTAGGTTTAAAGCTAAATGAACTACCAAGAGCAATTAAGGGACTTACATGTCCAGAAAGAAGGCATGTAGGTGTTGGCAGTGGAGGGCTAAGTCTTCACTCTTTAGCAGATGGATGCTGAAGATACGCTCTTCCTCAGCACGCAGTTAGAAAAAAGATAACCTACTGCGTGTGGATCATAGGGAGGTCAGGTGTATAAAGAAAGCTTTTTTCCCTGTTGAAGCCTTCTACTCTACACAGTTCTTCAACATCTTCAACATAAAAGAACCGCTTAATTTACTTGTTCTTCCATATCACAAAAGTAACAAACAGCAGCGTTCAATTCCAGGCTGGAGCTGAGAATGCAACCAGTGGTCCACAAGCCCTGAGAGGAGGAATTCGAGCGAGATCTGCAGATGGTTCTTGCGTAGTGGTTGGCAGCGCTGACAAAGCGTTTTCTGAGTGAGAAGGAACGATCAGGTTGTGTTCTGCACACGTCTGTAGCTACTGGCTGGGACGGTCTAGATTTCCTCACTGCTGCTAGTAATAGCAACGGGAACATGGTGACATCCGGTCTTTTTAGGGGAACTGTTAAAAAATACATTTGACGTACCTGATGGAGACTTGTAGTGTTCTGTAAATTGCTGTCACAGTGTCTGATTGCTTGGGAATTTTAAAAACTTTTTAATTGATACAGCATTGAAGTCTTAGAACAATGAAAGTACACCTTGGCTGTTGCCTATCAAATTGTTTAGTATTTTGGATGCAAAAAAAAAGACCAGAAAGTGGTCATTTAAATGAATTATAGAGTGTGGAAAGTGTTTGGTTTTTTTGTGGTCTTTATTATTGTGACGTTTATCTTGGAGCTGGAGGCAGAGGAGTTGTGTTGTGAAAAAAAAAAACAACCCGTGGGAAGAGGATAATTACAGTTATTAAGCAGTTGGCTAGTCTCTGCACTTCTACTGTGAAGCTTTTGTCTGTGGAGTATCTACCTGTCTCACTGGTAATTAGTTGTTTAAGGCCTGAGCCCAGGTCTCCCATTTGAAATCAGTGGAAATACTGAGTCTCGCTGTAAATGTTTGATCCTGTAAGAGCCTTTGATTTATGGGGCTGCTGCTGGTTTCAGTGAGCATTCTGCAACCGTGGAGCTTCCAAGAAAAGTCTCAAACTGTGGCAGTAGCTTGCATGTTAATTCAGCAGTGTGGTTTGGGTTGGTTTTAATTTATTGTTTTAGTGAACAATTGGAGTGGTACTGTGCTTGTATTAAAGATAAGTACTGGAGTTCAAAACCATCAATCACTATCTCTTGAGCGACTAACCGCTCCTGCAGTAACCAATTTTGCAATATATTTAACCAAACGTGATTTTCAAAAAACTAATGTGTTGCAACAATACATTTTCAGGAATATGAGAGGGGTTAGATTCCTGCGTTGGCTGCTTAAGAACACTTTAGGTTCATGAAGTATTCTGATTTACTCATCTTCGTAAGAATGATAACTAGGGTTATGTTCTTCATATGAATATCAAGAGAAATTTTCCTTCTTAAACATTAGGAAAAATGTTTTGCAAGCTCATAAAGTTCTTCAAGAGTCCTTACTAGTACAGCAGTAAATGCCCAGCCCTTAGACTGTTCAGAAAACAATCCTATGAGTGTAAGAATTACAGGGGCTCAGAAAACATGCTTCTCAAATAGGTTAAATAGGAATTTCACTGAAGGCAGTGAAGCCCTACTTCCCAAGGCACGTTCCTGTTGAATCACCAAAAAATAGTTTCATTTAGGGTTTTTTCTTTTTTCAGCTGATGTCGGTTTCAGAAATCTGTAGTTCGCTGCTGCAACTTTCCCAGATTTGTCTCTTAATTAGCTGGCCCATGTGATCTCTCACATTCTAGACATCAGAGATTTTTCCTGGAATAAGGAAATATTACAAAGTTATTTGCAGTCATTCAGTGTTTCCTCCCCTAATGGATTCTATGGCACTTAGCATGCACTTACCTCAGATTTTATCTCACTGCCCATCGCTCTAGCATCCGAGTTCTTCCCATCAGAAGTAAAATCTCTTTCCCTGAAATACTGATGATGAGAATGGACAAGTTGTTTGCTTTAGAAAAGCAATAAAAAGAAATCCAAAAAGGCAAAGCTTAATGAAGAGAAGCAGTTGCATTTAGGAGAATTAGTGCTCACAAACCAACTTAAAAAGATGGGGTTTGGATTTTAGATCTGAATGAGATAAGGACTTTTTCCTGCACTCATTTTCTAGTGTGATAGGTTTTAAAGGGGAGAGTCTGTTTCTCCATAGCAGGTAGGATTTCTTCCAGGCAAGTTGGTTATGGTGATTTCTGAGAATTGCCATTGAAGCAGTGCAAGTCCCACAGAAGTTCCTCTTTCTTGCTAACAGAACGTTATTTTCATTTACTTTTCTGTAAGAAGCCAGGCTTCTGGGAGGGGCTCCAACTGCGGCAGAACATGGCCATTCTCTAGGTTACCGGAAGCCATAGTCACACTTGGAGTGTCTCTGTGAAGACTTTGATTGAGGTTTAAAGACTTCCGTTTTCATTGCCTTTGGAGCATGTTCTCTTACACCTGAGGAGCTGTAGGCTCCTATGGAATTTATGGAGCTCTTCAAGCCCACGGTTTAAAAGTGAAGTGCCAGATGCTGCTTTGAAGACACCTATCAATATTTTTGCTTGTGAATCCAGTGTTTCCAGTATCTGCATATTTCTTCTGATAATTTGTGAGCTTGTCCTTTTGGCAGGTCCTGTGAGCTAAACCTGTCCCGTAATCCATCCTTTTCAGCTGGGAGACTAAGGCACAGAGATACTGAGTTATTTGTCTGAGAAGAGCATCTGTAGCACTTGAACTTGTGTCTCCTGTTCCTTAATCCTTTGAGTTTAACCAAAGCTGCTGCTTTAAACCAAGCCCTCTCTGACCTTTCCAAGAGATCTCAAAAGTTTACTTACCCCTAGGGGTGTTGTGAAGCTTAATTAATGTTTGTAAAGTGCCTTGAGTTCTTTGGATGAAAGCGCTTTGGATTATTAATATTAATAGTAACAGACGAGCCCCTGAAACATTCCAGTACAGTAGAATGAATTAACATGAAGCAAGCAATCAACAACAACAAATCAAACCAGTAATGCTGCCATAGCCTTGGGCAGTGCGTACAGCTGGTGGTCTGATAGATGTGACAGATGAATCCGCTGATATTCTCTTCAGTCATTTCCATTGTAAATTAAACTGTCTCCCGTGTCCTCATAACAGCAGCCTTTTAGCCACAAGTCACCTGCAGCATTAACTCGCTTTTTCCAATTGAAGCTTTTTTAAAAAAATCATATTCAGGCATGACATAAGCTGGTACATAACTTTTTGAGGTACTTTTCAGGGACTTAGATAAGCTGGGGCAGATCGGCCACCATTCCCATGGTCACATTGGCCCATGCACCCCAAGAGAGACTTAATCCTTCTGCAGTGCTTTCACCACAGTTACCAGTGCGTGTCCTCCTGAGCAGGGGTCGCTCCTACAGAAGTGTCAACAAGCAAAATGGACAAGAAAAATAAGGAGAAATGAAAGCACAGAGGCTGGATGACTCAATGTATCAGAGGAGAGGCAGATACAGGGTCCCTGGTCCCTGTCAGGTATGCCACATTCTGAACTAGACAATAGTGGTGGACTAGACGTTCAGCGGTGGGGACCTCCTTTCCTTGCACAGGAGTGGAAAAGAGCCCAAACATAACTAAGAGTGAAATCCACGGTGCCCTTTTCGTGTAAGTAGATCTCAATCTAGTAGGAAACAGCTGCTTCATACTTGCACAATCTTCTTTCAGTGCTCTCTTCCTTCCATCATCAAAATGCAATGACACAATATGAATTTTTGTCTGTGCATTACAAGTTCAAAAGCTGCAATAACCTCAGTAGATCATAATAAAAATCTGTAATGAAGAAAAAGAAATGAGGAAGCCATAGGGCAGTTTTCCTCAGAAAAAGTATGGTAAGGAATGTGTATTTTGGACCATTGAACAAAGAGTTGGACTATTAAGGAAAGAGTGCTAATGATTTATGCAAGGGTTTTGGAAGAGGGACTGCTGCTGTGTATTTTGCATAGTTCACGTACTAAAGAGCGATTGGTACTGACTGCTGTTGGCCATAATGGAGTTTCACTCCGTGGAAAATGGTGACCTTTCAGGAGAAAACTTCATTTGTTGTTGGAACAAGTTGAAATTTGTAACTGAACACCAAAAAGTTCTTACATTGGATTTGTATGGCTATGTAATTAATTTTTCTAAGTAAATACGAGTGTTATCCCTGAATTTCTCAGAGACCTATTCAGTGAATTTGTATGAACAGCTAGGAATCCAGCAACCTCATTTGAGAACTAATTCTTTTTTTTCATCCTGGTGACTTTTGCTTCACTCTGTGCAAATCTTTTCCGGTTTAGCATGCTTGACATTTTGCAGGAGCTGCCCCTGAATTGTACTGTTTAATTAAGATCACATGTATATAGAGTGAAGATCTAACAATGAATGAACAATTGCTTTTAATCTTCATGCCTCTTCTCTTTCCAACAGTATCTATATCAGCTCTCAAAAAATAGTTATGAGCATCCCTTGTTTTCAAGGGGTTGGCCTGGTTTTCATGTGTTTGGACGGATTGATTGATTTATTTATTAAGTGGACATGCTTATATCTCTGCTGTTTTTACTGCCCAAGGATTGTTCTTGCTCATCTTGACTGCCGCCGGCACCTCATCCAGAAGTGTGCGGGATGCGGTACCCCTGTCCTGTCCTGGCCATCGCTCAAGTTGTCTGATACTCTGGAAGTTGGGGTGAAGTGTCCTACAACTTAACATCCATTCCTGTGCTTTGAAAATTCCTTGTATCAGCTCTTCTGCACAGCTCTTAAGGGGCAGCGCTTCACACCACAAAGTGTAAATCCTTCCTTACAGTGTTTTCCGTTGTGAAATAATTGACTTGTTGACATGTTAGGCCATTTATTTAATGAGACAGGGCAAGCCCTCTGCTGGCGCATTTCACCACAAACTAATTGGAAATAAAGTCACTGAAGTGATGTGGCAAGATATTAAACCTGTAATTATGGTAGTGGTCAGCTTCTCAAAGAGACTGCTGCCAGGCTTGTGGATTTCTTCAGTCAATGTAATTTCCATTTTTTTTTCTGAAGTCCAACTCTGAAATAATGCATTGTTGTGGGTTATCTATTTCCACAGCCTGATTTCATCTCATATTTACATATGCAGCAATATGCATGGTATTTGCTTTCCTTTTATTTATTTTGCTATATTAAAGTTTGGGAGGAAGTAGTCTGGTGACTTGGTCAGGTTCTTGATTTTATTGGTTCCAATTCTTCCCAGTAACCTTAAATCTTGAGATATTGGACATTTCCTTTAGCTAGATGATTCTTCTTTTCCTTCAGGTGTTCTGGTAGAAACCAGCCACTTTCTTCTTGCCTTTTAATACTTAAAAATAATAACAAGGAAATGAAAAATCAATGCTGATTGGTTCTGATAATTTTAACTCATATTACAGCTTCCTTTGCTACTTAGTTGACTTCAGCATGTATGTCTTTGGATTTTAATTTAGTCAAACATGTGACTTGATTAAATTGCAAATATGTGGCACCTCTTGTTTGAAGGTAGCAATGTCACTTGTTGCTTAGTTGTGCAATGCCCTTTAATGTCTCGTTAGATTAAAACGTAAAGAGTGCAGCATGGAGAGGCCAAATGGACTGCTCTAAGTCAGATGTCGTGTCTAGAGGGGAAGGCGATGGACAGTGAGAAGGCCTCAAGAGAATCATATTGTCTTGTAGATGCAAACACAGCACTGCATCTGTATTTGGTCCATGAGAGAAATGTCTCCCATGCCACTCCTCCATCTCTGACTTATTCTTGTTTGTCTTCTGGACAGCTTTCTGCCCTTCCCGGTACCTCAGTGGTCTATGCACAGCTACTGCCTTACGCCCATGGTTCCCCTTCCATAGACGCACTCAAAAGACTCCTCAGTTTGCTGCTGGTTTGCTCAATCTTTTTTTCTACTACATTAGCTAACACATCCGGTTTTTTTGGTTTTTTTTCTTTTTATTTATCAAGTTTCCGATTCAAGGAACTTTTCCCCAAATGTATCTCAGTTAATGTGTGTCAATGGTTAGCTTTTTTCTTTTCTTCTACTGCTCTATGAGTTGCTAGGTTAAGCGACTAAGATTCCCTACAGTATGATTTTTATTCTGTCACAGTATGCAAATCAGTTCTTTTTCCTTTTAGGTCATGCCAAATCTGTCCTCTCTGGATTTTTTTTTTAATATAAAGTGGTAAATAAGCTGAACACAGGCTAGAACAAATGTTGGAAGTAACTTCAGTTATTAGCCAGCATATCAACAAACTATGGCAACTGCTGTATCCAAAGATGCTTAAGGTGCAGGTTTATTTTCTACTGATTTGTAAAATTGTATTCATTGAGTTTCCAGCTGGGAGTTTAACAAAAAGCTGGTTCTTGAGTTCAGCTTCTTCTGAAGAACCAGTCCAGCCATTTTTGGTATTTGAAACAGTTCTGAAGTCACACACGCACTCCCACACAACCCTACAGCCACCCCCAAATAAACCCAAAACGCAGACTCCTTTTAAATCACCTCTGACAACAGTCCTGACTTCAGGCACTCCAATGTTTGCTAGTTTAAAAAAAATAATTGCTGTTTGGAAAGACATTGCTATTATTTTAAACAATGCTGGCCAACACAGATCAGCTTTTAGCAACATCATAATTAGGATGCTTACATGAAGATCCAGTGTTTTCTATCTGAATATTAAATAACCTTAAATTCAGCAAAGGATCTTCCATTGCATTATTGGTAAACTGTTTTTTTCTTAATTTCTTACTATTTGAAGTGCAGTAGAAAAAATAAAGTGGGCTAGGACGTGTCTGAAGTCAGAAACGTATCCCTCTCCTTCATTTTTGTGGCAAGTAATTGGGCCCTGAAGGAACTGGCTGCCCGTTCTCTCGGCTGCGGTACATGTGTGTTGGCTCTGTTCCTTAGAGCTGCCCCACAGCAGGACGTTCTGGCAGGAGCCCCAAGGACTGACACCTCCGACACCTCCAAGGAGTGGGGGGAAAGACTGCTCTGAGTTGAGGGGTCAATTTGATGTAATCCAGAACCCCATGCAATGGAGATACCCACATGGGAAAAACCTCCAAACGTTTTAGTAAATTCCATTTTACTCTAAGAAGGGTAAATTCTCTGACAGGTTTATATTGTTCACCATATCCAGCGTTGGCTACATGTCACTCTTATTAGCCTTTAAACCTTTCAGACAAGCTCTTTTGCTCTTTTATTACGTGTATAATAATGTGTCCGTGTAAGCAGTATGCATTTAGTTTGTTGGGGTTTCTGGGTTCATTAAGGTGTCGCTGATTAAAATTTAGTCAGAATACAGGGAAATCTTTCACAAGTACTTACTAATGTAGGAGCGTCGGTCTCATTTATGAACGTGATGTTGACGCTCAGGAGGCCAGAGGGGTTGGATAGTCCACGTGGCGGTCACAGGAGAAGTGAAGAACTGAAGAGACAACTCATTGCTTCCATACTTGACTGCTTTGAGCTAAATGATTTAGGTGTGGTCCCGTTTGCTTTCTGTTCCTTGTACTGAAGCCCTGCTAACTCTGGAGCTCAGTTTTCCCATTTGTAAAACGACAGGAGTCATTTTACTGACGATAGGTCATAGTCATCGTGTCCCTGCCCTCCCCAGCAGCTGTGGGTCCTGGTGGAGGGACGTGCAGACACGTGATAGAAATGGATTGCAAGTTCTGTTTTCTTACTGCTGAAGTTGTGTTTGACAACTGAAATGTGACTCTACAGACACGTCTTTATGGAGTTAGAAGCAGAAAATTCTTGATCCTGTATAGTCGTCCATTTTCTTCAGCGAGTCTTAGCCCAGCATGAGGACCTGCTAGATAGATTGAAGATGTAGGCCTGTTTGAATGCTGACCATTATAATAAATGTGAATGTTATTATACATTCAGGGACTTTTACAAACCTCTTTCCAAGCAGTTCTTCCCTATTTTCAAATAAAAACACCCAATTAAGCACTTGAATCAGTGCTGCCCCCAGCAGAGATGTGATTAAGCAGGTGTTTAAATCCCTTGTTAAATTAGTCTCTTAGATTTTTCTTTCCTAATCTACCATTACTGTTCATGTTCAGAAAAATAATGGGAAAACAAATGAGTCCTGAAACCCTACCTTTGGGCTTGGAAGGGTCAAACTAGATCAGCCATGCAAAGCAGGTCTATGGAATCTAATCAAATTTAGGTGAAACAAAGCAGATTTAAATAGAAGCTGCTGGATAACAGCAGTGAATGGCAAAACATCACTTCTCCAGGAAGGAAAAAAGTTAAATAGAATAAAAATCTGCTTCCAAAAGGGCATTATGTGGCACTGTTCCCAATGAATGTCTTGATTGCTGTAGTGTGAATGCTCACAAAATGCATACGTGGCCTGGCCATAACGAGAGTAGGGAAACAAAGAGGTTGCTAATTCAATTACCAGTGTTATAGATCAAGCTCCTTACTATTCATCCACGTGGAAATTTACACTGAATAACGTTATCAGGAATTGGCTCAGCAACTTAATGGACTAAGAATCTCACATCCAGTGGATTGCCCGGTCTCTGCTAGGTCTTGAAAATTCTCTCTCCTGTAGATACCTTTAACCAAGCCCCAATATACTCTTATTATGGAATAAACAAAATAAAGTCACATCATCATTTTCATTATGTTCACTTAGCTAATAAATGCATTACGTAGTTTCTGTGTGAAGTTTGGCCCTGTCATGCCCAGGGCAAGAGATACAGGGTCTTTCAGAGGTCTGTACTTTGGACAACTTTCCAGAGATGTTTGGTAAGCCAAACATGCAGATTGGAGCCCAATATTTATATATA
>WHYT01017626.1:206161-249848 GCA_009806455.1 Tetrax tetrax
GATACAAAGCATCTCATCTGGGACCCTTGAAAAATTTTCTGGACCATTCTAGTCTTACAAATTGGTTCTTTTAGATTTCAGTTCTGTGTATGTTAACAGAAGTACTTCCATTTTCATGTTCCTTGGTGCCAAGGCTGTTAGGTATTTCAGACCTTTGCATTAATATTCATTAACGAGGGGAGTGTGTGCTGTGTATTCTGCTATGCAGTTATCAGAATTTGCTAATGCTGTTTTCACCAGAGTGGTGATGAATGCACAGCAGGATTGGCCTTAAGACTATTCAGGACTTAGTAAGGAGGAGCTTATAGCCTTAAGAACATCGTATATTGGGAAGGCTTAGGTAGGTAAAAACAAAGGGAGGGAAGGAGAGTGTGTGTATGCAGGTGTATGTGTAGATGGGCCATACTGGTTGATGCTGTAGCAGCTCTGCCTGTGCTGTGAGGAAGCAACCTAAAAGTGAGCAAACTAGACATTTTCACATATTGTAAATGCGCTGTTTCTCATGTGCTGGCTAACCGTGTTAGTTCAGCTTGATTTGGTGGAGCAAAGTGAATGGTTAGGTAGCACAGGGGCTCAAATGTCCAACTAGTATGAAAATTATATCCTGCATGATGTTGATTCACCCCCCAATTGAGGCTTGTCCGTTGTTAGTGTACCTACAGTGAATGTCACAGTATTTCCAGGATGGAATCAGTTTCTCAGTGGGTTTCTCTTTTGCCATGATGTACGATTCCTATGGCCAGCTAAACTTTCAAAAATCTGGGTTTGGATTTTGCTGTCTTCTGCTTTGGGAAGTGACTGGGACTAGATCTCTAAAGGTAGCTGGGACGTTCTAGCCTTGCAAAGAGAAAGCTTACGGCACTCTTACCACCAGCGTGTTATGTGGTGGTCGTAAGTAAAATGATGGAGTGGTATCCAATCACAGGACTAGTGGTACTGGGTAAAAACTGAAATACAGGCAATTCCATTTAAACATAAGAAACATCTCTCTGTTGTGAGAGTGGCCAAACAGTGGAACATGTTTCCCAGAGAGACTGGAGTCTCCATCCTTGGAGATACTCAAAACCTTGCTGGACGTGGCCGTGGGCTCTGGCTCACCCTGCTTTGAGCAGGGATTTGGACTGGACCATTTCCAGAGGCCACTTCCAAACCACAACTGTTCTGTGGTTCCATCCATACTGAAAGGCAATGAAGATGCATGTCCTGACTTCTGAATGGCTTTTGAAAATGAGACTCAAGCTCCTCAATTGGTTGCAGTGCTGAGTGGAGGAATAAAGTAATACCCTGAAAAAAATTGTGTTCAAGTTCTGCATACCTTTCATAAAGCTTACATGTAAATATATTGTTCTGGTGCTGCATATGAAACACTTCAAAACTTTTTTTTAGTATGCTTTTAAATCCCCCAAATGCTTCCATTTGTACAATTATTATTTAAAACAGCCTTAATTCTTTTTGTTACATTTGGAATCCTAGATGAAGTAGCAAAATAGCACATTTCTGCTTCGTTCCGTGATTATTAAATACAGACTGTGAAATACTATCGATGAAGAGTTCACTGCTTTAAAAGGTTACTTCTCTAAAAATAAAAGGGGAACCAAGCAATGTTTGCTGTGCCAAGGCTCATTTCTCCTGCCTACGAGGGACAATAAGCGTGCCATTTGAAAGGTCATTGGTTCTTTTGTATGCTAATAAACAATTAGTGTGGCTGGGGGGGAGATGTGGCATCAGCCTCCTCAGAATGTATTTCGGAGCAAATTAGCCGTTTATGACAAGTTAAGAATACGGGAGGCTACCATCTCCTGGATGATTTCTTAGCCGTCATTTCAGTCCCTGTGAAAATATTGCTGTTTAATCAGCTCTGGCTAACAATTATTTTTCTCCTTGACAAGCACCTTCTGGGACTTCAGTTCACCCCTGAGATTATTAAGTTTTTTTTTTTTGTAACATTTTATAGCTGATAAGGAAAAAGGATTTAGAAAAAGAAAATAACTGACTTTTCCTTCCAGGCAGTTATGATGTTGTATGCATATGAAATATATGTGTGTAGAATCTAAATTGGATGTTCCTCTAGTCATTTTATTGCAATGGAAGCGGTGGAGTTGCACACATTCTCGTAATGACAATCCTTCGCCCTTGCCCCCCGGTCCCTCACACGCACAAAAACTGACCATCTGGTCAACATTTAGCAAGCAAATAGCTGTGATTGTGGATGGAAGCACCTAACTTGCTGAATGCCAGATACCGCAGTTTAAATCCTACCTGCAGACGACTTGCTCTTTCTATTTCTGAATTGCCTGGGAACATCTGCAGGCTAGCAATCAATTTTTTTTTTTTTTTTTCCTAATCATTGGAAAACACATTTTAGACTTCTTGGAATGACTTTCACTTGTCCTATTTCTTTATTTGGCTTTCATATTAGTTGTGCCTGCCATTTTTTGGATGCCAAGGGATATTCTCTTACTAAGTTTCCAGAAGATAGGAACATTGAGTGAGGATTTTTTTTTCTGTTGTTTCAAACGGCAGAAAAGCTGCTGCTGCGTGAGTAAGCGCGGCTGCGCGGGGTGGCGGGGAAGGCAGCGTGCGGGGAGCAGGTAGGCTCGAAGCATGCTTTCTGCCTATGGCCGGGTTTCCCGTTCCAGTTGCACCGAACCCATGCAGATCTGCAACTCCTCTCGCTCCCAGAGCATCCAGCTGACACGGCCCTTCTCTTTCTGCAGCGTGCTGCAGAGTCTGTCCCTTTCAGCTCAGAATCAGGGGGATCACCCGGCTCAACGTTTCTCCCAGGCTTAGGAGACCCGTGGCTCAGAACATGGGGTATGCATGCAGTGCGGTTTTTTCCTGGATGTGAGGTGAACTTTATGTGTTCTGATCCCAAATGGAGGAAAAGCTGTGCATGCACTAGAGCTGTAGACTTCTGTGCCTGAGAAGTCTCAGACAAAGGATGACAAGTTAGCGAACCTGCCTGCTGAAATGATAGGGCAGAAAACTTGCACCTATTCAGATGAATGTGCACTGAGGCGTTTTTCAGTTGCATCGTGGTAGAAATAAAAAGTTAGCAATAGCAACAGCTTTGTCAAAAGTCCAACGGTTGGCTCAAGATGACTCCTGCCAGTCTAGCACATTATCTTCTGCAATTACTACAGCTACAAACAGTGCTCAAGACAAACACTGGAAGTAATGATCGTTATCTTGAATAGTTTCATATCGCCTTTATGCAGCTCCTTTAGTTAACAAAAATATTTAAGTACCTGAGTTAAGTAGACCGCACCTTTTGTTTGTGGGAGATGCTTGTATGGCACCTAAAATATCTTCAGCTGCTTCTGTTACATTGACGTTTTCAGTTTAAAATTGTCTGTTGATGGTCCAGGGGCCTAACTTCTCTTGCTTTTCTTTGTTTATTTTTAATTAACTTTTTATTGTTTTTAGCACACAAAGCAATCAAATTATAGCAGTTACAGAACATTAGTGAACAGAGATACAATCTTCCATAGACAGTAAACAAGGGGACATTTCTTGGGCAAGGTTTGCACCACTCGCTAGGCTGCCATACGTGAAAGCATTAGATTGCTGGTAGGGCTGGATTGAGCCACCGAGAGTGGAAGAGCCCCTCACTGAACAGCATTTGGTAAATGAATTAACTTGGTAAACATGATATACAAGAGGTAAAAAGAAATTGTTCTAAGTGCCAAAAGAACTTTCTCAAGTCCTCATAATAAAATTTGAATTTAGATTTCATTTATAAATAGGCTTTAAAGGATTAATACAAAAGTGAATTCCCTCCTAGTGTAATAAACTGTGAACTGTTTGTTCATCAAACCTTGTCAGAACAACGAAGAGTTATATGAAAATAAAGAAATAAATAAAGTCGGCGATGAGAAAGTTACATAAAATACACAAGATTAGCCACAGGCACCCAACTATGTAAAAAACGGCATGTAGGACTGCGAAAGGAGGGAAAGGGGGGCTCGTGAAGATAAAAGATAAAAAAAACAAACAAGCAAACAGACTAGTAACTTTCTGGCCATATGGTGTGAAGGAGACAGTCTCACTTTATCTCGAGGGGGTGAAATAAGTGGTCAAAGGCGCAGGAATTCGGAGACAGGATGGCACCTATCGCGTAAATCTCTCTGCTCAAGGCAACTCAGGCTGATAAGGACACTGCCAACTTGTGGGAACAGCACATTCCAGGCAAAGGTGAAAAGTGCACCATGAAGAAGACCTACGGCCTTCCTCCCAAAAGACCCCCGAAGACCCTCGCCCACAATTCCTGGGAGAATCTGCGCAAGCGCAAGGACCGATAAGCTAATTAACATACGAAGCGAGAGTAGGTGGGTTTAGGTGATGAATATGTATAAGTATCGAGGAAATATTCATTGTTTCTACTGTATAAGAATGGGGCCAGTTTGCTATCTCGGCGCGTGCCGTTGACGGAGCAGGAGACTCCCCGGCCGCCCAGCGCTGTTTTGCTTACTTGTCGCTTGCTTTAATAAATCAAATTTTGGAATTGGCCAGTCTCTGTCATTCAATTGGGCAGATAAACTATAACACTAGGAATGTTTTTGAGATTGCTAAAAGTTTGCACGTGAAGACAAAGCAAATTTTCAAAACTCTTGTAAAGCTGGAGGATGTAGGAAGGCAGAGACAAACACACAGAGACTTGACTAGTTTCCGTGCCCTGAACAGCACGTTGATCCAGGCACTTCTGTGGCAGTGGAAGACTGAACTTCAAGTCCTTGTTCAACTTCATTCAGACTGCTTGGCTTCTATGCTCAATCTAGCCAATGCATGCTTATTAGCTACCTTAATAAACGGTTATTTATAGGTTTGAAGGCTAGAAGAGACCATTCAATCATTTTGTCGGACCCCTTTACAAAGTAGGTCACAGAATTGCCATATTAATCTCATTTGATTGCTGTAATTAAGGGATTGAATCAGTGAAGACATTGCTTACAACTGCGGGTTATACTCCCATCTAATAACTTTTCTACATGGGCTACTACTGATGCTGCCACTTTGCTAATAAAATCTGTTTATCATTGATAAACTAGTTCTAGAACCTCTTTTTCATGAATAATAATTCTTAAAGCGAATTTTGTATGGTCAGAGGCAGCCTCTAATTTTGAATACTGAATGTGCAGCTGAAGAGAGTCTAGGCCTTATTTCAAACGTGTTCCTCCCTCATCTAGCTCAAATCAGTAAGTGCTCACTACCTGCACAGGCTCCAACGACTGAGCACAAGGTGCTTTGTGCTGTACGGCCATTAAAGAGTGAACAGAAAATCTAGAAATAGAGCTGGAAAATGGAGGCAATTTTCATCCAGAGATTTTGAAATTTTGTTTCTCCTCAAAACAAAATGGCCACAGAAGATACTTCAGAATTTTCTGTGACACAGAATAGTTTGCAGTATGTTTATTTGTTCTTTCCTCTGTTTTAGAATATAATCCTGAAACATATTGGTTAGGATGAAAGTTCTGAATTTGCCAGAAACAATTTGATTCTTGGACAGTTTGTTCCATTGAAAAGTAAGTTTAAAAACTTCTCATTCTGCTCTGGCTAGAGGCAGCCTGTGAAAATGAATTTACCCTATTTTTATATATTTGTTCAGCGTCTATGATACTGGCAAGGGCCAAGCGTGCATGTGAATGCTGGACAACACGTCTCAGCCTTGGGGACGTCTGAGGGAGAGCGGTTTTGGTGTTGAGAGGTCAGTTCTCACTCAATACTCGCTTTAATTCTGGGTTCCTTTGCTGAGAACGACAAGAGTTCCCTAAATGGCTGAGATGTTCTGGTGCTTTTTGTATGTATCAGTAGGTCA
Organism: Tetrax tetrax; assembly: GCA_009806455.1. Classification (NCBI taxonomy): domain Eukaryota; kingdom Metazoa; phylum Chordata; class Aves; order Otidiformes; family Otididae; genus Tetrax; species Tetrax tetrax. Next base: position 211,977 of record WHYT01017626.1, read on the forward strand.
ACTGGGAAATCTCCTGCAACTAACGTATTTGATACAGGACATGTAAGAGCTCTCTTCTTTTTTTAACTTTCTGCCTGACCCACATTTGAACTGATGAGCTAGTTTTTAAAACACTCGGTAACTGTGACCGACCTGCACATTATCCAGGAATTATAACTGAAAGACAGCTACTGTTGGTGCTTACTCACAGGCCCTTTTTAATGGGCTTTTGTCTCCTGATCACGTGTCTGTAGAATTTAGTCGAAAACCAAATGCTGTGGAAAATTTACATTACACCCCAGAGTTTCATTGAGCAGAGAGCACTTTTCAATTCAAGAGTGAGCTGCAAAGCTTAAACCAGGCAAAGAATTCATTATTTTAATGACAATAATTTACACTTGCATGGGAGCTTTCATCCAAGAAAATATCACGTTAGAATTTTCCATTCATATTCTCTCCAAGGTGGGGTAATTTCACCTTGATAAGTATGTGTATTATATTTGCCTTTGCTGTTTGGGAAGTTAAAAATGAAGGTTATTATAGTTTGTACAGTTGAGTGTTTGTTATAGAAATATTTTGCATTTATATTGTGGTTTTCTTAAAATCTGAATGTGGTTCTGAAACACAAGTTTAAACCTGCCAGTACTCCTATTATGTAAAATTAGTCCACTGCTGTATACTTGGAGAAACTGAGGTAATTACCTCCTGGGTCTATTCTATTTCTTGGTTGTTTTTTTTCTTTTCTATTCAAAGTAAATCAAAGCAGTAAGTCGTTGGCATCTCTGGAAATCAGGTCCCATTACAGAGATCAAATCTAGTAGTCAACTCAGCCGTGTCCTACTAATATAAAATCTTTTCTCTTGAAAGGGGCTTCTCCTCTGCTTGAAATGAAGCACCTGCTGAAGGGATTTGTTGAATGCAGAGGGTATGCCTCACGTTTTATTGAACTGGAGGGCAAGTCTGTGGCACAAGAGGGGATGGGTGGGACTGTGCAGCTCTTATTCCTAGGGCCTGATCCAACACACCCCATAATCAGTGGAGAGTTTTTTCATTATTTCAGTCAAACTTTTAATATCTTCTAGTACATACAATACAACATATCTTTTTCTTACCACTCATGGTAAATAGAGCCAACGTTGCCTCTTTTGATGTGTAACAAATTCCCCATACAGAAGCTCTGATTTCTTTCAGCTATTGTCTTTTTGGAGGCTCTGCAGAAATATATAAAAGCCTATTTCTAATTTTATCAATTTTTTTCTTATGCAATTCTCTATGCACTACTTACTTATTTTAAAAATGATATGGCTTTCTTTTTTTTTTTATCCTTTCCCAAAAAGCTGCGGGGAACTTTTCATTTAAATATGTGCAAGCAGCATAAGACAGACCAATAACACAAAGTCAAAGCCATTTCATAGAAAGTGTTTCAGAAATGCTAATTGATCTCAATGAGCTTAGAAAGCATTTTATAGAGAAAACATCCAAAATCCAGAATGGACTGCAGGATACGTTCCCTTACTACTGTATTTCTGCAGGGTTTTGTTGCTGGATTTATATATTGGGTTTAACTACTAGTCTTGATTGTGTTGTAAAGATTTCATAGATTATTATTGGGGTGGTTTTTTTGCTCTGCTAGTAATCTACTTTATTAACTGGCAGTTGAGAGTGACAAATTCTGATCAAACTTAAACCTTTAATGTATTCCAATTAGTGGATGGATATGACATTATTATGTCTCAGTTCATCATTCTCACAAGCTTTAAAAAAACTCAACACTTTGGCTCTGTAGAACTTAGAAAACACTCTACTGTCATCACTAAAGACAAAACTGTTAAAGCAATTAATCATTTCAGTCACGTTCTACTTCACAAAGAAAGAAATAATGTTTTCATTATTTATTTTCATGTGTGCTTTGAGTAAATATATTTAAGAAAACCCCAAATGATTAATTTTGGACTACCTACAGGAATTCATTCAGCACGGTAATATTTAAAGGCTTGGGTTAATGGATTTGCTCTTGCTATCGGGAAAACCAGGGAGTAGTTTTTGTTCATGTCTTCATGAGCGTCACTGAGGTACAGAAGTGATTAAAGGTAGCATTTATCTATTAAAGAAGCTGGTTACCATTCAGCTGTAGGTAGACACTAGTTCAGCTCTCCAGTAGATTGGATGCAGTGGGATTCTGTTCCCTGACCACAACGACAAATATTCCAGATACTGTCCAAAGGTATTCCAAAATGCCTTTCACTCAGGAAATCCCAGGTGTGTTTGCTCAGACAGATTTCCAGAACAGTGTGGGAAGAACCACTGTCTCAGGAAGATCGCTGATTGCCACCTCAGAATTTTTCTGCCAACTAACTTGGGAGGAGAGCCTTCACAGTTCAAGGATTATATTGTGTATCTTTGTCAGCAGGCAGAATCTGTCAGAGAAGCCAGTCTGTTGAATTCCAGCAAATATCCCCAGTAATGTTAATCCAGAGACCAAGGTTCAAGAGAGACTTAAAACAAATATGTGGACATTCACTAAAACATTACATAACGTAACATTAACTAAAGCTCTTCATTACTTGCAAGATAAGTTTATTTCTCCCTTTCCCCACTTCTTTCCTTGCTTCCTTTCCACCAGTGTCCTTATTAATGAATGGTGAAAGCTGACATTTCCAATAAGGAACAATTAAATCTGAAACTAAATTAAATGAAGTCATTCATTTACAAAATAATAGCTAACTAGCATGAGGATGGTGAAAAATGATTGCAAGACATGGGGGAAAGAAAGTAAATTAAGTCTGACTACATTAATGTTCTTTAAATACTTCGGCTGCTCAGAAAATTAAATGGGAAACATCTTATTAGCTATCTTGCCAGAATGTAGTAACGTGTATATTCAGCATGACAAGTGTGATGCGACAGAAATCCTTCACAGATGTCAGTGTAAGGAAGGTACTTTCAGCACCCTTTTCTTACAAAGGTACTACAGCAGGTCTGGAGCAAGGAATGTAACGTGATAAGTGCATTTAACCTTCTAATGCTTCTAAAAGGCAGTAATGAGGGCTCTTCCAGCCAAAACGTTTCAGGAAGGCTCCAAAGCTTTGTCATCCAGGTAACAGGGTGTCCTGGCTCTGGCTAGGACAGAATTAGTTTTCACCTGAGCTGGGAGGGGAACTGGAGCTGGTGGCTCCTGTGGCTGGGGACACAGCTGGGATAGGTTACTGATTAGCCAACAGCTGGGCCAGTTTACCCAAATTGGCCCAAGGGCTGTTCCATCCCAAGAAGCTGGGCATCAGGATCTATCATGAGGTATGGTACTGGAAATTATGTGTTTCAGTATTTTCTGTTATTTAGGTTGTTTGTTTGTTTTCCATCGTTGTTTTCTTCTGTTTTTCTCTTCAACTCTTTTTTTTTTTAAATCTTAACTGATGAGTTTTGCCTTCCTTTCTTTCCCAGTTCTCCTCCCTGTCTCACAGGATGGTGCGGGGAGTGAGAGACTGTGTAGCTTGACCCCAAGCAGGGCTAAAATACGACACAGAATAATAGGCATTATTTTTGGATGTCTGAGTTACACGTAGTTAACCACATCGCGTTATTTTCTCAGCCCCAATGGAAGGAATTTGCTGGGTTATTCTGTGTGTCAGCAGTGTGGAAAGTGCTCACAGAATAAGGACAGAAGCAAGAACTCATCCCAGGGGAGTTAATTCAGCAAATATTGTGGACAGTCCTCTGGACAATTGTCTTTTTCAACCTGTTTTCCATTACACTGTATAAGGGCAGAATTCACTTGAAATATCAGTGGTTCAAAGCTTACGTATGTCTGCCTCATGTTCACTGTTTTGGTGGCTTTATATGGATGTAGAATTTTTTTCCTACATGAGAAACTTCATCCAAAAAGAGAAATTTTTGAAAGCTAGTCATCCACAGCTGGTAGTCGGTTATTTCTTATAAAATCCAGACACACACACGATGCTTTTGCAGTTGGATTTCTCAGGCAGTCCATTCCACAAATACCCAACATGCTGATCCCTGTAAAACCAAACCCAAACAAGATCTGCAAACACCGTAGGAACATAACAGAAAAGAACACGTTGCTTGATTTTAATTGAATACTGATTTCCTCTGACCAATGCCAGCCTAAGGTTTGCCGTGCTACTTAATGCATTTTTCTTTAAAAATGCTTGTTAAGTTTATTTGTGCATCTCTGAAGGCTCAAGCTGATTTTGCAATCAGTTATTCTTAATGGGGATTTGTAGAAGTCAGCTCTTCCGTAAGAATTTGAGTTTTACTTGAATTAATCTAAAAAACTCTGACCTTCTTGCATGCTGTCTCCAAAACCCTGTGTGTGTGCTGCTTTTTTTTCCAGCCATGGGCTGAGGAATAGTTGCAAAGGAGAATTAGAACAAGATTTGAACCCAGGTTGAAAAAAGCATTGATTTCCTTAGTTATACTTAAGGCTTTTTCCTTTTGTAAAACAAATAACCTGAATAAACATGTCAGGGAAGATTAAAACCTCATTTAAAAGTGTAAACAGAGTGCAAAGAAGAAGGGGGGGGGGGGGAAGCTTGGCTGTGTTGAATAATGGTAATAATAAAATCACTAAACAATATTGCTAGTTAAAAGTCCTGTTGAAGTGAATGTACTGTTTAGATGGGAAGCAGAGCTGCTGTTATCTGATGCTCAGGATGGAGATTTCTTTTCAATAATTTGATAACATTTTAATGAATAAATTAATAACATTATCCAGGAAATGGAGTTCATAGATAAAGGCAATTCCTTGCCAGTTCCCAAATCTAATCAGAGAAGTTCTGCTTGGGGATGGTCAGCAATGATGCATGTGTTCAGCAATATTTTCCCCTGCCCACCTAGAAGAGACACAACTGCTGAGGCTACCGTTATGGCACTGCATGCATAAGAGGTTTACTTCACAATATTAATGCAAATGATGGCTTTAAGGCTGGCAATTATGCATTTTTATTTCACTGAGGTGAGCAGGATCGTTGCATATATGCCTTAAAAATGCTAAAGAAAACAACTCTATCTTCCTTTTAAGTGATGTACTTTAAAGACAAATTCTGAGAAAAGGAGAAGTATTACTTTTCACAGAGGAATCATTTTAGCAGATTTTGAGAACAGGATGAAGCTGTGTTAACGTATTGCCTATGCATAAGATCCATTCTGAGGATTTTTAATTTAAATAGGTAAGGGAGGGGAAAAGGAGTAGAGGGAAGAAGTTAATGAAGGACAGGGCAAAACAAATACAGAGAAGTAACGTTTTCGTAGCAAATGGCAGGATCAGGAGAAGGAATTATATATTTGAATTTAAGGTAAAATTTACATAGCATAAGTACCTTGTGGTGATCACCTTTGTTTCACTTTGACAGAAGACTGCAACAGTAAATACTGTAATTGTCTGCCTGGCCTTTCAGCCAAGATCGAGCTCTGGAATTTTAATAATAAGACCTTTATTCAAGGCTCCAGAGATACCTGAGATAGTGATGAATGAGCTTGTATGCCTTCACAGCAGAGCTCTGCGTATGCGAGGCTGTAAGCTTGAGTGCCAGAAAGAGTATAGCTGTGTATAGTTCACTTGCGCTAATTAGTCCTGGTTCTTTCCTTTAGCTTATGAAGGCATTGTGTGATGTAGACAGTCTCTTGATGCCACAACATAATTTATTACAACAGCACTCATCATTTCAACAGCCCGTCTGACATCTGGACAAACCCCATCCGTATCCTTCTGTAATAACAGGATGTAATCCTCGTCCCCTCCAAAAGATTTGTCAGATAGCTGCTCTTTGTCTAAGATAATCCGTGTGCTGTCAGACTGCTTCCTATTTTTTCCCTTCACCAGGTCTCCCTAATAAGACGTTACAAACCAAACCCAGGCAGTGCATCCAAGGGTGTTAGTGAATAGCTGTACAGAAAAGCCTCATCTTGATGTGGGACGACTGCAGCAGGGATGCTGCTCTGGCGCAGGACAAACAGTGGCTGTAGATGCAGTCTGAGTGCCTGCAGCTCTTACACTGACAGATCTTATGTGATTTGCTCTTCATTAATAGTTTTCCTCATGCGATTCTCTCGGTTACCTTATATACACAATTGTGATTCTTAAGCTCTAATGCTAAATACAGAACATTACTTCAGCCAGCATTGGAATTTATTTAGTATTTCTGCCCTGATTGAGAAAGGTATTTTTCACTTCATGTCAGTGCTTGAAAAAGCTACCTGGAGCCTGTGGTGTTTAAAACTCTTCAAGAAGAGGGGTGGCTGCATTTCCTACAAAACCCAGTGAGGTTTCCTGCAGAGTTTTCCCAGGATCATGAAGATAACATACTTGAAGAGAAATCAAACCATGTTTAGGCATTCTTCTTCCACAGCTTCATCTGCTCAGTCATGTTTCCCAAGCTTCTGCATATGATGCCCACAATCTCCCTGACAAGGCAGTTCAGTTCAAAAAGCAATCATCGTGTATAGCACGATGTATAGCTCTTCACTAATGGGATATTCTTACTCCAGAACAGTTATTTGCTTTTTGCTACCTCAGACGTGTTCGCTGTGACAGGGTGTCCAAAGCCTCTCTTCCCAGACCAGAACAGTGCTTGTCTAATCATGTTGTCAAGTACAGCATGTTCCCTGCCTCAGGCTGAGGGTTCTGTTTATAAAGAAAAGATATTTATTTTCCAGCCCCGGTTAAATATATTAATGTAAACGCTGTTGTTATACTTGTGCCTTGTAGACATGACTAGTTCTCTAGGGAGAGCAAGAGAAAGGCACATGTAAGAATTTGTTTTTCACTGATGACAGCAGTAGATTCGTCTTGATCTGCTTAATGGTATTCATTTCCTGCTAATAAGTCACTATATTTAAGTTTATTCTGTATAGATCGTAAAATGCTCAGATTTGGCTAGCAAGATGTCTCACGCATGATCCTGCAAATGGATCAGCCTGTGTTTGAATGATTTTTCAGTCTCTGTTAGGTTAAATTTTATTAAAATGTTTACTCCATGAGAAGTGTATTTAAGCAAAAGCTCCAAGTTTTGTCTGCATTTGGAACAGTATTGCAAAACAAAGTTATTTCACCTTTTTCTTTGTGGGGTGTTGTGAAAATAAAGCCGGGCTGGTACCAGAGTGGCCCAGCTGGGGCAGGTAAACACGGTTCAGATTCCTACCTGGCGGGGGGGTCCTACCGGCTCCAAGGCTGCCGAGGGTGAGGGCGGGCGAGGAAGAGGAGTCAGGCCTGGGCTCTGGGCAGGGGTGATTCTGGACGAGGAGAGCGCTGCTCGGGGAGCAGTGAGCCGGGAGGTGACTGCTCTTCTGGAGAGGAAGCAACCAGCAGGAGCGGGTGGGCAGGGAGCATGCATGTGTGTGTCACCTCCTAAGGCAGTTGTCCCTAAGAGAAAGGAAAACTTGTGTAAATTACTGAAAAAAAACTGCCGCAAAGAGGGAGGAGTTCTTTGAGTGGAAAGTACTAGGTTGAGTGTGGGGATTCGGATTGGGAAAGGTTTTGAGTAGTAATTTTCTCCATACTGTGGCGGAAACTTGCGTTTTGTGTGCTGGACAAAATGGCTGCTCAGAGGAAAGGCTGAAGGCTTCCTCGGTGCCTGACTTTTATCCATAGCTCCCTTTGGAGTTTGGTAGCCTTATAGCAGCCAAGAGCTCAACCAGAGCTCAGTTTGGGCAAAGTATTTTGTTGTCATTTAATAAGAAGCAGACTTGTCTGAAAACAGTAAACATCAGCACTGTGAAAGGTAATGAATGACTGGTTTTCATACAGGCCCTGTGCAGCAAAACAACAGCAGCTCTTCTGTGTCCTTGCCTTGGACTTCTGTCCTTCTGTTAAATGTTTCTGTTTGTGTAACTGTGAAAGTCTGGCCAGCATTACTAGTTTTTTTATAACTCTTGCCATAAACTTAAAGGCTTTTTATGTTAACAATTTTATAGATGTATGATGCTGTGAGGACATTTATTTTCATTTTAAAATAAGTCCTTATTCCTGGTGGCTGCGAAGGAAAGCTCAAATATTAGAAGTTGTTGTTTCCTGGAACAGAAGGCAAAGCAATACCTAACACTTCATGTTAGTAACAGAGTAGAAATTAGCATGAAGCTCATTGAAAAGCTCAGGATATAATGCTGATGGGTAAATGAGATGGATAAGGAGGTACTGTCAGCACAAACTACTTTGGAGGAAGTCATTCCATGTCTTGCTATTGCTGTGTATAAACTGGCAGTATTAAACTGGATATGAGGAATTGTCCCCTGTACTATAAAATCCAGTAAAATATTTACAAGAGCAACAAAAAAAACCCTGTTCTGATATTTCATAAGGAAATACCAGGGCTAATTAGGAAAGAAAGGGATTGGACAAATTAGAGATGGTTGCACAAACTGAGTAAGTCATGTTACTTAAGTTATGCTAATATTCCAATTTATACTGGGGTGTTCTGGTTTTGTTAAGTGAGGGGGGGCCTAAGGTGGCAGCTTCTGTAGGAAACTGCTGGAAGTCGCTCCCCTTTGTTCAGTGGACTCGGCCGGGCCTAGGGCGGACCTGCTGCTGGCCAAGGCCGAGCCAATTGGTAGCAGAATGTCCTGTGATAACGCCTCTGAAAACAGGAAAAAAAAAAGGCGGGGGGGGAAGGAGGTGGGGGAAGAGAAGATGTGAAGCAGCTGAGCGGGGGCAGAGAGGGGGAGGCGCGAGCCTCGTGGGCCTTGCAGGCCTCACTCTCTGGCCTCCCACCGGGCGGTGACTGGGCCAACTCGTCCCGGCCTGGCTGAGAGAAGCGGAGAGGAGATGAGAGGTGAATAAGATGTAAAATGACCCTGAGAGGTGTCTGCCAGCCTGTTGTGAAGAACTTTTCTTGTGAGAGAAACAGCTGTAGACACCAAGGTCAGTGAAGAAGGAGGGGGAGCAGTAATGTGGCTCCTGACCAAGATTCCCTTCCAGCCTGTGGTGATGACCATGGTGGAGCAGGTTGTCCCCCTGCAGCCATTGGAGGCCCATGGAGGAGCAGAGATCCACCTGCAGCCCGTGAAGGACCCTCCACCTTCAGGCAGGTGGAGGCCTGAAGGAGGCTGTGGCCCGTGGAGGGCCCACTGGGACAGCTGTTCTGGAGAGGCTGCACCCCGTGGAAGAGATGACCCACACCGGAGCAGTTTCACAAAGGACTGTGGCCCGTGAGAAGGACTCCACGAAGGAGCAGGGGAGGAACGTGAGGAGTTCTTCCCCTGATGATGAAGCAGCGGCGTAAAACAACGTGTGATGAACTGACCGCGACACCCATTCCCTCTTCCCCCCTGTGCTGCTTGGGTGGGGGGTGTGTGTGTGTGTGTGTGTGTAGATAATAGAGATAAATGTTAAGCCTGGGAAGAGGGAGGGGTGGGGAGGAGGTTGTCTTGTTCTCTTGTTCTCTGTCACATTCTCCTGCTAGTTTTAGAAATAAATGAATTGTTTTCCCCAAGTCGAGTTTTGCCTGTGATGGTAACTTTAAGGATCTCTCCCTGTCCTTATCTCAAACCTCGAGTCTTTTTTCTTATATTACCTCCCCCTGTTCTCTTGGAGGGTGGGGGGAGTGAGAGAGAGACTGCGAAGTCTGGTCCCGATCGGGGCTGAACTACGACATGGGGATATGTGGTGATAATAGTCAAAACCCTACAAAAACTACCAATACACTGATACAAATTTTTTTTTCAGCTCATCTTTGCGATGCGGAGAGGAAAAATGGTTTTCAGCCAGAGAGAATGTTGGATGATGCTACTTGATAAGGTAAGAATCTCTTCATACAGAAGAAAACAAATGAGTTTATGCCTTCCAAAGCCTAGAAATTAGATGGCATTTCATATTGCTTTTTGAAAATAGATGTGGTCTGCAATACCCAAGGAGAAATACTTTGTTTGGTTTTAACTAAGAGAGCTCATTCTGGTTTTTGTAGGAATCTGGTATTGTATTTTGTAGTTAGGAGGTTTATTGGTGCACACTTAAAATCATTTTTGCATGTTAATGCTATTTTGTGAACACGTCCACAGAGAAGTGCTATGTGATGTCTAAAGAGTGTATCTGCTCTTAATTATAGAAAAGTGTATCTGAAGTGGTTCAAACTTGAGAATGGTCTACTAGAAAGGCTCTGCATTTTCGTAGGAGTTGGCAAGATTTGGTTCTCAGACTTTGTCTAGATTGAAAAGAAGAGCAAGTATTCAGTGCTAACTTTTACTTATCTTCTTACTTCAACTTAGCAGAGGTGTATTTTATCATTGCAAGACTGGAAATTGTGACTAAAATTGAAATGGTACTAACTGTCATGACTGCAACTGATTCCGCTTGTCTTTTCTTTAGAATTAGAAGGAACACAAAGTGCAAACTAATGCATTTGCTAATTTTATGCAATTGTGTGTTATGCAAGAAAAGGAAAAAAAAAAGTAAAATCTTCCTAAAAGACTGACTTTATTATTGTTCTTTTTAATATTGGAAATTGGCTTGCTTTTCAATTGTTCCTTTTTTAATAAAATACTGCAGAGTTCTTCTAGAAAGAGCAATACTGCAGTAATATCTGTAAGTCTTAAAAAAAACAGCCTTACCTAATGTTGAAGCTGCATTCTGTCTAGTAGTCTGTGGTAGGGATCCTTATGGGCTGAAAATTGAAATTACAGGTGTGTTGAAAGTTAGCTTTTGGAGTTCGCATCTGATAGCCTGTCTTGGACGAGTCAGTTGTGGACAGTAAAAGCCTAATTAGTAGCTTAGAAAACATGTTGATAATGGTGCAAAATTGGTAGTAATACAGCATCCAAATGAAAATAATTAGCATATTTGCTGTGCTACTTAAGTAATTTGTTCCCTAATCAGCTGTCCTGCAGCCTCTTTTTGCCATAGATGTATAAATTTACCCAAGGATTCCATGAATTAGTATGAGCAGCATTAATATTGTTGTTGATGAAGCTTGACAGGACTCATGAACTAGAGACTGGAGGTATGGCACAGAAAAATGGAAAAATACTGAAAAAAAAATGCAGTACGAGGGAATGTTGGTGGCTTTTGGATCCTTTTGTGAACTTACGGGCATGTCAACTTTTTGTTTGCTTTGTATTCCCTCTAGGAAAAAATGCAATTTTGTAATAATTATTTAAGAGCCTGGTTATTTTTACAAGTGCCTCTTAACCCAGGCTCTATTAAAAACACAGAACCAGAAGCCTGGAGTTAATCCTTACTACACTCCTAAAGTCCAGAAACAGAGAAACACAATCAGGACTAGATATGAAATGCCAAGGAATCAACATTTGGAAACAGATTTCATTGAGCAGCTAGTGCTGGGTGGTGTTGGGACAGCTGTGTGTAGAGACGCTGGTGTGAAAGTCTGGTTACACGGGTCTTAGTTTTGGTCCTGTTAGTGTTAATTTGAAACATTGGTAGAGGAGGAGAAACCCCTTACTTAGCTACCTCCGTGGGTGCATGAAAGCTTAGATTTGATGTTTGTATTAATTTATATATATTAACATTAGGCTCTGATGCAGGCACAAATATTTCTTACGTAAAAAATTCAGCATTCTCTGTTAAATATTTCAGAACAGCTTTAAACTTTTATCAGTCACTTTAATTGACAGGCTTCTTTAGGTTTTTTTTTGTTTGTTTGTTTTGAATACTGAAATCTTTCTATTTTCATTAAAAAACCCCAAACACTTCAAAACTTGTGGATGTTTTTACTATGTTCTGTCCCTTGGCAGTTGCTGGCTCTCAGTTTCTCTTTGCCTTACAGACTTGAGAAAAAGTTGTGCTGATTACTTCCCTGAAGTTTTTAGGTCTTGGAAGAACTCGTATTCCCAGTGGTCCTTCTCCTGTTGGTATTTCACACTTCAAACCAGTGAGACAAGAGTGCTCTGACTTTAGCGTTAGGCTTTAGTCTTTGCACAGTACCTGCTGCTCTGTGAGAAGAATAGTTAGCAGTACCATTTGAAGTCATTTGGATCCTGCATGCTCTGCAGGGGGTTGGCAAAGAATCAAACCCATCTGCTTGGTGTAGTAATTTGGGTTTTAGAAAATCTGAATAAAACTCTGGTCTTGCAGGCAGATCTGTGAGAGTTGTTCCTCATGCCCCTGCAGCAATTGTGTTGATGTCACTGAGGATCCCAGGTCTACTCAACGAACGAATGTCTGGGTGTGCAAACGAGTGAAATTTTGGTACAGTTTTGCAATTACCTAGTGTCAGATACATTCTCTTTTGGTTTTGTCTTATGTTTTCTAGTACAGCTGTTGCATAATGTAGTTGTTTTTCTGCTCCTTTCAGAATAATAAACAGCTAACCATGTGTTAAGTTCCTAAAGATACTTTGACATGTTGGCCATTGTGGTAAGCTCAGTTCAGTATCTTCCTTCTGCTTCCAGAACCTTCAGAGGAAATTATATATTGCTGTCTTACTACTTGTTGAAGGCTTCTGCTCCTTGTCAGGGTGCTTGGTCTTGGTGAAGTTGTGAGATGGTGTTGAAGCAAACAACCTGCAATGCTTTCTTGCTATGATTCTTCTTGAAGAGGAAGTTTTAAAAGAAGGCCCTGCTTTGAGGTAGGAAGTAATTCTTGGTTATCCTATCAGAAGGGCAGCTCTGTAAATAATTACTAGATATAGAATGCTACAAAACAATGTGTGTTTCACCTGAAATTGAAAGAATGCGTAACAGGAACGTGGACTGTAGTGAGTAGAAATGCAGCAGCAAAGGGAGCCGTGGTAACGCTGATGAGAGGAATATCAGAGCAGAATCTAGGGTTTTGGCAATGGCACCAGTAGTTCTGGAGAAGGTCTGCAGCCGCTTGCACGCTGGCACCCCGGATTGAGAGTAGCAGAGGAGCATCCTATTCTGGACCTGGTGTTAATGTGGTAGCAATGCTCGATGCCTGATGCGGAATTCAGGTTTGCCGTGGCTTTGGCTGCTCTTTGAGGCACGCTGCCATGCAGTGAACACCAGCTGCATCGCTCTGCTTGTCACTCATGCAAGTCTTTTCCTTCCTCTACTTAGTAACCTTTCTTGCTTTCCCAGAGAAATGGTGTTTATAAAAACTAGAAAAATCAGCAACTTGTGGGCACGTTAATAAAATTCAAGATTTAATGGTGATTTCAGTAACTTGCCTGATTTGGGTCTGCCTCAGACTGAAGCATGGTAAGCCTTGGGCTGGCTGAGAGGTGCAGTTTTGTATGATTGGTTTTGTGGATGACACCTGATTCCAAACACATCTGGGTGTGGAAAGCCTAGGGTTCCTGCACGTAGGTTTTGGTGTTTATTCTCCAATCTATGCTTGCTTTGTATAATGTAGGGGTAAAAAGCTTCTGTTGCTTGTAGTGTAAAGAGTACCCTTGGTTTTGGCATAAATGGATAATAGTGGCGTAGTTTTTAGTTCAGTGACTCAGTTCCTCAGCAAATAAATCTCTAGTCTCAATTCTACGCCTAGTAGCTATGAGAGATTCTGGCTGCAGAAACATCCGCTTGCACCTTACTCTCAACAGGGCATGGCAGTAAATCAGCCTTTCAAAGATAATTACGGATTTTCCCATTTTTATCTGTGTGTGATGACTTAGAACTGTTTGACTGCATTTGTCCCTGTCTGTTTGTACCACACTGGGCTGCTAAATATTTTGTCATGTGTTTTGTAAACAGATCATCTGTGTCTGTAGTATTTAGCATTCTCTGTATGAAATTACATCAAATGTTCTGTTGTGGGGAGTTTCCTTGTTTCCTTTTATTTGTTGTTTGAGGAGACAAATTCTTCAGGGTATTTTCTGTATGAGTGTGTCTACCTTGGTGAGATCATGCCCTTTCTACCTGCTGATGTTTTTCTGGACTTAAACAAACAAAACAACAAAGAGAAAACTTATTTATTAGCAGTGAATGGGGATCCTGGGAAATAATGGGACTGGAGGAAAGCTCTTAAAATAACCCAGAGATGCAAATATAATTCAGTGCATGTCAACTGTGTAGCAAATACTGTGTTATTGGGTCTTAGTTCAGATGCCAGCCAAGATCTATCCAAATGGATAGACTCTGCATAATGACATACTACTGGGACAACAATAATTAAATAACTTCAGTTTTTCTTGTTTCATTATGCAAACAGAATTATTCAGCTTATTTTTTTGGATGTTTTGGATAAGTTGAACGGTCTTGATGTACAGTTGTTTCCTGTAGATTCAGGAAAGTGTGTTCACTTGTACAGTGTTTTTTTAAGACCTGAATTCCCTTCCTTCCTGCTATAATTCTTGTATTGATTTAATCTTATGGAGTCTAAGTGGCTGCAAGCTCAGAGTAAAATTTTGACCCTGTTCAAGTTGATGAGAGTTTTGTCATTGGCTGAAAAAAAGATGGGATTTAATGCATAATGATTACTAGAGCATCAGACTCGATTCCTGTTGAGAAAAATGTTTCTTATCGCTGCTGATTCCAGTGTCAGTGACCTTCCTTCCTGTCCTCAAAATCCCATCATCCACAAAAATAAGGACATAAATACATTAGTTGAGGGAAGTTGGGAAATAAACGCATCCTCTAGTGGATCTCGAAGTGTTTCTCTTCCCTTATCAGCCCCATAATGATAGTGCAGCGGTGGCAGCTTAATGATAGCAGCCCCAATGACGCCATTCATTGCCAAAGAGGTGAAGATTGCACATTTTATTTTGGAAAATAATTATGCAGCTAATTACAGCACTTGACTTTCGTCCTTCCCTTCCCTTCTTGGGGAGGCTGGTTTGCTCAGCTTGCAAAAGACTGCATCAGTTATTCTAAAGGTCAAAAGACTCTTGTGTTATGATTTGTAATTACTAGTAATAGTGAAAAAAATAAATACAACATCATTTTTGATCATTTAACTCATTGCTTAACTTCTGTGTTACTAATTCTATTCCGTTGTGCGACTGTAAGTATGTACTTATCCAAGCGGTTGAAAGAGGAGAAATAAACCAGAAGCTGAGATCTGAACTCTTCTGAAATTCTGCTGGGAAATTTGGAATCTGAATTCCAAATGTAGTGATCAGAATATGTGGAAATCTGTCTTAGGACCATTTTTTAAAAAGTATTCAAGTGTCTACTAAGGACACAAGTGAAGTTCAGGACAAAGCAGCTGCAGTGCTATCTCAAAAGTACCATAGCCAAGGAACTGTAGTAGATTTTGACTCTGTATGGCTTTGAGATCTCAACTAGCTTGCTAAAAATTATGAGTATGCAAGCCTGAATGTTTTCTACAGCATTTTTCTTCTTTTATCTGCTCCCCCACCCCCCATCAAAACAGCTATGGAGATGGACGCCCCCCTCTCTGTTTACTTGCACCATTATTCTTGGGGAACTCCGGAGGCCAAATACAATTTCCATCCTTTATCCTCTGGTCAGCCGTTCAGTCCCAGGTTGTGTAATTGGCTTCAGAATGCAGCAAGTTCCCTCACGCTTCGGGTCAGCTCCAAGTCTTGATTCAGTCTGATTCACTTCAATTTGCATAATCTCTTCAGCCCTCTATATTTCATTTAGACACCAAAGATTTAGTTTAGTTCAAGTCTTATGTTATTTATCATTTACTTGTCTTCTTTCAGAGTTTGATTTAATCCCTTTCGTTTACTTTAAAAGACTGATTTCTTATCCGCGCAGTGCTTTATTCCATTGTGATTTTCAAGTCTTTGCATTTTCTATCTGGATCTTTCTTATTTTGATATTTATTTTATACCTAGAGATAAACCGCCTTTGCCTATGATCTTGAAGAAAGTCATAAATTTAACAAGCAGTGTCTAGGCCAGAGACCTGTTCAGGGACATTTGTGTACTGATGCTGTTTTTGCTGGTGCTTTTTCTGATAATTGCCGTGCTAGTGTTTCAGTGCAGCCAGTCAGTGTGAACTGCTTGGTTGGAATCCAGGATTTATGTCTGATCCTGCCACTGAGGAGCTACATGACCAGAGGCATGCCAATTCATTTTCTCTTATGCTTCGTCTAATTTTTTTTTTTTTAAGATACTTGCTTTTTGAGTGTAGTGCACTGCAGCTGTACATTTAGTTTACAGCATACAGCAAAGTATACCCGCTTGTCAGATAATGACAAAATGCTTGAACAAGTGATGACCTGTAGCATTGCACAAGATATTTTTCTCTGGGTAAATTTTCTGGATTTAATTTACTTTATTACTGCCTGGCAAATATGACAAGCTATCTTACTAATATTTTTCTTTGTGATGGAAAAATGTATGTATGGTACTGATTTGTAGAAGTTTTTGTACTAATAATATGAACCTGCCACTTAAGAACTTCAGTCTAGCTCTGCAAGATTTTCTTTGTACTTGTACTTTTTTGGCTTTAAAAAAAATAGCCCATGGCAAGAAAAGCAATGCTACAGAAACAGTGGTTCCAATACATTCCTCCTCAGCTAGTGGATTTTTTTGGTCTAATTTCTGATCTAAAATAAAAATCTAGCTACTGTACTGTTCCTTGTATCTACAGCTTTTAAGAATGTGACTGATCAGATGAGATCATAAATAAAGGCCTAGCTTTGTCAGCAGTCTCCCTTCAGACAGTGTCTAATTCTTGAAGCTAAGGAAAAATAATATGAGAGCAGGGCAAATACAGAATAATGAATTATCCTTTTTCTGAAACTTTTTCCCCAGCTTCTTTGAAATAGCAGTTCAGAAACTTCAGGAGGTGAAGGTGGCATCTAGACAATTGTGGTTTTATTATCTCGCAGCTGATGCTGTGAGTGAATCCGTCCTTCAGGAATTTGTCCAATCTCTTTAAATCCTATATTACCTTCTATTTATTTTAAAATTGCTGTTTGGTAATTTCTTTACATGGCACAAATATTTGCAAGGCTGCATTAAAAATAATGAAAATTATCTGCCTTATGGTCTTTGGAGGTTTGTGATTCAAATCCTTTTTTTTGCAGTTACAAGGACTGAAAGTGTCCTCTTTTCTACCTCCTATTCAAAGAACTCTGGAGCTTGGGCTTTAATAGTGTATTAAGTCACATGGCAGTGGAATCACAAGAGGTTCAGTAATGCTAAAGAAGAAAAGAAGAAAAAAGAGTACCTTTGTAGTACTTCTATAGAAATTCTGTTGTAAATCACAGTGCCAAAAATGCCTACCTTATTCTTAAAACAGCTAGTAGAATGCCTCTCCTACTTGTGAGAGCTCAGTCTCATGCTATCTCTTATGTAGCCACGATAAATATTTGTATTGTAAACCAGAACTTTATTGGAGGAAGAGAAGCCTGGCTGACTTGGCATGGGGAGTTGAGGGTAGCTTATTTAAGTCTTCAAAAATGTAAAAGGCTTCTGTAGTAAGGGAGAGAATAGCCTATTTTCTGTGCCTATACGAAATCAGACCAGAGGTGTTGGGTCTGAACTACCCTGAGGGAGGCTTGGTGCAGAGGTCAGAAGCAGCTCTGTGTCCGTAAGACCAGCTGGATGCCGGACTGGCTGGAGCATGCTGTAATTGTACACACATGATGCACACACACCTTTCTCATATGATTTTAAGTGAGGAACAGCCCACTGGAGGAGGGGAAGATCTTGTCTCTGTAAGATCCGTAGCCAAGCAGGCGAATTTATAACATTTTGTTGCTAATAATTCAACATTTCCTAGTGTACATAAAGCCTGGATGCTTTCCATTTTGAACTGACAGAGCAACTTGTTTTTGCAGGATGTCTTAGGCTGGTGAGCATTTATAGGTGTGAAGGTTTTAAAAGCAGACTCCTGCTTTGTCTTTGTCGGCATATCCAAGCGCCCTGTAAGAAGCTGACAGTGGAGTTACAGTTTCTTCAGGATAATTGGTATAGCATGCTTAGACTCTCGGATACTCGCCTGCTTTGACAGTGTTTTTCAAGTTTCTGCTGTCAACAGATTAGGTGCATTCCTTGATGTGGAAGGATTGAGCGGTTTTGTAGGCACAGAATGCTACAGTCTCCAGTGCTCTTCAATACTGTGTTTTTTCATGCTACCTCATCTTACTGGGTTGGGACACAGGTGGAAAGCTGTTGATAACAGTTTATCCATTTCATAGTGCTGATATGCATCTAGATAATCACACTGGTGTGGGCATCACCAAAAGTAATTAGCTAGGGGAAAGTGTTCTTGTTCCGTCACTGCGACGGTGGCCTGGTATTCTTGACTCCTCTATGTGAGTTACTCACATGCGAGGATCACTATGTTGATGAGGTACTATGCATATGTCCGGATGGAGTTAATTTTTTTCTCAGTAGCCGGTGTGTTTTCGATTTTGTGTGTGAAGAATGTTGATAAAAATACTCTGACAGTACGAGTTGTTGTTAATGAGACCAAGGACACTGTCTGGTTTTCCAAGTCTAGTTAACATGCAGATGCGGGAAGCTGGGCGAAAGAGACAGAATAATTGATCCAAACTGGCCAAAGAGAGTATTCCATGCCATAAACATCATGCTCAGTATATAAGTGGGGGTTGCCCATGGGAGGGGGCATTCTTTTCTTGCATTCCATTCTTTTCTGGTATCCATTCCATTCGGGTATCTGTTCGGGCACCCTTGGCATCCTTTGCTTCTCCCTTGCTTGCTGGCATCGTTCCCTCTACCTTGCTAGCTTGCTCTCCCCCACTTTGCTTGCTGCTTGGTGTTGTTTCCGTGACTGCTGCTTGGGACGGGCTGCATTGGTCATTCGGACGTCGGGTGGTGAGAAAACATACATTGTTCATTTTGTATATATTAATATCCTTATATTCTGTTATCTGTGTAGTTTTTAGTATTTTTAGTAAACTGTTTTTATCTCAACCCACAAGTTTTCCTTTCTTCCCAATTTCTCTCCGCCGTCCTGCTGGGTGGGGGGAGGGTGAGTGAGAAACTGTGTGGTGATCCTGGCTAAACCACCACAGCATAGGAAGGACCCAGGTGGTGCGTAGCACGCCCACAGCAAGGCTGCGGTACGAAGAGGTGGGATGCCGTTAGTATTGCTGTGTTTACTCTGTAGGCCTCTGTTATGGCGAGTGATGACAGCTCTTTGTAGTCCTGAGCAGAATAACGAGCTAAATCCTCATGAATATGTGATGGAACTGAAATTCTCCCCTTTGTGGCAGAAGACTGCAAAGCCTTTTTGCTTCCAAATACTATTTGTTTTATCAAAACCTAGTTCCTTTATTACCAGGGTAGTGTGTAGCTATTGTGCTGGTCCTTCGCTGAGGGTGGATTTCAGAGTGAGTAACTGCAAAGCAAACGTGTGTGTCAAAACACTGAAATTCAAACCTTTTTCATTATTATTTTGGACAGCCACGTTGGGATTTTTTTTAAGTCCGTTCTTCAGTTTGTCTAATTCCAGTAGGAGGAAGATGAATATCGGGTAGTGTCGAAAAAATCAGTTCATTCTTCCCTGTGAACTTATGCTAAAGCATCTTGCTTAAGAGGATAAATGAGGTGTCATAACCTGAACCCATACAGAATGTGGCCGGAATGTTAATGATCCTGCATTGTTTTTCACCCGTTTTATATGAACACAAGGTACTTGCCAGCTCTCAGCTTCCACTGGCTCTACGATATAATTGAAATCTAACGCTCTTTAAGTCTCCCTCCCAGTGCCAACCTTCTTTACTGGCCTGCTGCTGTCCCTACTGCTGAGTCATGGATGGGATAAAGGGGATAAACTCACCCAGTTCATGTTTGTCACTGAGAGGTGCCGAAGCACACAGCTGCCTGGGGACAGGTATGCTGGTCTGACAAAAGGCAAAACTGTTCTGTGTCCTTCTGCACATCATTTAGAAACATTTCCTGTTACAATTAAAGAAATTAAAGAGTATAAATGGCAGAAGTTGTAGGTCGTTCCTAAAACTTCTGTAAACAGAAGAAACAAAGTTTTCGGCATTGCTCAAATGCGCCACATTTAGTGGGTTAAACCTGCTATTAACTGCTCTACCCAAGCTCTTTCACATGGCAAGTTTTGTCCTGCTTAGACTTTATTTTTTTAATTCAATTTACAGTCATCTGGTGAAAGTCTGCACTAGCATTCTATCTAGACTATTTAATATGCACCAGAATTATTGTATTTGATATATATCAATTTTAAATCTGTTTCAACACAACCTTGAATGCCTTTCTGGCAGTATATCACTTCATCAGTCTAGCTTAACTAGAGCTGCTTTTTCATTTTTTATTGCCCCCATAAAATCTAGGAATGGAACACTTCGATTTTTCTAGCAGTAATTTTTATTACTTTTAGCCCTTTTTTTAAGTACTTGTCAGTGAGATACAGTACTCTGTACAGAGTATATTTTTCAGCTATGCATTATGTTTTTATTTCCATTTATTCTAGACAGAATGTATAGCATACATCTAAATAATACCTACCATAGTTGAAATGAGTGTATTATGAACGTAATTAGAATGGACATAAGCGGGGTTCATCCTCCAGGACTGGTGTGTTTCAGTTGCCTGCCTCCAGTCACAGTCACTTCCAAGGCAGGCTTGAAAGGATAACTCATGTTGTAGTTTTAATGTTGCTCGTAAAATCATATTGCAACACAGGAGGGGAAAATGAATTTACTGCCATTTTTATGTTTTTATTTTAATTTTTAGGTTTTCTAGATTTTTCCCTGGAGTGTGTTATTGCACTACTTTTTATTTTTTCCCCTAAGAACATAGAAATTGCCATATTAGATCAGACCAGTGATCTATCTAGCCAGATAGCCCGTCTGAACAGGAATGCGTGCCAAGAGAAACGTAAAGGCCTACAATAGGCCTCTGCAGAAGCAATTGCTACACAAAAATCTCCCTGATGGAAAAGCCTGTTTTAATGACCGTTAGTTCAACATTACTCTGAGCTCCAGAGTGCTCGAGTTCATATCCTTTTGTTTAAGAAGTACGGGTTTGTTTCTTGTTTCCTTCTGCACCGTGTCTGATCGGAGTAGCTGCAAGGAATATGACGTGGAGCATCATCTGGCTTTTGTTCTGTCGCTGTTCTGCTCACCTTGTGGGCAAATTGTTTCCTCCTTCTGGGCCTTGGTTGTTTCTTTTATAAACCGATGTAAATGATAGAGGTTATCTTTCTGTAAAAAGCTTTTGAGACCTGTACATGGGAGTTCTAGTAGTGCTATTAGATGTATCTATAGTTAGGTTCTTAGCGCAATTCAGATAGTAGACATTTGTGCATTTGTGTTTCTGCCACGTTCTATGATTCTATGATTCTATGATCGTGTCACAATATGTTCCGCAGCCAACTGGTGTACGCTCTGAGGCAAATATTGTCATTGGTGGAAGTTCTTATCTCCTGAAAGTTTAGGAGGGAGGAGTATAAAGGAAAGATTTTGCTCTTCAGTTAGTTGAAATTATATATGTAGCAGTTAGTGTTCATTTTTGAACATGCTTTTGTGCTGTTTCCATTAATAATGCTAAGCAGGAACCTATGTAACATGAGTATAATGTTTCTGTAAGAAAACAAAGCTGTGACCAGGTGTGTCTAAACAGCGTTCCTCAGCTATATAATAAATGTCCCCTCGTTATTTTCATTCTGCTTAATGAATATGAATAATACATTTTAAATAATATCTATAGTAATAGACTGTGAAAGGAGAACAGGAACACTTTTCTAATTAGAGCTTTTGAATGACATTGGAAAAGGGTTCTGGGTTAAATCATCTTTCTTTGCTCTGGGTTGAATTAGCATAGATTTAATGCCAGTGATAATTTTATGCAATTGTGAGATCAGTAGTTTAATGCATCTGGCAGTGAGACGGATTTTCTTTCTCTGGCAGCACTGAATAAACCCCCGTAATCCTTTTTCTTTAGCTCTCGCACCCATCCAGACTTCAGCCAAACAAATCAGGAGTCTGCTGAGCATCTATGACTCACGCACAGGCAGAATGAGATGCTATCTTAGCATATTTTGTGGTTCAGAATCATTAAAACGACTAATGGCTGGATTGGAGGGCTAAGTTTACATTTCCACCTCCTGTGTATTGCAGAAGGCTCCCATCATAGTACAGTCTGTATACTGCCTTAGTACTCTAAGAGCCTGCTACAGCAAAATGGAAAGTAAAACAAAGTAATCTGGACCAGTTGTGTTTTTGGCATTTTACCTTAAATATATTTGCACCACTACTTTTCAGCTGGATCACAACCTATGAACTCTAACACGGATGCCATTTAATTTTAAGGAGAATGGGATAGGATGTGTTAAAACAGTCTTTAGGGGAAGCCATTTACAGTGTAGGTCCACCGATTTTAGTGATTGTACAGAACCTAAGAACTGCACAGTATAATTTTTGAGTACAGTTTTACTGGCACAAGAGTTGTTAGCTCTTTATATACCTATAAAGCTAGGCGTGCCACTGTTGGGTGTCATAGGGTCTGCACGTATCACAATATCCACATCAGTCAGTCTCTGTGAAAGTCCAGATAAGGTATAACTGCTGGTTCAGGTCATGACCAAGTTTTAATAGAGGAGAACCCACTGTCTCTGGTCAAGTCTAAATTTGGCTTCAAACCTAATGAGTGTTGAACTAGATTCTAAATAAAGGGGCGACACAAAAGGACTCGCAATCTTGTGGAGTTCAGAACTGTGCACATGTGCCACAGACTTCGTTTTAAGCCAGAGTATGCTCAGTTCTGCCGTTGTTCCCCGTTCAAATTAATTCAGCATTGTCCTCACTTTGCAAAGGCAAGCATGGACATATGGTGACCTTTCCACTTAGTTTTTCCTGAAATTATTATAAATTGGCAGGCAGGAGTGGATTTTTGCTTGTGTTTAGGTGACTGGTCCTTCAAGAGCCTAGTGCTTTGGCTATTCTGTTTTCCCATAAGGACCCCTCAAGCTGAGTAGTAATATATACTTGACTTTGATTTTAGACCCCTTTGAGGAAGATTTACTCTGAACATCCAGCCTCAGCTGAGTTATTAATCTAATGAAAAATTGCCCATAAGCGTCATTTTTACAAGATTGTCCAGTATTTCCCCGAATTACGCTAATTGCCAATTGTATCAGTTTCTTTTCTGACCTGAAATTCTTGTCCTCAGAAAAGTCTCATGACAATGTTTCACAGCTCACTTTTGTTTTATAAAAATGTATTACTTGAAAAGTTTAGTTGAGGTTTCATCTCATCGATATCCTCTTAGAGCCTAAACAGCTATATTTTTCCTCCAAATTTAGCATTTGAAGGACACCAAAACACTGCATGAGTTAGGGGCATTAGGGCAGCCTTATACGTGAAAAGTTGTATGGGCTCTTCTTTAGGCTCCGTAGGAAATGAGTATATGTTTCTATAGGGAATTTTAGACCTTTAAAATCTGTGACTTTATGTTGAGGCTTGAGTGTTGTATATATGGTCAAGACAAGTTTAATGCTGCTGTCGTGATCTCCTAACAATTGGTCAATTAACGTGATTACACTGTACTCGTCATAAATCATAATCTAATGATAGCACTGACCAAAACCAGAAAAAAGTATGTCAGAAGTGAGTCAGATTTACTGAAGTTAATTCTAGACCTGTTTTTTTTTACTAAGTGGTTAATTTGAATTAGTGATGGTGGGAAGGAATTTTGGGTAGGGATAGCTATGATGTTTTGTATGCAAATGAGGTTGAATAGTTTATTTTTTGTTTGTTCTGTAGAAAATGTGCTGTCAAGAATAAACAGCTGCTGCTGCTGGAAGTTCACATAACCAAAATACAATGTCTAGCAGGCATTAAGACTTGTAAAGCAAAGTAAGCACGTAACGAAGTCCGTGAGATCAGAGTGCCAAAATCCCAATCTTTAGATAGCGAAGGCTAAGCTTCTTGACATGCTGTGAAGTCGTGGTTAAACCTCAGCAGATTGATTCTAGTGCTTTTAATCCCAGTAAAAGCAGGTAGAGCAAAGGGAGCTCTCCAGAACTCGGAGGAAAATTATGAACGCGTTCCTTTGCGAAGAGGGATAGATAGAAACTTCAGGTATGCACAATAAAGCTTGATCCCCCCAAGTTTAAATAAAATACTGTATTTTAATAAAGCATTCAGGGATAAAGGCCATTTGGGAGGTGCGCTGAAGCTGCTAGCTCCCAGCTCAGAAGCAGCGCAGAAGACACTTTGATTAACACATCAGATTTCAGATGTTTCTTATTGCTTGTTTAGCCTTAGTCTGAAGTATCAAAGAGCCTGTTTGCACAAGGGCTTATTTACAAGGATTATACTTGTTAACTGACAATTTAAAAGGAATTAAATTGGCCTCCAACATGGATAGTCTAGCATTAAAGCGAGTATTAAATGCTGACCTTGAATTCAGTTAAAGGCCACCTTTTCCCTTCCTTCTTATCCCCTAGTCTGGAGAAGGGATGGAAGTTTAAATATGCCAGAGTTGATAATCATCATGCAATTAGATGGATGATTGAAATAAAATTTCCACTAAAAATGGATATAGATGTTTTGAGGGCTGTTGACCACTACCATCCCAGGGAGATTTGCCACTGATGCTCATAGCATAGCAGCAGGATGGAAGCTCTTGTACGTGAGGGATTCACACAAATCTCTCTTTGGTTTTCAGCATCCAAAAACATTGACAGAAGCTCTTCCATTCACCTGAAAAGGAGTGGAATGAGGGACAGCTTTAGTAGGAAGGGTCTTTGTGATAGTCCTGGCAGAAAAACTTTCATGTGAAAAGAAGAAAGAGTCTCGTGAGGGAGGTGATTGAGGTCACAGCATAACATAAAATACCACGCTGAGCAGGGTCAACGTGTGGAAGAACGTTGTACCCAGGGGCTGCTCAGGGGAATAGAGAGACTGACGGTTGGCAAGCGTCTCTGAGAATTTGGCCTTGACAAGAGCAGCACAGATCATAGCAAAACAGCTAAAATGGAAACCAACTCGTTAAATATAAAAACAGTTTAAAATGCACTGGCTACTCTTACTCTGGCCAGTATTTTGGGTTTCTTTTTTGATGGAACAGTTTGACAGGGCAAAAATTTTTGATACTTAAGTTCCTCAGAGTATGTTAGCATTATTTTTTCAATGGAAAAGTTATGGAAGTTTGAAACCAAATATAATACGATGTACTGTACTATATTTTAATGTAATAGAATTTATCAGTATAAAGAAACCAAAATATTTCAGAGAATTTTTTGATGTGAGTTGAAATATTAAATTTTTCTTGTCCACCATTTTTTCAAGTTTCAGCATTTTGTCCTGATTAGGATGAAAATACATTTTGACATGACTGTAAATGAAAATAATATTTGAGCATTACTTCCAACTATCCTCCTGCAGTACCTTCTTCCTGCAATAGAGCTGTGTGAAAAGGTCACATTGGACACGTCTTCTGTGATGAAACAATAAGTGAAGGAGAACTCCTCAGAGGAGCAGATGACATTAATGGAAAATGTAAAACGCTACGTTAATATGCCGGAGTTTGTGGGGGGTGCGCGTGTGTTTCTTGTTTGGTGTTTTTTAGGTATAAAGGATAGCAAGGTCTTGAACAAGTATCTTTTTAGCTAACCAAAAAAAAGGGGGCAAGAAGGAGGAGATGTTAGCTGAAGATTAATTAAAAACTTTCCCAACTTCAGTTAAAAACAAGTAAGTCATATTTGCAGATCCGTGAGTAAATTTGGAAATCTCAACTTTTGGTCTGTGTTCCTCTTGGCTACAAAGTGTTATCTCAGTTCCGCTACATTTGCTGTTCAGACAGGCTCTGCTTGCACATGTTGCGTATTTGAGGAATATCGTTATGAAATTCGATGGTTTATTTTTGGATGTTAGTTTTGTTTCTGTGTAATGAAAGTCTTCCCGCTGACCCCACCACCTAAAGCCTGGATTTTTCAGGACAAAGCATTTACGATAGCAACAGAAAGTGTTGTTATGCCTTTTTTTTTTTTTTTTTTTTTTTTTTTTTTTTTCTTTTTTTAGTAAAAAATAATAGGGCTCTGATAGTAGAAGATAGTACAAATAAGTCTAGAAAAATTTGTATAAGGAGCATTGTCATGCATTGTTGTTGTCATCTCCTGTTTGCATGACTGCTTATTTGTACTGCTACAGATGCCTTGGGCTTCCAGTCAGGAAAGAAAATTCTCTTGTGCTTGGCACTGTACCTACATGGAACAACAAAATAACAGTCCTGTAGGTAAAATGATGATAATGTCATTTACTTTCTTCATGAGGCACTAAAAAAATCTCTAGGTGCAAAGTTCAGTGCTCAGTCCTGTTACAGTAGTCATGGCACTGAGCAAGAGCCAAGGGAAGTGGACTTGTGGAGGTGGGTTACAGCCTGCTGCAGGAGCATAAACACAAAGTTGTCTTGTGCTTTGGGATCATGTGGAACCTTGATAGAGATGAGAAATTGTGCCAGAGGTGAACCAAAACCAAGTTTGTTAGGAAGACTTTTTTTTTTTTTTTAAATTGCCTTACTGGATTCCACTACAGCATTGCTACAACCGCCAACTGGGATTAGTGAGCTTTGGAATAGTTTTGAGGCGGGCGATGATACTGAACCCTGCATTTTGAGAGCAATTAAGATGTTAAAAAATATGATAATGAACTCTCTTCCCACTGGTATACCTTGAACTTTGTCTCCTGTCTGTCAATCTTGGGCAGGTTGTCTGTCAAATAGTTGTAAGGCATTAATTAGACAGCCAAGGCCATCTTATCTGGGACGGAATTTTCCTGGCACATATGGAAAGAAAAGCCTCTAATATTCTTAATCGTTCAAAAATGATGCATTCATGATGGAAGGGAGAAAGAAAAACTACCTCTGTGTGTGTGCGTGGGCTTTTCTGCAGACCTTTACGTGGAAGGATTCTATGAAGTAACATGCCATTCGTACAGTACACCACTATCTAATTATTTTCAAGTTGACAAGAGCGACCTTTTTCACATTAAAAATGTCACTTTCTCAAGACCTAAAATAAGCCACAAACAAAACCGACACTCTCAGTTATTCCTGAGCAGAAAAAAAAATCCTTTTAATTCTTCCATCATATTTCCTTGCATCTGGTAAAGCAGTCAGAGAAAATTACCACTATTTCAGGGAACTGTAATTTGTATAGTTATCACACCAGGATAAAGCTGTTAAATTCCTGCTTGCCCTGCTCCAAGATAATACTTCAGGATCACTTTCTTTTCTTCGTCACCCAGACTAGAAAGCAGTCCTGCACAGAGAGACGTGCAAGTTGGACAGAAGAAATGTATTCCTGCTGTCAGAGCGTCAGCACAAGGCTGGGCAACTAGGGCGTAATTTTTAGAGCTGTCACATAGTTCCAGGATGATCCTGGGCAAGCCTTTGTCTACAGATTTGTTGATTAACACTATATTGCAGTATACTACTATTTAATACACGGGGATTAATACGTGAGATAGACAATGTTCTGATGTTCTCTGGCGGAGCCACGCAGAACAGAGCAAATACTGGCGAAATATTTGTCTGCTAGATAAAGAAAAGTTTTGGGTTTCTTAGAGGACAGAAGAAAGCAAATGCTAGCTGAAAAAACGTAGTACTTTAATTGCAGTTTGATATCATAAATCAAACAAATCTGTTTTTAAATGGGTCTTTCTAATCAATGTATGTAAATTTTTCCTGGAACAGATGCTTCCAAATAAAAAGTTGGGTAGGTTTTTTTGTTGTTGTTGTTTTGAAATTTGTAAATGCAACATTGTAGCAATGTGAAACATTTATTTTTACTTTTCCTGGCTGAAAACTCCTGCCAAAAATATCTCATTAGACAAGTATGAGAGATTGCAATATTTGTGGAACAGAGTTTTGGGCTGTTTTTTTAAGAAAACTGTCCCTCTAATAGCTAATTCTTAAATCAGGTAACAGAGCTAATGGTATTTCATGAATTAAATGCTAGTCTGTTCTTCTTTCGAAAACCTGACTCCTGAAAGGTCAGTGACAAGCCCCCAAATATGCTGCTTTTGTCCTTTACCCAGGTGTGTGGATGGTACATTGCTCAAAGGACCCTCCCCGGAACTTTTCAGGGGAGGAAATTCTAACAGAGTATGACCTGGCTGGCAAGAAAGGTGAAATTGAGATCACTCAAGTTCCGTGTGAGTTTGAAGACACTTTGAAACTCTACTGCATTGAATATTTTGAATTTGTGTAAAGGTGGTTGACGTTCAGCATTTGCTGACTGATAAGGAATGTAGTTCAGGTGACTAAACATTGAGGTTGCCACCCAAATGATGGGGGTTTGGGTTTCATTAAATAGACAAAAATAGTTTTTAGTGGGTTCTGATGAAAACAAGGGTATGTCTAGGTGAAAAAAAATGAGGCACGTGGGGAAAAACTAATATGGGATGAACTAAAATGCCTTTTCTGCTCTTCTTAATTTTCCTTTGAAGGCTTCTTTTATCATATACTAAAATATTTATTTTCAATACTGTGTCTGAGGAATACATACTAGCACTAGTTCTAATGGTAATAGACTCCCAAAATGTACGTATCAATGAGATTTTTACTGTGCCTAGATGAATGGTCTGGCTGCTTCTTGAATGAAGATGACACCCTTCTCCAGGGGAAAAAACGAAAGCTCCTTGGCCCAGCACTGTGCTGTTACTTGCTGAGATATTCTTTGTCCATTAGTCATCTTTAATCTGTGTTTTGAAAGTAATAAGTTATTCTTTTGACTACATAATGTTGATACTTAAACTGTTATAAATAAATTTTAACAATTTTTTTTTCCTTTCTTAGCTCCTGCATAAGGTGAAGTGCTAATTTCAGTAAATCCTAGTCTTCGATGGTGAAACTTTTCTTGGAGAGCTGTATATGAATGCAGATGTTTTTCTGTCTCTCTCAATTATTACACTAAAATCATATCACTTACCTTGCCTTATCCCTTCTGTTTTCCTGATTTCTTATTGCCAAAGTGATGTCAACGTGTGTTCCTGAACTGCTTTGCTGTTTGTTTTCACATGGGGAAGTTTTTATTGCAGAGAAACATGCTTTGCTACTTTGGGGTTATTGCTAGTTTAATAACAGTTTTTAAAAACTAATTTTTATAGATAAGTTTATCCCAGTCATTCCATCCTGAGCGTAATTGGTAGTGATGTTTCTGTTCGGAGCTTTTAAAATACTCGAACTGTAGTCCCAAGCTGTTGGGAGTATCAAGGGATGCTTCACTGGCATTAGAAATCCCACTTATTTAAATTGGGCCTGTAGAGCTCATCTAGCACGAGGATTCTTGGCTTTAGCAGTGAAAGAAAACTGCAAACATATGAAATGACCTGAAGAGAGAAAGTTAAGAGAAAAACAAAACCAGTTTTAGGATTAAAACCAGAGCTGTTTCTTTTATGCTGAGTCTTGTTGATTGGAATATGAAGCTTCTCATGTAGAGAGCTTGAGTTCTGCGTGGGTTTCCATCTGATACCATGATGTGGAACATACATACAGATAACCCTTTTGTCTGGCAGCTAGGAACTCTGACCTTTAAGTAATGAGTTAGGAAGTGTGAAAACGTTTGAAATCAGGGAAGCTAGTCTCTCAACGGCGAGGCAGAACTGTGTGTAGGGACTGATATGACACCCATTGAAGTACAGTTTTCCTGTTGACTTCAGCAGTCTTCCAGTTAGGCCCGTGGTTAATTAATTAAGCTGCCTTTCAAATAGCTAGACATTTCTAGGCACCTTACACGTTATTCTAAACCAGGAGTTGTCACACAGAGGTGGGTGGGATAGTTCGAAGAGCGTAGATCTGCTGGCTCAGTAACAGTACGGTTGTAAGCAGCTGTCTGGCTAGCTCTCTTGCTAGGGCAAGAGTTGTCCTGAGAGTTGTGTTTATGTAGAATACTTTTGGGAAAATGGTGAAAAGCAACATTTTTCCCCCTCCCTTCTTCCTCATCTAGGAACTCCTAGAGAGCATTTATATTTTGCTAACTGCATTTAAAATAGAATATCTATTGTATTGTGCACATGAACCATGACAGCCTCCCTCTCTGGTCTTTCTGGAGCCTTCAGATTTCAGAATTCCGTGTAAGATTGGTCATTGTATATGATGAACTATCTAGGCTTTTGGCTATTCTTGAGGGAGAGAACTTCATCTGACAATAGTAGTGACTCTCCTATCTCTGCAGGCAAGAGCCTGGTCAGCATCTTTAATTTACAGAGCAAATTTTAATCTGTGAAAATACCAGCCATGGGAATAAACCAAGAGAAGTCTTCAGGACTGCATAGTACCAAAACTATCTCTTTTCATTTCTAGTCTAAACTATCAGAGATTTTAATGTCTCTTTTGAAGAGAGGTGAAACACCTTTATTGTTAGTGTGTTCTCTGAGAAATGTGCAAATTTTTGTAGGACAGAATTCCAACTCCAGAAGCTACTTTCTATGATAATAAAGAAAGGAAAATAAAATGGCATCTCCCAAGTACCATAACTTCCTTTTTTGATATCAGGTAGCTCTGTGTAATACTCCCTGGTATGGATAAAACATTTTAACCTCATTTAATTTCAGATAATGAATTACTTGCATTCACCCTAAAACGAGTAGCACCATTAGATTGCAGGATTTGTAGTAAACTGTTGTCTTTTCACGCATCCACTTTGTATCTCCCACCCTCATTTGTCTCTTTTGTCAATTTCTTGTGAGTCTTCTGACACCTGGACAGTTACACTCTTTTGTTTGGGGACTAAATTTTGTGTGTGTTTCTTAATATATTGTTTCATAGGCAGACAAAGTTGATCCTCAACTGTATGTTTTTTAGGTGACCATGATGATAAAACATTTATTGTTTCAGACATGTGATGTGCTGTCCCTAAGTTTGTATGTTAGACTGTTCTGGAAATTGTTGTGCCTTATCTTGTAATAATGAAAAATAGTTAAACTTGATCTTAATTATTTTTCTCAAGCAACTGTACTTGAGTACAGTTGCTGATGAGCTGTACTAGCTCTGGCTCTAAGTGTTCAGAATGAACTTCTCTGTGACTTTGTCATTCTTGCTCCTTGTTTGAAGTAAGGAGAGGTCTTATTTTCAATTCTCAGTATGATAGAAAGGGTTTATCATTTCTACAGTGCTGCTTCTGTATGAAAATCTCATTATGTATTTCAAAAAGAATGCAAGCAGTATGATTTTCAGGAAGTGTAATTACATTTGGAGCTGAAAGGTAGCTGTCTTTGCAACATTTGACCTTCCTAATGGGCTGGGCAGAACATGTAATGGATACTTACGCTTTAATGGTCTTGGAGGACTGAGTAAAGGTGATCTTTAAATAGAGATCCTATTTAGTGCTTATACCAAGGATTTATTTAGCGTAGGCAAATTTATAATGGGGAACCAGTGCCTTCCCTCACCTCTCCCCACCCTCCCGTAGAAATATTTGTAGTAAAAAAGGAGTGCTGAAAAGCGTAGTGTGGCAGATGCTGGAGTTTGCCAGAGCGGCTTTATGGGAAAATCCTGGCCTATGGGCGCCTGAGGTTTGAACCAAAACCCCCAGTGAAACCAAAGGGCATCTGACTACTTAAAACAAAGATTTTTGTGGAGGGATCAAGCCTCACCATATCAAATCTTTGTCCTTATGTCCAGTGCAAGATAAATACATCACAAGTCATAATGCATTTTAGAAAAAAAACACCTAATATTGTTGGATCTTCTATATTGAGAATTCTGGATTCACAGTTTTATGCAGTCTAGCAAGTTTTCATTTTTGAAATTTTTATTGTGTTAAGAATATTGTTCTTTTAAGAAAACATGAATGTACATGTGTGTGCAAATGCTAATATTACAATTATCAAAGCTTAAAGAGATCCATTAGGTGGATGAATTGATCCTTGATTACTGGACTGAGCAGGTAGCTATCTGAGGTGAGAGGTACCTCAGCTGTCTTCAACGGCAGGGATTTGACTGTGGAAAGCGTGTGGTGCAGTGACGTGACGGCCATACCCCGGTCCTTTCTGATGTACAACAGTCCTTTCTGTCATATAACTTGTGATTTCTAGCAAGTTGCATAATGTCTGTAATGGATATTTTTAATGGCTCGTGTTTGTCACTGTGGTCTTCCTGGGCTCCTTTAACAGGCGGTGGGCAATGCTCCTACCTGCACTGAGCACTTAGGTTGTGAAGGGAAACTAAGGAGATGATCTTAACGGGGTTAATACTAGCCTTGGTGAAATCCACTTGTGTTTGTGTGCTTTTTAGCACACAAAAAAAGGTGATTACAGGACTATTTTGCTTCATATGGATCAAGTGAGGGCTGTTGGCCAAGAGTTTAACAAACGCTATGTGTGAAGGCTCTACACAAAGTAGTGCTCTGTGTACTCTGACCGTATAAATAACTGTATGCTGAATGGGTTGTTCGTTTTCGTTACCTTTACCACTGAAGCAAGGTACAATGTGCAATATTATTTATTTAAAACCTCTCTGAAATGTTAACAGCAAGCAACAGTCAGAGGCTTGAGCTTTACTAGTACAAGCAAACCCTCTGCATCTGAGAAGTACAAGTGCTCGGAGATGTATTGTACGCCACATGACGGAGAGACTACTTGACATGTATTTTATTTTTAAAATGTCACTAGCCGAAAATTAATCAGACCTGTAATGCGTGTTTGAATTCATTTATATTGCTGTTGGAAGCAATATCTCAGGAGCCTTAGACAGATGTATGAATGCTGCAAGCAGGCAGTGTTCTCAGTGGAGTAGAAAATGCTTCCCAACACCACCCCCACCTCTCCCGACTCCTCTCTGTGTTTGCCTGCTTGACCTTTTGGTAGAAACCGAAGCTTTTAACATGAGGAAAGAAAAAAAAAAAAGCCCCACCATACCCAAACTCATGCCTTCTGCTGCCCGTCTCTAGCTTAGCAACATCAGGAGTTTTTCCTGCGAGGACTGCTGGTGACCTGTAGCTGTTTGTGTAGCCAGTGTGACCCCTTGCTGCAGGAGTAGCTTCGGTAGATAGCGAGTGTAATTGAGTTTTCTGCCTGGCGAAATTCTGAGATGGTCCCATCTGTTAATAGTCTATAATACTAGGAATTGCCATTTGTTGAAGCCCTGGAGTTCATACTTTTCAGAACTTCTAAGCATAGCAGCAGAACTGGGCATGATCATATACGGAGCAAGATTGCAGCAAATCGCTCGTCTGGACCCTTTCCAGCACCGCCGGGTCGGTCTGCGCGATTTCCCTCTGCCTCTCAAAGGGGAGGGGGAGGAATGGCTCTCCTCTTGGAGACTCTGTTTTTTAAATCATCAAGAAGTCGTATGTGCGTGCTTTAATTTGTAGCCTTGCTTAAATTATCTGGAGTCCTTCAAAAGGAAAAAAAAAATCAATTTGACTTTGGCAGCTGTCTCCACAATGCCTGCCAATCACCATAGTATCTTGGCTATTTTTAAGTCTCCTGAAATCAGTCTGCATTAAGGCAATAGCTGTGCTTGGATTTAAGCCCAGGACTCTATCAATATAAAATGATTTGTTGCAAGTTTAAAGATGCTTCATCCCTATTCTCTCTCTTTTCATTTACATCTTAAGCTTTCATCAAAATGTGGATCAACAGTACTAATACAACCTTTTTTCCTCTGTCCTACTTCATGCTTTCTACAAAGAATACCGGAGACTGTATGTTCTTAACCTCTGTCTGATGCGATGGTCTTTTTCCTTCTGTTCGAATAAGAGGGATGAGTTTGTTCGCTGGAAGAACTTGCTGAGAGTCTTGCCAGCCTTGTGCAGTTTGAATGTTTTACAGTGAAGTTCTGAGGAACAATGAAATGTGTGTATAAGAGTGATCGGAAGGAAAAAAAGAGATGATTCTTCATGCAATAGTTAACGAAAATAATAATTAAATAAGAGATTTTATCTTCCCAGATTTAAGACCCAGGTTTTCAAAGTCCTAAGTGTGTTAGACCGACCCTTTTTGGTCCTATTGGCAGACTAGCTGTAGGCGTCTTCAGGACTCTTACCTGTTACCTGCAGCTGGGGAGAATGTTTGTGTTTCAGTATTCTCCATAAGCTGGTAGGAATTAAGCTCCCAAAGGGAGTAGTTGTGGGGTTGTTCAATAATCAAGTTTCTCATCACTAATCTTGCCATTCACTTTTGTCATTTCAAACTCACGCACAATCTTTGTGTCTGTCCGCACAGGCTTTGTTGCTCAGTGAGATTTCCCCTGGAGTAAACCCACACCCGAGATTGGTCTGTGCTGTAGAGAAGTGCAGACAGTTAAGTTCTCCAAATCACTTGGTTGTGATAGAGTAGAATAGCGTTGTTAGATTCAAGCTTGTTTTAATAATAATTTAAAAATCAAGATAATGTTTATTGCTTCAGCTTCTTTTTAGTAGAAGGATAATTTCCCTGTATGTTTTTTCGCAGTTTTCAAGGGTTTTCTGCAGCAGCCACCATCATACAGAAGAAAGCAAGCATTTGTATTCTGTGACATAAAGCCAATGATTCTGTCAGTCTCAGTGGCATAATCTTTATATGCTATTAGAAAGTATTAGCTCTCTCCTCTTAGATCTCTCAAAGCAGTGTTGTTGTGAGAGCTGTTAACAGAAATGGGTATTCAATTAAATATGGACCATCCTTTATAAATACATTTTAAAAATATTTTCATATTTTCATGGCTAAAATTATGGTTTATTTGTAAATAGCAGCAATATAGTATGTGTATGTTAGTGATTCAAAAGAAACCTTTCTCCTTAGTGCCCCTCCTACCCCAGGTATTTAATGGCCAATTCTCTCTGCCTGAATAGAATCAGAGAATCACAGAAGGGTTTGGGTTGGAAGGGACAAAAAGATTGGACAGTATTTTTCCTGAAGCTGCAGCTTTGCTGGAAGTATTTCTTAAAAACAGCATCACTTTGTGTTCTAGCTGAATCTGATTTCCCATATATTTTTAAATACGTAATTTAAAGCTGAACTGTTCCATGTTCTCAGTGGGTAAGTGAGTGTCTGAAAACAAAAAGTTTTCTTCCATGTCCTGTACCAATATATGCACTAAATATTACATAAGTAAAAATTGTTGTAAATTTTTCAGTTCTCTTTTGCCTTCAAGGCATGCTGCAGTAGCATTAGTGTCTGTAGAAGAAAAAAAAATAGTTAATTCTCATTCATTATTTAATTCTTTAAAGTTTCATAATTTCATGAGATGCCGAATTTGTATAATTTCTGTACTTGCATGAAATCCTCTTCAGGCTGTATCACTATTTTCACTTGTGGCTAAGCAATTTGAGCTCTTTAGTTTATCAGCAGCACAAGGAAAATCTTCCTGGAGACTTTCCACCGAAACCATTTGTTGATGAAGGAGGGAACATCTTTTCTAATTCCTTAGAACAGGAGCCATAAATTTTGTAGTGAACTTCCAGTGCCCCTGTTAATAGATAATTTCTTGAGCATCACCCTGACCTGAGCAGGTAAAAGAGGATGTGTTGAGAAGGTGAACGCTGTGAATGGGGACATTGACGTGATTTAGAGACAGTGATTTTGCTTTGCTCCTTGGTACTTTGTGTGTGAGTGTGAGAGAGAAAAAGAGAAACATGGAAACTGTGGTTTGTGTACAACTGAGTAGTTCAGTGGCTAGCTAGAAAAAGAAGTTGCTAGTTCCTTGTCAGTTCTGGAATTAGATTAACGTTAGTTCTGGATTGCCTTTCTCTCTGAAGCTTTGTGAAGCTGGTGACGCTGGTACTTGACGGCTACTTGATGGTGCTGTTTGGCGCAGAAGGGGATGCATGTGGTGCCTGCTACCCTGTAAACTCTTTCTTTGGTCCCACAGAACCACAGTGTTTCTTTGAGTCTAAAATACGGATCTTCCAAAAGCCTGAGGCTTACTCCAGGAGGAGGACATTTCTCTGGAATTCAGTACTTTATATGTAGAAGAATGTAATAATGTTCTTTCGAGAGGCACTGCGAAGGAGATTGCCTGGTGTGTTCTGTACTGGCTGACACCCAGTAACTTCCTACGGGGCCATAACGTCTGCTGCTGCGTTCGGTGTGGTTGTGTGAAGGTAGTTTGGAAATGTTGACTTCTACCAGCAGAGCTAACCGTTTCACAGAATGGGCAACACTGAAATATCTATTGTTAAATGTTTTGTAGGGAGAAAATAATCACATTTTTCAAAGCTCCCTGAGAAGGGCTGCTTTGAAAACAGCGCTCTTGTGTTCCGTTCTTATTTGGCTTTTTTTAAAAAAGCCTTGAATTAGTAAGATGTAAACACAAGGGGGAGGAAAAACAGGTACCCACCAATCATTGTCATAAAAATAACCAAAAGAATCAGTGTGATCATAAAAGTGTCCAATTATGATGTCGTGCTGCAGAACTAATAAAAAAGATGTAAACAGCAAGTAACCTTGAAATGAAATAAATACATTCAAATGTTAGGCCCTAGCTTAAGAAGAAATAGTCATTTGGGCTTTGTTCCAGACAATTAAATGTTAGAGTCTAATTGCTAGAAATATATAAGAGCCAAATTTCCAAATCCAGCTGTTCCTCCAACCCCACGATGTTCCTGCTGACAACCAGTGGATGTCCTCTCATTTATCAGGAGTTATTTACTAGCAATCTGTATTCTGACGTGCATGGGCCATCCTTCATATCAGAGGAACTCTGCTGCGGTAAGAAAGACTGTTTGGGTTTAAGGACTTCTTCCTCTGTCTTGCTGCATATCTTAGGAATGCTCAGTATTAGGAGGTAGCTGTTTTTAAATTGGAGCTGGGTGCTGTAAACTCCTGCGCGTTACTGGAACAGCCCCCGCTCGTCGCAGCGTGCCGTTAGCTGCGACTCCTCGAGTCAGCCGGAGTAAGATTGCCGGTCTCCTGAGAAGGGAGTGCTGCTGGTTGTTTGCCACCCAAAGTCTGGTTTTAGCACTTGCCAGATACTGAAGTGTCAGTGTGAAGTTTAATAAAGCATTTACTGTAATAAATACTTGAAAATTCTGGTCTTGGCACTTAAGACTGTTTTGAGTTTTTTCAAAGATTGCTTGCACTTCAGTGAGCAGTCAAGGCAAACAGTCTTAAGAGGCTTTACCCACTCCCTAACTGAGACGCTGTTCCTTTCATAACTGCTGTTATATTCATCTTTCCTTCCCTAAGTAGGGGTACTGAGGGCAAGTTTTGTCTCTAAGAGTAAAGTTTAGATGGAAATTCTCTCTAGGACTTTCATATCATTCTAAAGGTTTATTCATCATCCAACTATGAGTTTTAAACACTTCTTACAGGGGATTATTGGTTTCTTAAGATGCTTTAGCTATTTCTCTCTGATTATGGTAAGCAGATGGTTTATGTTAATGTCTCAAAACTATAGTGTCACCTGGTTAGAAAAGAAACTATTTACTAAAAGTGAATGGGGCTTAGTTTTGCTGTAAATATGAAATCTACCTGTGTAGGCTGGCAGTGCAGAGCTCTTCTGGCGTACAAATAGGAAATAATATCTTGCCAAGCCAGCAGAGAATGCAGACAGCTGTAGGCCGCGCTTTGGGAAGAACGGGTATAGGACAGGGGATCCATAAATGTGACTTGCTGAGAAATGGCGTGTCAGGGCACTATATGGATCTCTTGATTCTGAAAGTTTGATCTGTCAGTGAAATGTGTTTGTTTCTGATGCAGAAGTTGGCAGAGGCTTCCCAGACTGTGCCATAGTTTGTAAGTGAATTAGCTAAACCAAGATGCAGTTGATTCTTACAGAAAACATCGTGGAATCTTTTAAAAGAACTTGGTTACTTCCGTCGAGGAGAAATCTTGATTCTTTTTATTTCCCTTGAAAAACATCCCAAATTGAAGAACAGCTGCGCAAACACCTCTCGGTGTCTATTTGGCAAAAAGCTTTGTTTCCACACTGCTGTCAGTACAGTCAGATCTCGGACTCTGCCTTTTCTGCTCACTTTGTTAAGTCAGTGCTCAGTATCAACAAAGCTTCAGGCCGAGCCTAACCCGCAAGTTGCATGTTGATGGGCCTAGTTTATAAGCGTTATAGCGTAGCTGACTTTTCATAAATACATCTGATTGTATGAAGATAGCAAATCTCGTAGGACACCTTACTGTCATACACCATCATCAGTATAACTCCAGTGAGTTTGAAGTATATTAATAAAGCA
>WHYT01017626.1:253641-264826 GCA_009806455.1 Tetrax tetrax
CCCCCCCCCCCCCCCCCCCCCCCCCCCCCCGTAAGAAGTGAGTGCTCTGTGAGCAATTTCCCATGTCTTCTAATATAATATATTTTTGATGTTAATTAGGAGAAAAGGTGTAGGAGAAATTAAACTCAAAAGGCCTTCCATATCCCCCCAAAGAGTAAAAATTAAAATTAAAAACCCCCAAACCCAAATGCCTTTAAGACCCTTCTTAGTAAGATTACTTAAAAATGTACGTGGCTTGCTTCAGCAATGAATTAGATGAAATGATCATTTAGAAATACATAAATTGCTTTGCTTTAGATACTTAAACTTTGTTTAAAATGGCTTTTGGAAGTTCGAAATAGATTTGATTGCCCATCTGCTATCAACCCCGCATGTTTCTTGAGGGTACTGAGAACAGAAAATACAAATACCTGTTTATAGCCAGCCTCCTGGCAATACTTAGAAATTTTTTTCCCCAAATGTCTGATCTATGGCCAGATTTCTATCATCGATGGAAGATGGCCTTGATGGAGGTCAACAGAACAGAGCTGTGTACCCTAAGAGTGAATTTGAACTTAGAAGCTCCACTGAAAGGAGTGCCTCACCTAGAGGAGTAGGAAATTACTATTGAAACAGATTTACAGTGAGCACGTGCCCAGCAATTAAACATTATGATTGTGCATTATTCCACTATCCTGGCTTTAAATAACAAAGTGAGGATTTTGCAAAAGAGGACAGATGTTATAGCATCATCTCAATCGTTTGTATTTGAGATACTTTGGGACAAATTTGGTTCTGTTCTATTAGTATAAATCTAGAAAACCTCTCTAAATATAGCAGTGTCAATCAATCTGCTGCCTTCTGATGGGAGAGTAGAATTTGAACCACTTTGTCCTTGTTCTGTCTGTGTAAATGGTCTACTTGAAAAAGCATCTTGAAGAAAATTGTTCTGTCTTTCGATTATTCCTATGCTGATGTAGACTTCATAAGCAAGGCCATGTGCAGAGTACTCATTACTCTAAAATACTTGGGTTTTGGTGTCAGCTTCTCACCCATGATATTTTTCAAAAGAGAGACAGGCTGTAGTAACTGAGATGAACTGAAATAACTCAGTCATCTTTTCATGAGCTGCTGTTGAGCAGCGCCTGGTTCTCTGCGGTGGATAAATATTGACGTGAATCTAAGCTTTACGGAGACCACTGGAGTCACTTAATTTGGAACTCAAGCCAGTCTTAAACCTAATATCAGTTGGATTAGTCGGATTTATAATACGTAAGGATCTGTTTCTGTCCTGATTTACAAAAGCTCTAGAAACAGACCAGTCGAAGATTCTTCAGCCTTGAAAAGAGAACGTTTTGCAGAGGCACCTGGGAGGTGTATATGGAACTATAGATGCCACAGTAAAGGAAAGGAAAATCCACTAG
Source organism: Tetrax tetrax (assembly GCA_009806455.1). NCBI lineage: Eukaryota > Metazoa > Chordata > Aves > Otidiformes > Otididae > Tetrax > Tetrax tetrax. The sequence continues at coordinate 255,045 of WHYT01017626.1, forward strand.
ATGCTCTTCAACCCAAAGATAATGCCTGTTCAGGAAGTCCCTGAAAGGCAAATGGCTGCAGAATAATTGAGCGCACATATAGTACTCTAACCTGTTGTATAAATACAGAAATAAAAAATACATATCAAGTACACTTCTAAATGTTATACTTTTCTGTAAGGGATTTTTAGTGAGAACTAAGTGGAGCTATGGCACCAAACTAGATGTAAATTTGTTTCATCTAGTACAGCCGCTTTTATTTAGGATTTGACCCAATTAATACCTGTGCAAAGTTCTCCCCAGTCCCTTTGGATTCAGTGTGCTACAGTGACATTCTCTGGCTCGGAGGTTTTGTTTTTTAGAAATCTCAGTCTCTTGAGAATTTTCACATTAAATTTCACATAATTAATATGTGCTGGAGAAGACTTTTCCTGTGTAATTCGCAGTATCTCAGTATCTCCCTTCCTTAGTCCATCCTAAATGTAGGAGTAAGTATCTCCTTTGGTGTTCAGTGAACAGTTCAAGTATCTAAATCAAGTGAGGAGTCTAAAACACTAGCAAAGCACTTACATGCACATGGAAATAGACTGTGCAGCTGTCAAAGGCAAAATATAACCAGTTTCAAGGTAGTTCCATAAATGATGAAGTAGTTGTTGAGAGGCCTGTCTCCTCAAATACAACATGCAAAAAAAAAAAAAAGAAAGAAAGAAAAAGAGAGAAAAGAGAAAACATTCCACACTGTGAAGCATCCAGTCACCAGAGTGGGAGGAGTTATGGAGTTAGATGTTTATTTGAAAGAATAAAGGTGTTGGAATCTGTTCTGAAATTCATTACATATATCTTCCCTTAATGAAAACGAGTTACTTGTATTTTGTGTAGATGTGTGTAAAACACTTCATATATCAAACTCCACAATGACCAGTCGGGTAAAGTAAGAAAAGATTTAAGTTTTACCCAACATCAGGTTCTGTATTACTGACTGTAAAAGCAGCAGCAACCCATCAATCGTTGGACAGGCTCTGAGACTTTTTTTGATGTGTGCTAAGTGAAGCAGACCCAGGAAAGCAGCTCTAAGCCAAGTAGTTGCTTAGCTAAATCTTTACCTTTGTCAGGAGGGGGTCATAAATGGGTTTATTCCACTGTGATTCTACTTACCAATGTTTTACTCATTCACGTACACCAAAGTTTCATACACGTCATCTGGTTCCTTCTCCAGTCAGGTGTTACTTGAGTGCACCTGTGGTCATAACTTGAGTTTTATTAACAGTGAAACTCTACTAGACAGCCTTTGACTAGATTGTTACAGCCCAGTTTGATTTTTAGAAGACTTGAATAGTGGAGAAATCTTTTCAGCTGTTCAGATCAAAGAGAAAATGCCAGTACAGCCTATATTTATAACAGGGTTTCTGGCACTCATGCATGCATACATGTGTTTATTAATATTACTGAGAGTTGGATGCAGGAGAAGAAACTTTGATCAAATCAAAAAAACACTGCTGATGTTGTACATCCTGTGTTGTAGGCAAACCTGAAAGTACCTCTTGTGTTTGGAGACAGGTTCTGAGCTAATGCCTCTGTTTGGGGACAGAGCCAGACAGAAGTAGTTATCTCAGTAACCCGACGGGGTAAATATCTTTAGCACAACTTTGTGGTAACGAGTTTGCTCTCTTCTAGGGTCCTTGCAGGTAGAGGACTTCGTGCTGTCTGTGGTTGAGTAGTGAGCCACAGTTTGGGGTTCCTTTCTCACACATCTCATTGTCTTTCAGATCCAGGAATTTCAAAGAAATACCTACCCAGCGGCTCTGGAGTTAGGTTGAAGTGATGTTGAAGGAGAAGATGCTATGTCATTGTGCTTGTAATTAATCAATACTAATGATGTGTCTGGAGTCATTGAGTAAAATGAAATTTTGGAACCACTTCCAGGTGTACTGATCCAACTGCAGCCTGCAGGAATCCCAGAGTCGGGCTGCAGTTACCTCAGCAGCTTGGATTGTAGGAATTCCATGCTACGGAATTTCTGTAAGAAACAAGCAAATTGAAGTGGCTAAGAGTGCAGAAAAGACATGCGAGACACAGGACCAAACATGCAGCAAGCTGAACCTGGTGTGTTCCGGCACTGGAAAAAAATACAGACAGAAATAAAAATAGATTTAGCTGCTCTTTGTACAAACCTCATCACCAATCTAGCAGGATATTACATTTCTAGAATGGTATTTGTTGTTTGTGGCTTTGTTCGAGTAAAGCTGATTTGGAAATAATCGTTATCGACCTTCTATTTGGAGTGCCTATATAAACATTTTATAGTGCAGTATGTAAGTATAACTAAAAAAGACTGAATTGCATCTGTGGAGACAGAAACAGCAGATTAAACTCAAGTGAGGTACAGAGCGGGGAAAGGTGGCAATTCTTGCTGTCCTGTGCAACTTAATGGAATTAGGAGAAAAAATGGTAAGCATGTACAGGAGTAGAGAAGGGAAACGAATAAGAATGTCTCAATGATTCTGAGTTTTATTTTTTTTTTTTCAAAAATCAAGTAGATTAATAACTTGGAGATGTTTATACAAGATGTTTACATATGCATTGATTTACATTAGCCAGAAAATAATTTTGGCCTGATTCTGCAAATGTTCTTACTGAATAAGTTTTGGGGTTTTTTTATCCCTTGGAATAACTCGGCTGGTTGATATCGGACTTGTCAGACATAAGCAGTGCTTATGAGATTGTTACATTTAATTAGTTTATAAATCTATCTCCAGTAGCTGCATATGAAATTTTAATATGCCAGCCTCAGAATGATGTGGTGCTTTTTTACTCTGCTATGAGACAGTATACTAGAATAAACCAGAAATAAAAGCAATAAAGATTGAAAACCATTAAAAATAGTACAGATGTTCCAGAGTTATCTTCCCAGCCATAACAAGAAAGTGGTGATACGACAATGAGAGCCAGGTTTTGAATACCTGCCTTGATGAACTAATTATTCCTCCCCCAACCTCATCCCCTAATACTGGGTAAGAATTGCAATATGTGCTCTTGGGTTTGTCCCACCACAAAATTCTTCATTCTCGAGGTTTTTGGGTGAAGACTTTTTTCCCTTTCCATTTTTGAGCTATGTTTGCAAACTCTAAATTTGCTTTATGTTCCAGTGCTGATATATAGCATATGCCCCTCAGTTTGACAGGGGCAATTAGCTGTATGTAGGTTTTTTTGTGTTTCAGTTCAGAGCTTCAGTTGTAAGGACTACCTATGAACATGGATGCTCCTCAGTAATGTTTTTTTTTGTTTGTTTATTAAACTGAATGTGTAAATACTGTAATTGTTGCTGCTCCCCAGAATGGAAGCTCGGCCAGTGTCCAGGAGGCCATCACAGGAATATAAATACAATAATATCCAGCTCTGAGTAGTACGTGTTCCACATCTCACAGGTGGTAACAGCTTAAACATGAATTCATCTGAGAGCATGATGTGATAGAAAAGGTACAGAGTTAATTAAGCCTTGGAGACGCGCAGCATTGATCCTTAGTTGCTATACATTGGCTTAGCTTCATTGACTTTATAGGAATTGTCATTATTTACACCATGGGAGGATTAAGCCTCTCCATTTTAAGATGGTTTAGATTTGAATATCTTCAATGAACATGTACAAATTCTTTATTAAAAGAATGATATTAATCATTCAGTGTATAATAGGGTATGTTTCAAACAGTAGATATTAAATAGTTTTAAATTGATAGATCGGTAACCCCTTTATGAATCACAAAGGTTTGTAATGATTTAATTTTTTTTTCCTAGCTGAGTTTTGGACTGCGCCTATTCTCCCTACAAACCAGATGGTTACATAGCATGGTCCGTGTCAGTATGAAGCTGACACCTGTGGAGAAACAATTACTTAATTTCTTCAGTAAAATGTTTCTTCCCCATGCCTGAATCCAAATAAAATTAATTTTGTTAAGCTCTTCAATAAAATAAGAGAAAGAAAGAACTATTTCAGGAAAGTGAAGACCCTCACCAGTCAGCTCACTGCTCTGCCCCGCCGCAGGTTCCTGGGGTATCTGACTCCTCCTGTGGGTCAGGCCAGGCTGGAACGGGGAGCCTAAAGTCAGGCAAATAATACGTAGAATGGGCACGTGGAACACAGTTTGGAGCCTGTGTTCTGTATGTAACAAGTGGTCTGAAAAGTAGGTTATTGTTGTTACCAACATTCTCTCACATTTTGACCAGAAGTTCTCAGATGTGAAGTCACTTTTGTGACAACTCGTTCTTGAAACGGATGCATTCCTGTGAAAAGTTGCAGCTTCAACCGATCAATATTTCTTGACAGAAAGAATTGCACTGGAAAATGCAGTTAGCTCTGCTTCTGGATCTCGGCTGCTAACTAAGGCGTTTCATTGTAGGATTGCACGTCTGCCTAGCACAGTGCAGCAAAATGAATAGGGAGTTTCTAAATGTTAAGGATATGTTTTCTTTTTTAGGTATCAGAAACAGAAAAGTTTTTTGTTTTGCATGACACCTCAAGCGTACTGCATCCTAATCTGCCCCGTTTGAACTCTATGAAATTTCCTTGAGCTGTGACCTAGATGTGTGTTTGACTCAAAACGCCCTCCAGGCTGGTGAATTAGGTTCTTTCTGTGTATGTATGTTCGACACGTGTATGAATGCATATGTGTCCACATACAAACATACTTATAAATGTATATACCTATCTGTTCATGTGAGAGTGTGTTTTACATCTCTTTCTTGCATCTTCACAGGAATATTTTTTTTTTGCAAAGGTACTTCGTGTGAAACTAGTTTCTCATGTCCAAATAATTCTTTTTAGTTTCAAGAAAATGTTGGTTGTTTTTTCTTAAGAGCAGGATATACTAACAGATTCAGAGTATTGATTCCTTTCAAATAGCCTGAGATGCTAGCAGCTTTATCCTTTTTCTTCATTTGTTATGGGTAATGAAAAACAGTTGAATATCATTATGCTCATCAGATAAAACTTAAAAACTCACTGAGGTTGAAAAGAAAGTCCTAAACAGATTGTGAGGCTTAGCTCTACGGATGACTCTGTCTCAGGAAAGCCATACATTTTCCAGACTTCTAAATCCCGACACATACGCACTTCCCCCAATTTCTGTTTATTACTATCAGAGAATACTTCTGGATCGTCTTTTACTATGTCAAGGGAGAATTTGGTCGGAGGAAGAACATTACGGGGTTAGTTATTCTCTGCTATTTTTTACTTCCCTAGATACTGGCATGCCACCTCTAAATAATGTAGCAATAATTTAATTGCTTTTATTTGTCTTCTCTGCTTCCAGGGTGTTTGTTTTACTGTACAGTAAGTAGACATAGGTTTTTAAGCATAACTGCAGCTCGCTGTCTCTAGAAGGTGGTAGAGAACTCATTGTTTGAGCAGGGATCTGCCCCTTGCGTAGTGAAGGACTGATACCCGGGGGAAACCACATTCTTCATGAGCATCCTTGTTACTCCTCTGTATGTGCATAAAATATTTTTTTCAGCATATGACTAATTCAGCTCATGTTATGAGTCCTCATCCTTGCTGATGTTCAGTCTGCCTGGTCACGGTGAAGAGTTAGATCGATAAAGATTTCCTGCTTCTGACTCTGCCTTGTAAACCCTTGCTCAAAGGAAGGCAGCAGGTAGTTGTGCAGATAACCACCACCCCCGGTGCATAACCTCACACGGGGTATTGCGTATTTTTGTGCATTCTGGTATCACGTTTATCTAATACGTGGGGTACAGATATGTGAAATATTGTCCGTGGTGCCCAGATAGCTGGAATAAATCCTTAAGTTTCTGGAGGCTTTATTGTTGAAGATTAAGATTATATTGATACTGTGTGTAGGTCTTCAGCACGTCCCAGAGCAGTGGGGGTGCCTGTGTTAAAGCCAGTGCAAAAGCCAGCGCTTTAATGAGCCATTATGGCACAACATTTAGGGATGGGTAAGGCTGTCACAGAGGCATCTCAAACTTTTCTTCTATTGTCATTTGATTGTCATTTTTTACATATGTCACATGCATCACCATGTAGTAGCATCATTACATAGTCAATGGAGTATATACTATGATGAGGGAAAATGCAGGGTTGGCTTTCATAGTTCAGTTTATTAATGGAGCTTAAGAAAGGGTGCCAAGCTGCAGAGGGAACTGAAGTCTTCTCTCGGCAAAATCTTTATACGAGCTGTGGAATAAATAGTGCTGGTGCAACTTTTCCTGTTGGTCTTGGACATATACCTCAATGGATTTAAAGAAAAGAGGACAGGTTATTTTACCATCTTCATTCATGATGTAGATGAACCATTGGTATTCATCTGGAGGGAAATTATGCCGATTGCATGGTTGCAAAATCATGGAAAATAGAACTGGTGGGATGTGTGAAATTCAGCCCACCTCCTTGCCCTGAGGCAAGAGTGATATGCATGAGCTATTCCGAACAGTTCCTTTGCGTGTGTTCCTGAAAACCTCCAATGGTGGGAACTCGCTGTCTTCCTAGAGTTTAATTCTAGTGCTGTTTCAGTGCCAGTGTCATAGCAATTAAAAGTTTTTCCCAATGCCTGATTTACATCTCTCTGACTTCAGTATAAGCCCATTACTACTTATGCTATTCCAGCATGGACACAGACAATAGATACTCTTTCTCCATGCAGAAATATTTTTCTTATTTAAAGATGATTATGATGTTTCACTTCAGTCATTTTCCCCCTAAATTAATCCCCACCAATAATTTCTGTATTTCCTTGTTGTCGGGGATCCAAACACATTCATTGTTCTCTTCTGCTTTCCTTTCTGTTATTGCATGCCTTTCCTGAAATGTGGTGCTGAAAATGGAATACTGTATTTCATATTCTTTAACGAGGTGATCATTTAGAGCTCTGATCTGGGCAGATGCAAATTTGTGGTGATTTTCTGGGACACAGAGGGCTAAGTACAGAAGTAAGGATACAAGATTTGTTTTTTAAGAAAACACCTTAAGTGGCTTAAGTGCCTAAAGAGGCACCTCTTTAGGGGGAGGAAAGAGAATTTCACTGTAGATTTACCTCATGGTATTTCAGGTCTGTGCAAAGTTAAAAAGTTACTGCTCTGCCTTGCTTCGATAATGCATTTCAATTGTTTGTTGTGTTTATTTTTTTTTTTTTTTTAAGACTACCCTGACTGTTCTATTGAGCTGGAACTGCTCTGTCTTTGATTATGAGTAAGGAATTTCACCCTGAAGCTGAGTGAATGTTTCATTGCAGTGAATTGTCATATCTTCCTTGTGATGAAAGAGTGCTTCCTCTTCAAAAGTTTCTGGTCAGTGGTATTGTGAGGTGGTGGTACGCGGGAGAGGACTGTGTGGTGAATACAGAGAGGGCAGTTGGCTCCTGTTTCCCTGCTAGAGAAGAAGGTTGGCTGGTAGCTAGGGTAATATGCTCTAAGAGTGGAATAGTAGGGGAGGGGACCAGGAGCATTGGTATCTCTGTTTTGGAAGGCAGCTGGACAGTGTGGACAGCAAGTGAAATGTGTACAGTGCTAGCATCACAGGGACTGGAAGAGAAAGTCAGAAACAAGACTTGGGAACAGAATGGTACCTGTAAATTTACTATCACAGTCATAGAGAAGCAATGTATCCTTGTCCCTGTTACATATGGTATCACTGCATGTATTTTCAGTCCACAAATAATAAGTCAAGTTTGCTCTGTCCTTTCTTCAATACAAATTTGCATGAGTTTCAGAAAATGAGAGATTATATATCAAAGAGCCATTAGAGAAGAAAAGACTTCCTCATGTTTGTTAGTTGGAAAGGCAGGCTGGCAATTACCTGTGTAACTACTACTTCTTTTTCTTCCACTTCAACCACTAGTGGTCATCTGTTGGTAATAATTAACCTTTTCACCCGTACTCCAGATGGAAAGGTGACTGGCTGTGATTAGATGGAAAGTATTCTGAATGCAGGGGCTGATCTGACAGGCTGACTTTTGGATGCCTTACAGCAATTAGCACGAGTCGAATGAATGGCATGCAACCCCCTACACACAGACAAGCCCTTCAGAAAATATCTTTGAAATCTGATCTCAATTCCAAAAAAAAAAAAAGCTAATTATCTTTGATATGAAGTTATTGTCAAGGATTCAAGTATTGATTTCAAACTTGAGCTTCAGGTAAGAGGAGACCAGTTCTCTTTACTGCTTGCGGACTCTGTGTGCGTCCCTCCACCACAGTGGGACACACTAAGACCACGTTCATCTTCTGCCTGGAAAAGCTTGTGAGCAAACCAGGTAAAATGAGGCAGAGTAAGGATTGTCAAGTTTATTCCAGACTCTGGCAGATGGAGGAGCTGAACTGAGGACTCCTGACCCCTAAGATTGAAGCACAAAATAGTATTTGTGCTGTAGAATATTATTAGACGCTGACTCCTATGCACATAGTTTAATTTTAAGCGTGTCTTTGGTAACTGTTGTTCTGCGTGCTCACAGATTACAAAATTGGAAGGGATCCTTTTGCTCCTCTGGGTTACAGTCCCATGCTAACTCAGCTATGGGATTCTCTGAATGAAACACATGCAAAAAATCTTTTCAGGCAGGGATTTGAGACATGTGAGCCGAGCCTCAAATTAATAGTCATGATGAATGGTCAGCTTGACTTAATGACTAGTGGCAAGCAGGCTTTATGTGAAGTGAATTTTCTTTGGAGGTTAATGTTTTCAATTGATATAGGTCTTTAAAAGCAATGCAGAGCTGACAAATTATCTGAAGAACTATTACACAGAAAAAAAAAATCCAGAACAGCTATTATTGTCATGAAATTTCATGAATCATCCAGTAGTGCTAATTAAAACAAAGAGAGTTTTAATACCACAGATAAATCTGAGAAACAAGAAGCTCTTTAATGATAGAGTAAGAAGTATTTCTCTTTTTTGACAGTGCTGTTTAGTTTAAGATAGATCAATTTCTGTAGAATAGTATGGAAGGAATCAAGATAGGAAGTATCTAGAAGCAGGAAAAAAAAATCACAAAAACTAAAGATGAGAAATGCGTGACGTTTATAGCACTAAAATGGGTGGGAGATACGCTTGCTTGTTGTGATGGTAAAGAATATGCTGCACTAATAGTGAAGTGATTTAGTATGCTAGTGGCAAAAGTAACAGACTCTGATGTAAAGATTATACTAAAAATTAGTCGGAACTGAGATCATCTTCAGCACCCTGGAGTTTATGGTGTTTTTCATTTGTCTGGCCCCTGAGTGCCTAAAAATGTGACGCTGTCCGTGTTCAGTGTGAGTTGGTTCAGCAGCATCAGGCAGTTCAAATCCGACCCAAACGTGCAGGTGCTCTGGCTGTTAATGCAATAATGTGGTGCCCTGTGCCTCAGGGGTCCCTAAAACAGTAATTAGTTGAAATCTCTAGGCTATAGCAGAAAAAGTAGATTTTCTGTGTGCTCTGTTCTCGTATTCTCCTAATTATTGGGTTTTTGCATGGTATTACAGATAGAATGGGGGAAACTGTTGGAGATAGTGAGATAGAATGAGCTCTTCTCTTACCAGGTTTAATAATTCTTGTTTGCAGTAGCTGTCAAAAAGTTATTTCAGGGTTAGCTGGGCAAAAAATCAGTGAGAGGTCAGTCCTTTAGAGCTGTTATTTACAAAAAAAATAAAATACATCTTTATAACTCTGTAAACAGTGCTTATAACCTTTGTGAATTATTACCTTTCTGTACCTGTACCTTCAATATTTTATTCAGATTGAATAAAATTCACTTGGATTGCAGACTCAGATATTGCTTTCCATGTTTATTATAATGTTTCCATAATAGGCCCAG
>WHYT01017626.1:291445-316898 GCA_009806455.1 Tetrax tetrax
ATTTATTTATATATATATATTATTATTAATTAAGTTGATCTCATGAGCTTGAGGTATGTGGGAGCTGAGGTACAGTATTTCCTGTTTCAGTGATGCTGTGATAAATCTTAGGACCCATCTGGGATTTTTTTTTTATTAAACAATACTTCAGCAGAAAAGGTTGATGAAAATCAAAAAGTGTGACTCAAAAACCATCCTCGCTTTTTCTACATGAAGATTGAAATTCATTTTGTATAGTTCAATGGAGATTAATATGCAAGTTAAACAGGCAAAAAAATTTCTCTTTTCCAGAAATGAGCACACATTAGCAGAGAGAAATAGAAAGAGTGGCCTAAAGCACAGCAGACAGATCCAGATCTTTGCCATTCAAAACCACAGTAACAAGGTGTTACAGGAATGTGACGAGGGGAGTTAGCTAGAAATGGAAAAAAATAATGTTGAGGCTTAATCTTTCTGTCTGCAACCATTGGCCAGTCTCTTATAGTGACATTTGGCATAATACTGGCATAAAATTTCAAGTGTTCCTGCTTCCAGGCAGCTGAGTCAGAATAATCTGGAAGCTGATTGCTGAATCTTGTGTTGAAGATGGTGAATTTCAGATAGATGGAGTCACAAGGCAAATCTTTTTCCTCTGCCGGAGGCTAAATGACACTTGTTTCCCTTATGTGAAAAACACTGGCTTCAATTAGTTGTCACTATTTCTTAGTCTTCGATGAGAAATATTGTGTATTAAAATGGCAGGACTCAGTTATACCAAAGCCTTGGCTTGTTTCCCTTTTTTTGTATCAAAGGGACTGATGGTTCTTTTAAAAATATTCAAACTCAAGAAAGCAAACAGTCAAAAACCTTGAGAACATATTGTAGGGACAGTAAGAGAAATGATATGCGGAATGAAGAGTAGGTGCTTTTGGTTTGCTTTAGCTGTTTCAGATTCTTGAGATTTGTTTCCATTATGAAACTGGTATTTGCTCTCTTTAGAAGTATGGATCTTTTGTTCTCTATAATCAGCATTTATTCTGATCCTTCACCCGCTAATGCCTGCAAATCCTGACATGATCTGAAAGCGTCCAAAAATAAATCAGACTGGAAGATGGAAAAGGTCACATGCAATATGAATTTGAATAGCGTGAGCCAATTTTACCTGAGGTACGGTTGTGTGGCTAGCACTGGTCTTTACAGTTTCAACATTTAGTAAAATGGCATTGAGGTGATCTTTGGAAAGTAAAAATTAGACAAAAGTAGAAAAAATAGATTTATGCATTGAGTATGATAGGAAATGGCTCATGTTTATTAGCAGATCCTCAAGCACCCTGAAAAAGGGAACAATTTTTAATTCTTTATCACAAGAGCACTTTCATTATGTAACTGAGTCTTGGTTTTTTGAACAATAGTTTAAGAAGGGTTTTGCTAAAACCTGTCAAATCTCATTTATCAAGTTCGTACACATGGACATGCAGCGCGTTCCCTTTATTTCAGTCAAGTGCGTTTTACACTCGGGCTGAAACACACGCCTGATCTGTCTGCTGGGGATCCAGTAGAGCATGCAGCATATGGATGTGTCAAAGTGTGACTTTCAGTGTATTAATAACATAACGCTCAACTCTGATTCCTCTTGTTAGTTGAGAGAATAGAAAATTTTCTGCAGCTCTACAAATGGATGTTTTCCTACAAAAATCACAAATGTTTGGAGTTTTGATTTTGGAAATGAATTTTAAATTACTCTATTTTTTACTGTAATGTTTATGTACTAAAGCCCCAATCTGAAAGCAGTATATAATTGTAATTAAGATGAAGTGTATGGAAATTATTATAATCAACAGGTTTTAGTTTTATTAACATGAAACAGTGATACTGTTGGGTTTACCTGCATTTCCCAGAGCACTATGTAGCAAATATCCAAAGCAGGTGAATTCAGTAAGATGGTTACTGGAATGCTAGCTGTAGCAGCTATCGTTGGAAAGATGAGAGATATCTGCAGATGTCTTGGTAAAAGGTTGTGCTGCCTGCAGCACTGGAAGCAGTCTGGGTGTCTCTGTGTCTGCCTTCCATGTCATTGCTGTGTATGGAGGAGAGAAGTCAATACTCAGTCTGTTCCGAGCTCCTGCCTTACTCAGCGGTTGCGTTATGTTTAGATGGTGGAAATCCACATTATGTGTTTACTTCTCCTTGGTGTTTCTAGGTTGGTTGGGAACCTGTGACTGCATTCCAAGTGCGCTGCTTTTATTTTTGATTCTCGGTTATGCAAAAGTCATCTTTCTGCCTCTGTTGAAGGGCAATGGCACTACCACATCGGTGTTGGTCTTCTGTGAGCATTTACCTCCTTTGTGTAGACTTTTTAGACCAAGCTGTTAGAAGAGAGGCTCAAGCTCCCTGGTTACAAATGCAGTTGGATTTCATCCTTGCTCACCTGGTATTTCTTGGATTTTCTTACTTCAGAGAGATCCTCTCAAATATAAACTTTCCCAAGATGACCGTTAGGCTGTCTTGCACAACCTTCCTGCTGTTGCCGTACCTGCAGATGAAATAAAACCAAGTCTTTGACTTGGGTAATATATAAAGCAAATGATCATGGGCTTTTACGTCTTTTGTGACAAATACAGCCTCTTTAAGATTTATTCTGCATCAGTTCTTTGCTTTTGACTTGAGAAATGGTTTTGCAATGGAATGAACTTTCTAATCCAGTAAAACCGTAAGTTTATTGTTTAGAAATTGACTGAATAAGCAGATTTTTTTCTTTGTCAAAATGAAAATAACTGTATAGATTTCGCCATACATAAATTTGCTTAAAATAGATAATATTAGCTGATTTAGGGACCAGGGGGAGGGATGATTAAGTCCTGTGATGATGTGGCACTTTCAATCATGTGTTTCAAGGGCTGAAGGCACAATGCATCTCAGCAAGCTTATTTTGTAATCCTTTTCATGGTGGACATAGAGTGCCGCCTTCGTTTTGTCTCTGTGTGAGTTTAAGGATCGCTGTGTTAGCTGACCTGCCAGTGCTAAGCAATGCTTGTTAGTCCGAACCTGTCATTACAGTTTTTCTTCTATGTGAAACTTGCTAACAAGATCTTTTGCTGTATTATCTGACAGAATTTTATTGAAATGGGATTTCTCATATCTACCAACCTCATTATAAAGAGAGGCTGTTGTGCATACTGCTCAAAACTCCCTGAAAGAATACTTTGAAATACGTTTTCCCTGTTAGTTGTACCTTAGGTAGAAGCAATGCTTGAATGATTTCATTTTTACTTATAAAATATAATTTAGGGTGCTGGCTTTGATCCCGAGTCACGTCCATTTAAAGTGATCTAAATCAGACAAGTCTGTAGTTTTTGAAACTGCAGTTTTGGTGGTGATGAATGGATCCAGGTCTTGATATCTGTGCCTCTCAGTTCCCCTTCTGCAAAGTGGTAAAATTTTCCCACTACTCAAAAGAATCTTGTAATGGTAAATGTTATTTACAGGGTGATGTACTCTTATAATTCTATTGCAGATCTACTTTTCTGAAAGTGCTAGTGTCTGGAGCCAAGCAGATATGAGGGTTTTGTCGTCGTCTTTCCTCTGAAGGACCTTTCTCCGAAGGATAGTTCTGTGCTTTACTTTCATGGACCAGTCCTGCTTGCTTCAAAAGCTTGAAGAATTGCAGTGTTCATATTCCCTTAGTTTGCTAGATTATTCCCTCAAATGAACTTCCTGTTGCTGTGAAATTTAATCAATTTCCAGGAGTCATGATTTATGAGGTTAATAATGAAGATTAGAAGTCCTCAAAAATGCTTTTTTTTTTTTTTTCCATCCCAAAGTATACTTCCTCCCAGAGGGACTCCTTTATTTAGAAGCAAGACTTCAAAAACTTAGATGATTTGTCTTCATTCTGGCAGCAGCCTGCAATAAAAACTGCTTGTAAGGTCTTTACCAAGCTGGCTGCAGATTTTTAATGTGCATTTTGCATCAGACTTCTGAAAAACAAACTTGGAATAAGAAGCGACTTAGGACCGTGATGGAGGCAAGTCAACCAGAGCCGCTTCCTTGCGATTCATAACGCAGACAAACCCAGTCCTTGTCTCGTGCAGAATGTTACTCACATACATAGTCTGATATTTGAGAGTTTGGCCGTGCCTGAGGGAGAGCGTTGGGACTGTGGCAGTTCCTGAAACTGGTGAATCCTTGGTATGTTTAGCAAGTTGAATTTGGCTGTTTTCGGAGCTGACTTGCTTCTGTCAGGCAGCCTCTGTGCCCAGCCACCTCTGTTGGCTGTACAGAGCGATTCCAGTTCGAATGCCTGGCTGTAGGTGACGTGTGTGTGACTCACAGCTAAAATCCCAAGTTACTGTGCTGGGAGCCTGTTTTGTAACTTGTTCAAACGCACGGTCCTTGCATGAGTTCAGGTAGCTCCCAGTCTGTTTCTGTTCCAAAGTTTTGGATCTAAAACCTCCCCAGGAATGACTGAAGGTTTGTGTGGCTATCAAGGTCATAAGCCTTTGATGCCAAAGGAGACTCTGGAATACAATAGCCTGAAAAATGCGCTCAGCCATTGGTAATCAAGTAGCTCATTTCTAGCACTTGAGATCGTTGGTGCTGGAGTGCTTTACCCTGGTAAATGCTGTTTCGGTCTCACAGTGTGGTGATTTTCAGAATGAGATCTTAAGACTCTGTTGGAGAGCTCTGTGAAAGGTAACTAAGAAAAACAAACTCAGTAGTAGTAAACATAGTTTTGTAGGCAGCAGTCCACACCGTTGGGTTGAAAATCAGTGGTGTAAAATCATAAGCATGGTGCAGTCAGTGGCTCTGAATCGATTCCTTGACTGCTCTCCTGTGGGGTTTTCCACTTAAATTAGGCAGCTTGGTAGGGGAGGGTAATGTGTAAACCCAGAAAAATTAAAATACGTGTGTGTGGCTGAGAGGAAGGAGTGCGTCCACTCTTTTGAAGATGGATTGGTAAGGTAGTGAAGTAGTTATCTTCAAGTCTTTATTCTTTGAGAGGTGGCTGTTGCATTGTTCCTGAAATTAATCCCTAACTTCAGTAGTAATGGATGAAGGTACATGCCCCTCATTCTCGGAGGTGCCAGGTGTTACAACTGCTGCCTGTCAGTGCAGGGGCTGCTGAACATGGGCAAATAGAGAAGTCCTTGAGTGAGAAGGATGGCTCAGAGTTCTCTCTCCTGACAGGAGAGCATTTGCTGCCTGAGGTCGATGTCGGTGTACACCCTAATGTACACCGCTGCCATTTCCTCTCTTGATCAGCCTTCTGTGACGAAGGGTAATCAACGCTGGACTGCGATTGATGAGCTCTGGGTCAGCTGCTTACTCTGTTCAGGTGTGGATTTACAGGGGGCTTCAGTTCTTCCCGCATCTTAACCCCACTCGTGCACAGTGCTCTCTGATACCACACCAGAGTTCTGCTTGGCTCCACCAGTTAGATCCAGTCTTTTTCCTTCCACAGGCTGCTGATGTGATCTTGAGCTTCAACTCTTAATATTTCTATCTGTGACAGAGGAGAAAGACATGAACATACTAATTATACAGTCAGTATATTAAAAATACTGACTTGCTAGAGCTGTGGATAGCGTGAGGATGGAAAGACATAGACTGCATCGTCTGTAAGGCAAACCGAGGTGGGTTCCCCCATTTCTGGGTTGCAGTTAGCTGTTAGGAGCCCGCTCCTCATCATCTGCTGTACTAGGAACTAGCTAGAACTAGATTAGGAATTTCAGCTCTGCAGCAGATTGATTGCTAGATGGATAATTTCATTAAATATACCACTGTATCAGAAAGCTGTTTCCAGTTTTGACTGGATATTCCTAGATAGAGTTAGATCAAAACCACACAGAACTCTGCGAAAGGGAAATCTTTCATCTTTGTGTTTTAAAATAGCTGTGCTCTGCGCCTGAGACAAAGGGAAATAACTTGTTTGCAATAAAGGGCTTGTGAGACGCAGTTAAGAAATTACTGTCGTAGGGTTTGGACACGCCAGCCAATTGATTTCAGTCCAGTTAGGAAGAATGGCATCTTCATTCTTCTTTCTTGTGGCAGAAGAAAAAAGCCTTATTTTTAGCTTTGCTATTTCTGGCTTCAGATTTTTGAGACGGTATAAATTTACCTCTATCATTTGAATAGAACATGTTTATAGGAAAAAAAAAAACCAAAAAACAAACTGTCTAGGACCTGTCACATCTGAAATTGGAGGATTGTAAAAGTCAGGTTGAGTATCTTTTTATACTGGCCTCCTCCCTATCAATTTCATTCATCTTTTCAGCAAGGATTGTCAGTAACCTTGGCAACTCTGTATTTGTTTTCTTTTTTCATCTGGTCCTCAGACAACTGAAAATGCTCTTTTTTTTTTTTTTTTTTTTGGTGGAGATAGAAGATGAGAGTCCCAACCATATCATGTTAAAGGAGGAAGAGGGAGGACTGAGAGGAAAAGGCTTAGAATGTCTTTGTAATGCAGATTTTATATCCCTATAAGGGACAGCTTAGCAGTAGCTGAGACAGTTTAGCTGTGATTTTAATGCTTTAAAGAGTTATTTTGTCAATATATCTTACTGTCTGGGAATTTTTAAATTCCATCTTGAATGCTATCAAAATAAATTATTATGCTAAAAATGCTGATCAGCTTGGACACTGATCATGGCTATCAGTGTTCCTTCCATCAAAAGCGATCTGGAAAGACAAGTGCCCAGTGAATCAGGTGAAGCTGAGGCCTTTAGTATGCTGGTTCCTCAGCTAAACCAGTTCTCTCGTAACTGGGTAACAGAGTCTTCCCAGCTCATCCCTGAAGTGAAAAGTTCGGATGTCAGTTCTGTTCTTCAAAAAACATGGAAGGCTTGAAATCTCAAAATTTACCTCAGAAGTGAAGTTGTGTTCTGCACAGTTTCCCTGTCAGATAAAGTACTTTTGCTAGCATATCCATACGTATCCTAAGGGCTGTTAGTAGCACCGCTGCGCTGGCTGCAGGTCACAGCCCGTACCGATTACATTCATCTAAGGTGAGAGAGAAATGTCTTGTAAACTTGGCCATAATACTGTGTTCTACTCAAATACCATCTCAAGTGCCTATACTAAGTCCTTCCATTGTCCCAAGTCCTTCCATTAAGGTCATGCTTTTGATGCTGTTTTTAGCCACCGATTTGTTTATGGAAAATGATAAAATTGATGAGAAATCTTTTTGCTTCTTGGAAACGTGCAGTGTAGGGCCAGATTCTGAAGGGAAATCATGTCTGTGAATTTTTACCTTAACTTGTATGACCTGCAAAGATGAGGGTTTTTTCTAAGCGTTCTGCTGGACATACTGTGAGTTTGACAGAGCTCACACGATGCATGTCTCTTACAAAGACTGAAGACACATGAGGAGTTAATTATGTGCACATTCCTTTTCCAGGATTTAGGTGTTGCATGGGATGGCAAAGTGTGCCATATTCAGCTTTTTATGTGGTTAGTCCGGATGCGTTATAAGCACTCAACGCTTGCTTGTTAAACTAGGATCCTATAGTTCGCAACTGAAAATCCTCTGCTGTGATGTTCTACGGTTGTGATATATTATTCAACTTTAAAAGTTGTATGCTGGTGAAGGCCTCTGATAGAAGGTCAGGTTTGTTGATTAGGAGAAAGTAATTGAAATTTGTTTTATTGGGGCAGGGGAAGGAAGGGAAAATTATTTCTATGTATCTGATAATAGCAAATATTATGGTCATTTATTTTAGTTTCTGTAATTGAATTTCAAAGCCTTCAAGTTTAGATGTGTGCTCTGTGGATACATCTAATTCAGGAACTTTCTCTAATACTCTTGATCAATTTTAGTGATTGTATAGATTTGTCTTTCTGAAAGTTGATTCCCAGACTGTGGTTGAAGAGCAATCTCTAAACCAGTTACGGTATCGGCCGAAAGCTAACGTAGGTCATGCTTCTAATTGATGCTGACAGCGCCTGCAGAACAGAACTGTTTTGGAACGCAAACAGAACATCACATCCTCCTCCTGCACAGGCCGGGTAGGATAACAAGCATGTTCTTGAATTTGTAATTTATCGTTTTCTTTTTAACCTCTTCCTCGTCTGGATATATTTACTGAAACTCAGGAACCTTGAAACCAATCGGCAGGACTAAATTTGAAACGTGAAAGGTGTGTCACTTTGAGATCTAAAATTCAGTGCAATCTGCAGGACTTGGCTTTGTGTTCGTCTTCAGCCTTCAGGTGGAATGTGCAGCCAGCTTTTCAGGTAAAGCAATGTAGCATCACCACCAGATGCTGTAAGGAAAGGAAAGCACCCTTGGGTCTTGATCTTGCAAAAACTTACCTGTGTTTGTTCTATAACTTTGCCAATGTCCCAGACAGAAGAAAGGCAGGGAGATGATGGCAGGAGCCACGCTGATGAAGGCATCTGCTGAGGTAAGTGTGTGCGTTTCTGAGGACGGGAGCAGTCCCAGAGCTGACGGGCAGCATGTAAATTCAGGGGACCTGTTAGAAACGTTGTCTTTCAATTTGACAGAGCTGCTTTTGTGCTGATAATCTGTTAGTAGTTAGAAATGTTGAAACTGGCAATGTCTGACTAGTTTTCCTTCTCTTAAAACAAACCAATTAGCCATCCATGACAAGAATAGAAACAGAAGGTGGTAATTTCTTGCACTCTTTAATTGCCTCCTGAAGAGGATAAAAGAGTTCCTTAAAAAGACTGTGTCTTCATCTGCAGTGTTGAAATAAAGTCTTTTGAGGATAACTTAAAAGGACAGATGAAGATTCTTGGTTTGTTAAGGAAAGCCAGATCTAAATTAGCTACTGGCTTCAACAAGACTTGCCTATGATTAGGTATTCTCTCTGTGATATGAAATAGTGCAAATAGCAGGGGAATTACCGCATGGGTTCCAAAACAGAAACCCAAAATATAGGTAGCTGGTATTTCAGAAGCTATTAAGAAGTTTTTGCAATAGAAAGGAATGGTTGAATAGTTAGGGAGCAGGCCTGGGATGTGGTTTACTCTGTAGGTACCCTACAACCTTCCTCTGTGATCTCAGGTCAAGAATTTTGGATGTCCAGGAATTCAGTCCCTGTGAAAGTGTGCCATTAGGAGAGACTGATACTGGAGGCTGATTTCTTTAGGCTGTCTCTGCAGTCAAGGATGGCCCATGCATCTTTGCAGCAGGCAAGACACGACAGAGGTCTAACTTAGCTGGACTGAATAGCGCCTTGGTAAGTTCATCCTACCCCACTGGCATTCGTGGGGTAAAGGGGAGATGTTCCCGTTTAGGGTTGTTCAGACTGAGTGTTACCTCACTGATGTTCCCTGCGGGAAGCAAGTGAGTGGCTGTGGTCAAAATGAGTTTCGTGTATGCTTACAGTAGTGCTCTCCACATGAAAAATGGTGCAACTATACAGAGAGACAAGGAAGTGATTCTTCAGATAATGCCGCATCCAGCAGTCCTGTAACCAGAGCACAGAGACAAGGTGCAGGCTGTTGCATTATTCTACTTATGAAGATCTCGGATCTGACTTTCTTGCCTACCCACCCAGCCATAGGCTAACCTAAATTCTCTCCGGTGTCTTTCCCAAAGAGTTCAGTGTCTGAAAAGGCACCAGGAGTGGGCTGTGACTGTTATCTCCGAGAGCTGTGGGCAGCTGTGGTGGTGTTATGGAAATATCTACAGTTAATAAAGTTTCTACAAGCACTGTATATTTAGAAACTTCAGTTGTGCAGGTGGTATGTCTTAAAATATATATAGTAGAAAAATACTTTTTATTATGCCAGCTCCAAACAATCACTTGCATTAGTTTCCCACCTGTGGTCCTGTTTTCTTCTGGCTGAAGGGATGAAGATCCTATTTTCCTGTGAATAAATCTGACCTTCTGGGGGACTGGCCTTTCACTTGGTGAGATCTGGGTTAATCCCTGTTCCCGCTTGTGTAGCTTCTCCTTTCTTTGTCATATCGACCTTATCTCCTGTGGCACTATGTGGGTTGTCGTTCTCTTTGTGTACGTACGTGCCTTGGAAAATGGAATGTTCTGAATGTTTTCAAAAAAACTACTTGGTACATTGCACAGGTGTTTTTAAACTTAAAAATTATTTTTGACCGAAATGAAAATAAAAGCTTAAGCCAGCTCTAATGAGAACCTGCAAAGCACAGTTTCTAGGGCTGTTTCCTGGTGGATGTTTAGTAATGCCTCCTTTTTATTAATGCGTAAAATAGAGGAGTGAAAACATATTTTGCTGGTATAATTGCATTTTTGCAAGGAATTTTTCCAGCATAGCAATGCCTCAAAAAAGAATTACCTGATGTAGCCAGCATTGTTAAGACAGCCTCCTGCAGCTGCCAGTCACGCTGATTGGATTGCCAGATGAATGGATGTGCGCTTACATGCGGACGTGTGCACCCCGCAACCTCCCTGATAGCAGCCGCTCCGTGGAGGTAATTTGTGTTCCTCATTAAGAAAAACCCCCTGCTATTTCTTTACTGTTAGACTTATCATATTTATCATCTGCTATGGTAGGATTTATTCAATTTTCCATCTTTTTCTGCGCAAGTTGCATGCAGTTGGTTTAAGAAGGGCTAGCAGGGCCCAGATGACCGGGAACTGCTGACTGGCAATGTGGGAAGCTGGGTGAATTTATTGGAAGTTGTGTTTTCTTGCGGCTGGGGAGCATTCAGTAGAACTTCTGTGCTTTATTCTTTTATTTCCTGATGCTCTTGATTGATGTATGAATGGGGAGGCAGCCAGATGTGGAGAATCACACTGAAATGCAAAAACATAATGAACATGTTCTACCTTCAGCCTTTGCGTAGAAATATTTTGGTGTAATTACTGTGTCAGATTGTACTGATAAGTAGTATTTAATCAGTATATGAAACAGAAGGAACATATGCCTTTTTGTGACTATTTGGGTTTTCTCTTTTCTTGATCTTGTGTTTTTTGGTTAACCTGTATGTTATCTAAAATACTCCTGAATGTTTTGAAGCATGGCAAGCTTTACTCAAGACTTGTCAAAATGAAGTGATTTCCATTTTATTATTCTCTCTGATAACAAGTAGCGGAAAGTATGTTTTGAGAATGAAATAATAAAAAAGCTAGTTATTTATGATTTGTCAGGCATGTCACTGAAGAATCTATCCTTCTGCTGCGGGATGCCCAGCTTGTGGCACCTGGTGGAGCAAAGCTTTGGGAATTTCTCAACCCTATGGAAATTATTTCATTTACTGCAATCAGGTGTTGTGAAAAAGGTCTTCTGTGTTTGTGTTGTGAGCCGTCGTGCTGCTTTGAAGGTAGTGGTTCAGGCTCCTAAACTGGATTGGGAACAAGGCCATCGTTTCAGATCAGGGTGGCCAAGCTCAGTCTGGCCTAGGAGCGATTATTGCTACCTCGTCACCTTCGTACCAGGAGAATGGTGAACGCTGGTCTGTACTGGGAGGCGGCCTGTGTGACTGTCCTGGGTTGGGATATGATTCGGGACATGTAGTTCTTGGTACACAGGGATCCTGGGGAAGCGTTGCTGTCAGGTGCTAAGAACTACGTGCAAGGAAAATCCAAAAAGCCTATGTGTATGCATTTTTCTTTGCATTAACCTTGAAATTCAACCCAAATTTTATCATCATGCATAGTTTGTACTCGCATTACTACTGATAACAGAGGCTGTGTAAATGTCAGCTTTTTGGGATGTCTTCATTTACAGAGCTGCAGTGGTTTGATCCTTGGAGAGGCTAACAGCACATCTCATTTGTACTTGAAATGTGCCTGATTTGGGGATGGCTACAGACTGCAGATGACATCTGCAGGTCATCAAACCGTGGAAGGACTGTGTGTTCCTTTGGGAGCAGTTTTTGCGTACAGAAAGCCGAACGCGTGCCGGGCCACTCGGTGTTCTGCAGCAGCAAGCTCCGGGGAAGTATGGGAATCGAAGGACCCTGCTAGGTTTGTTTTTTTTTAATTTCATGGGCTTGTGTAGTTCTCTCAGAAGTCATGGAAGAGGGACACAGGTTTAGAGATTGCAGAGCTGACTGCTGTGAGGTTTGTGTTTTGGAGTATTTTTCACTCTGGACAACTGGAGGGACTGTTTGGCTGGAAGTGGGGGACTAGGGGAAGCTTTTCTTAACCTGAAGGATGCTGTTAAGAAAGAGAGGAACCACTTCTGCCTAGGGACCAGAAGAGTTTCCGAGACACTCTGCAACTGAGAGAAGCCTTTTGAGGATCTAAACTGTGACAGTAAATACTTGCGTTGGAATACGGGTGAGATACAAGTCCCTAAGCTTTTTTTGCTTTCTTCTTTTATAGACCTGCTCCCTAATTTATCTTATCTCCCCTCTAAACTCAGCATGAAGCAAAGCGGAGGATATCTATTCCATTGGAAACTGGTGTACTGAAAACGTTTCTTGGCCCAAATGATAGTGAATAATCAGAATTCTCTGTAAAGTAGCATGGAGGAGGGGAAAAGGAAAAATTTTAAATTAAATTATTGTACTGAAACAATTTCAGTAGCTCTAAAAACTTGCATAGAACTGATGGAAAAGTTGATTGACTGTAGTGAAAAGTTTTAATTTTTTTCTTGTTTTAGCATTATAGGCCAGATTCCATTGCAATTCGCTATTTTTTTTGTCAATTGAATTATTGCAGAAAATTATTAAGCAGTGGTTCCATCCTCTGAGATCATGGGTTCTTTTTTAGTGAGTACAGTGCATATTCAGGGAATTGTAAGCAATGGGAAGGTGCAGCACACTGCCAGCACTGATAACATGTCTGTGTAGAATGTCTTCTGGTTTTGTTGTTTGTTTTTTTTTTTTTTTTTTTTTTAAGTGTTATGATAATAGCTGTCTGGAGAAGTATGAGCAGTTGCTAGCGCCAGTCAGGACCAGTTGATACGGCGTGGGAGCCCCCAGTTGCTGACCGGTTGGAGCGGAACAGGAGAGGGAGCTCGCAGTGCAGCGCTGGAGGGAGCTGGGGCTCCGCACTGGAGGCGGTGCAGGCAGAACTCCACTTTGCTTTTAGATTAGGAGGGAAAATCTGTTTCCAGTCTGTCCCTGGGATTGCTTAAAGCCCCTAGTGACCTGGATTTGAACTGGTCTCCTAAACGGTAAAAGGCGCGCTCTCATTGCCAATCCCCAGAGGGACACAGTTGCTCCCAACACAGATTTGAAACAAATCCTGACCTGAAGCCACCAGCCTTAGGTTTTGGTTACTCTGATGAGAGGTGGCAATTTAAAGATTTTGCTTTCCTCTCCACTCTTCGCCTGCCCATTGCACCCTGTTCTTCCTTCAGCCATATAAATCCAGCTAAATCTTCTGAGAGGAGGTTATGAGCTGGTAGATTTTTAAACAGTGTAGAGCCATAAGAGAAGAAAACATGGTGGACATTCACATTTCAAGTCTTTTCCCCCTGCACTGCACAATAGGCAGAAGCGTCCTGAGCTGAATCTGCCTGTTCCAAGGAGGATTCAACATGCAGTCTCTCTTGAGCAGGATATTTTCTTCTTGATACTAATACTGACTGATGTCTACAGCTGCTGTTGCACCGGCCACTGACTGCTATGTTCTTCCTGGCATTTAGTGCTGTGTTACACCTTTTGTTTTGTTACAAAATCCTTATTGACTTCAGCGGGCTTTGTACCCGAGAAGACATCAATTGCTGTTTTCTACCCTTTGGCCTGAATTCTATCAGACTTAAATTCACAACCTGTTCCTAGGGTAAAGAAGCTACAGGAGAGCTGAGCAGCAGGCCTTGGTCTCTCTGTGCAGTTCCTGATGAAGTTTTTGGATTTTGTCACAGGTATTTGTTGTTTGTTCAGTGTTCTCGTGGACTTCATCGGGAGTTGTGCATGAAAAATGAATTCAGAAGATGGCTGTGACGTGTAGTGAGGTCCACCATCTAGGTCTAGTCAGCTGGCAATTTCTGATGGCTATTTTAAAAAAAAAGACAAAAGACAAACACCAAAAAAAATATTGACTATTAATTAGTGCAAATACATGTGTCTCTGCTGTCACTTTGTCTTCCAAGACATTTCCAGTTTTTTATTTAACTCTCCTGTGGCGTATTCTCCAAAAGCTATTTCATGACCTCCTAAGGACAAACATTCTTTATAACCAATGTAATCCCTTTGTCTTTTATTTTTCTAAATGTTATTATTGTAAAAAAAAAAAAAAAGTCATAGCAAAAGCTGTGGTCATATTTCATATTAGGAAACTCCTAGAGATTTCTTTGGTGGTGTTCAGACAGAATGGATACAGCCATCTGTGCACAGACTCTGTCATTGCCCGATTGATGAGGCTCTGAGCAACCTGATCTAGTCAGGGAGGTCCCTGCTTCTTGCAGGGGGGTTGGACTAGGTGACCTTTGAAGGTCCCTTCCAACTCTAACCATTCTATGATTCTATGATTTATATTGTTTGCAATAGTTAGGAAAGCTGGGGTGTGGTGGATGAGGCTTTCAGAAGAGACTGCTGATCTAAGGTCTTTCTTTTGGTTTTGGGCAACCCAGTCTGGAATAATTTACAGGACTCTGATTTTTGAACTTTGGAGCTGTCCTCACTTTTTGTACCTGGCATTTACTTGTGGGTATCTGAAACCAGGTAAGTCAACTCCTGATCCCCCCCCAAAGATCACTCTAGTCAACTTGGATAATATTCTAGCAATGTGCTGTCTCCTTTCCTTAATGTACTCTGCTGACCTGGGGCCAGCATGGGGAAGCAGCCCAGTACCAGCAGGAATACTTCAGCGGGCTCAGCTTCACCGACTCTGGTGATTTCTGCCAGGCTGATTAATCTCTGCCCCATTCCTCTGCTGAAAATTCAGTATGGGGAACATTCATGGAGATGATAGAAACTTTCCTTCTCTAGTTTAAAGAAACGAAGAATCCTTTCTTGAGACCAGTAAGGTTTCCTCCTACATTGTTTGTGAGCTTTTTCCCATTTTCACCTCAAAGTTTTGTTTATGCAGGGGCAGGGAATGTCTTCTCTTACTCTCATCGAATTCAAATCAATATAAAGACCTTTACTGAAGCTGTAATTACATTGGTCAGGAACACATCAAACCTCAGAATATTTGATTTGTCCCCAACCTGAGATGAGGACTCTGAACGTATTTTTTTCTTCCCGACCCTTTGCGACTGTGATTCAGTCTAAATCTGCGGGCATCACTTTAAGATCATGCTAATAACGGAGGCAGGTTAATATCCCTTCTGTCCTTGGCTTTACTGCAGACAGTAGCAACAAGGGGCCTAATTAGTGTTTGGGTTTGGTTATAGAGGTTGCTCCAAGAGAAACTGGACTGACACCATGAAACTCATTAGGCTTAGGTCTTCCAACATTGTGTTTTTATATTAAAGAGAAAAGAAAGCTAGCAAGAGGGAAGGCAAGGGAGTGCAAAGTAGAATTCTCATTAGAGTAATTAGCGTAAGTCATTATTTCCTAGAAGCCTCAAATGGCCACATTTATTCTAAAGAGATGGCAAGGGTATGGCTGGATGTAGCTATGACGTCTGCCTTTGGGAGGGGAGGAAGGGAGAGCCTTGTTTGCTGCCCTTGTTTACTTACACGTTCTGGCTTAGGTGATACGTGATCCTATTAAGCTCTGTATAGCTAATCCTCTTTCATGGTACTAATTTCTTGCCATTATCTTGATTTGGCTGCTAATTCCCCTTCTGGTATTCTTCTACTATCCTACTGTTAGTGAGTAGCTTGAAATAATTCTCAAGTATCCAGCAGGAAGAATCTGCGTGCTGTGTGTCAAGGTCCCTGGAAGGAAAAGGAATCACTGGTAGGGCTGAGAAAAAGTGTGTTTCCTAATAAATCTTCTGCTGTTTGTGGCATCTCTTCTGTTGTGTTTCCAATGTTTGCCTCTCTCCTTGCTGTGATATGAGATGACAGATTACATTCTGTGGTATGAATCTAGGAGTTATAAGTTTATAACACTAAGTTTTTACATGAAGCTTTTTATTGACCTGTCTGGCCTCACCCTATTTGTTATGTCCCTGTCTTTAGTAGATCTGTACCTAAGCCTGGCTGAGCCCCGTACATTACAGTTGTCTGCTCGGGTCGTCAGAGCGCTGGCAATTAAAAAACGTCGAACAAGTGAAAGGATGTGCTTTTTTTTTTTTTTTTCGTTTCATGGAGATAAACTATGGGGCAGCTTTGAAATCAGGCAAGATGAATATAGGCAACTGAATATAGGCATCCTGCATCTCATCTCAGATTTAGCCTCCAGCCACTTGTACCTGTGGAAGCTCGAGGCCAACACACAGTCAAGTGGCTGAAACTGCTTTCTATGTGCACTAGTCTCGTTTTTTTAATCTTTATCTGTTGATTTCCAAACAAATTGAACAGGATTCTTCAGAACTGCATCTTTCATGAGCACTCTCTCCTTGTGAAGGATTTTCTTTCCCAGAGGGTGAGGCATTAAACAGATCCCGTGGGTCCAAAGGATTTAGGCAAGGTGGAGAGGGGTAAGTGCTCCTGGAAATCAAATGGAATGCTTGAAAGAATTACTGAACCGAAAGGGCACTGGGAAATTATGTATTGTATTATTTATGAACAATACATTTTATTCTTCATAGCAAGCAAAAGTTATTTCGTATACGTATAGCTCTTAAAACTAAATCTTTTGTTCTTAAACTAAAGATGCTTAAATCTGAAATATCCGGAACTTTACTTCTACGTCTGTCTAGAAAGAGCTCTTATATGAAAGTGTTGTGGTTTTGCTTAGTGAGGGGGGCCTAAGGTGGCAGCTTCGGTAGGAAACTGCTGGAAGTTGCTCCCCTTTGTTCAGTGGACTCGGCCGGGCCTAGGGCGGACCCACTGCTGGCCAAGGCTGAGCTGATTGGGAGCAGAATGTCCTGTGATAACGCCTCTGCGATAATGTATTTAAGAAGGGGAAAAACAGAAAAAAAAGAGAGAAGATGTGAAGCAGCTGAGCGGGGGCAGAGAGGGGGAGGCGCGAGCCTTGTGGGCCTTGCAGGCCTCACCCTCTGGCCTCCCGCCGGGCAGCCAGCTGGGCCCAGCGTGGCCTGGTCCAGCTGCAAGAAGTGGAGAGGAGATGAGAAGTGAATGAGATGTAAAAAGGATCCTGAGAGGTGTCTGCCAGCCTGTTGTGAGGAACGGCTGCAGACACCAAGGTCAGTGCAGAAGGAGGGGGAGGAGTAATGCGGCTCCTGGCCAAGATTCCCCTCCAGCCTGTGGGGACGACCATGGTGGAGCAGGTTGTCCCCCTGCAGCCCATGGAGGTTCACGGAGGGGCAGAGATCCACCTGCAGCCCGTGGAGGAGCCCATGCCGGGGCAGGTGGAGGCCTGAAGGAGGCTGTGGCCCATGGAGGGCCCGCTGGGGCAGCTGTTCTGAGGGGACTGCACCCCGTGGAAGAGATGACCCACGCCAGAGCAGTTTCACGAAGGACTGCAGCGTATGGGTGGGACCCCACACTGGAGCAGGGGAGGGATGTGAGGAGTTCTTCCCCCGGAGATGAAGCAGTGGCATAAAAAAACCTGTGATGAACTGACCGCGACCCCCATTCCCTTCCCCCCCTGTGCCGCTCGGGAGGGGAAGGTGGTAGAGATCATGTTAAGCCTGGGAAGAGGGAGGGGTGGGGGGAGGTTATCTTGTTCTCTGTCACATTCTCCTGCTAGTTTTAGTAATAAATGAATAGTGTTCCCCAGGTCGAGTCTGTTTTGCCCGTGACGGTAACTTTAAGGATTTCTCCCCGTCTTTATCTCAAACCTCGAGCTGTTTTTCTTATATCTTCTCCCCCTGTTCTTTCAGGGGTTGGGGGGAGTGAGAGAGAAACTGCGTAGTCTGGTCCCGATTGGGGCTGAACTACGACAGTTAGATATAAAAAAAATACCTTCCTATGGCTGCTTATTACAGAATGACTGCTTGTATTCCTTTTTCTTTTAAGAGTTACTGTTTTCTAGCCGTAAACTTTTGGCTAGACAAATGAGGAATATCACAGCAAGGAGAGGCGAACACTGTCTTTAAGCAGATAGGCTTTTTCAGGATCAAAAGACTATTTGAAATTTCCCTTTCCTTCTAAATTTCAGACAGAGATGACAGGGTAGCAGAAATTTCTTTCTTTGGATATGTGTCTTTTTATTTTTCTTGCTGCCAGTGATGAAAAGAGAGCACTGTCACTTTACCTGGCAGAATCAGTTGTTGGCTTTACCACTGTTACACAGTGTGAGGTTGGGTTTCTCCATCTTCTTCTGGCCTTCACGTAGAGCGAGGGCCTTTACTCTTTCCTTACGGTGGAAAGGTACCGTGCACCTCACACCCTGTCAGTGCCTGCAGCTCCGCAGTTTTTTGCCTTAATTCTTTTTAAGTAGTTTATTCTTGTCTTTGGTATTCTTTGATAATTTATTTCATCTTATTTCAATCATTCTATACTGTCCTTTGTCAAGAAAATAAAGAAGGTAGTAATTCCATTGTGTAATTCTATAAATTTGTTGTTGTTTTTCCTCTTACTGTGGCACTGCACCGTACCCAGCACGGTGGTTGCAATCCCCATTGCAAGTCGTTGATAACAAAGTGATATCAGCAGAGGGAGAAACAAATAACCGAAGCTGTGCTAGGGGTAATGACTGTTTTTAAACCCAATTTGTCAGGCAGTATTTTCCCCCTGTGTTATCCTCTTAAAATCTCCCTTTGTTGCGGAGAGAACAGGCGCTTTAAATGCGGTATGATTGCATTTGGAAGAGATCGAAGTGCTGCGTCTCGACCTGGAGATAAAGTGTGTCAACTCAAACCCTTCAGCATGGAGAGGCTGTGTGGTTTTAATGAAATCTATCAGGTACACATGAATAGTTAACCTACCTTTCATTTTCACAGCTTATTAAAATCATTAAAATACAGCAATAATTATGATACTTTGACTGGTGTATTCATACCAACCCCAGGGATCTCAGCACACCTGAAGAAGCATTATGCTATTGTGTGAATTATTGCAGAAGGTTTGTAGTGCTTCTTCCTAACATCAGAATGTGAAACTAGTATTTAGTCATTGCTGTCCATCTGTTGGGGTTTTTAAGCATAAGTTCTGACCTTTAGAACCCAAAAAGGTGAGATTTTTGTTAAATATTTTTCAACTAGAAATTGAAAATAAAATCAAAACTGCACAGCTTCTTGTCAGAATTGAATGGATCTTCATGGGTTTAAAATGAAGGTGATGGGCTAGAATATTACCTGAGGGAAGACCTAATCTTTTAAATCAATGCTGATGCACCCTTGCAATGACATTATGATATTTATTCTCTATTGTTTGGTCAGCACATATCTCCAGGTGTGCTTTATCCACAGGTTTTTAGCAAGTAAGATTCCTGATAAGCAGGAACGGAGCTCTAAGGTTTGATGCAGGTTGCAGGTATTCATCCAGGTTTTTTTTCCAAAGTCTTGGTATTGGAGCTTTGGTTGTGGTTGTGAATTTTGTGGGGTTTGCCAAATTGTTTATGAACTGTGCTGCATTTTGGGGTTCTGTTTCAAAGGCGTGAAGTCTCAGAAAGGTCTCTTGTTAGTACGAACTGGAACGGATCCGTGATGAAGGACCAATGATTTTTTAGGCTTAGTACTTCAGATGTTTTTCTATGCAACTCATGTAGATCCTAGAAATGAGCGTAGCTGAGCTAATTTCTGAAAGTGCACAGATTTTCATGGAAATCAGCAGAAAGATTCCTATTTGCTTTATATCAAGCCCCAAAAGAACACTTTTGTTCCAGAGTTGCTATTTGATCTTGTGCTTGCCAGCCAGGGAGTCTGGTGTCAAAGAATTTAACGATCAGATCTGTGTCTTAAACACTTTGGAGGGGAGGAGGGAGGTCCCTTCACATGAAGAGCACTGTCCGCCTCTCTGTTGGGGTTTTCCAGCACTGACAAGGTAATCAGTATAATTATTCTTCAGCACAGATTATGCTGTAAAAGCGAAAAAACTAGCATCATTGATTGGATTTTGTAATAAGATGACAAGTTTGTAATGATCACTGTTTTTGGAGACTAAAGAAATATACTCTTCACTTTCCTGACATTATGTCAATATCTCCTCCAACTGTTTTGAACACCTTGATAGTTTTTCTCTTCAGATCTGTTTTTAAGAAATATAAATAAGGAAAAAGCTAGCTCTGCCCTTGAAACAGTGCCCCTTCATTCTCTGTTCTAAGTTTTTTGGGTTTGATAAAACAGCAGAATAAAATAGCCTTATAAAATCCAAGCGGGCCAGGGAAGAACCTCCTGCTCTAAGTCGCATAGCTTGCCTGACCCTTCATTTTTTGCGTGTTTGATTTTCAGGGGTCAGGCTCTGTGCAGCGTCATTTACCTTTTGGGTTGTGAGGTGGATTGTTCTAATAATTGCCCTGCGGGAAATGTTACAATGTTCTTGAAAGGTAAGTAAAAATTACATTTTTACAATGAGAAGTGAGGCACAGCGAGGCTGATGTGAGTTGGTCACAGCCAAATCTGTACCATGTAAGTAAACTACAGAGAGTGAGAAAAAGCAGCGGGGTCACAAGACATGGAGTGGTTTCTGCTCAGGCAGTGCTAAACAGCCAAGGACTCTTCATCTGAGAAAGAGATGACTTGCAGTGTATGACAAAGATCTGTGAAATCATTAATAACACAGAGAAACTGAATAGAGAGCGAAAGTTCAATCTGTCTTACGGTACAGGGAATAAGGATCCTCGTGTGAGAAGTGTGGGGAAGGTTCAGAACAATTGAAAGGGCGTATTTTTCTTCTCCACGTAATTTAATGCTGGGTTTCTTTGCCACGGGACATTGTGAATGCCAAACTGCTACATAAGTTGAAAAAGCAATTAATCACAGAAGGGTAGAGGACAAATCTATCAGAGGTTGTTCAGGCTGAAATTTATTGCTCAGGTTAGAGCTGGACACTGACCACTGCACGTGTGTGACACAGAAGCGGTGTTGAACGCTTGCCTTACCGCCTGCCTTAGGCCAGGGCCGAGGTGGACTTTCTCCTAGTTCAGTAAAGCCATTTTTAACCTTTTGTGCTCAATATAACAGGAGAATTGAAACCTTGAATGGGGGGGAAGTGTACGCAGAGGCTTCTTGTAACAGCAGTGTCCTCTACCCAAGTCTATTTTCAAGCATGATCAATCCTTTCCAATTTAATCCTTCAGCCTCCTATGGCAAAGCTCTAGAGAAAGCTTAACGGTGGAGCAAAAGGAATCTCTGTGAACTGCCAGGCTCATCCTCCCAGCACAGCCTTTCACTATTCATTTTTGAAATAGCAGTATTTATAGCAGGATTTTGAAGGGATACATTCCTTTAATTGGCTCAGCGTGAATCTTGAAGCTGATATTACACTGAAATATCAAAGCCTCACAGTTCCTGGCTATGGGTTCCAGCAAAACTGCTGAAACATAATATTGTGCACAAGATGAATGTGACAACATAGGCCTCCATGCAGCCAAGCCAGCGTGATCGACAGGCCCTTGAACCCAGGCAGCTCCAACTTCAGGAAAACATCTCTTCTGCTCTTTATTTTGTATTTTTAGGGAATTTTTATTTTTAGAAGAAAAGACTGGAGATGATCTCTCTTGCCATGGTTGCTTTGTTTGAATGGGTCAGGTTAGCTAACAGGAGGATGTAGCAACTGATGCATTTCTGGTCAAAGGTGAGAAAGTTGAAGGAGATGAGTACTGGGGAAGCCAAAATGGCAACTTTTATGATGTTTTTAGGCAGTCATTCCTGCCTCTGCCACTGAATCACGAGGTGACTTTGAGCACATCCTTCACCTTCTGTTTGAGTTTCTCCTGCACAGGGAGGTCGCTGGAGCCTTGCTGCTGTTGGGGACGCAACAGCGAGGCCTCTCCCTGGTTGACAGCCGGTTAGAACCTGCTGTGGACAGGAACAGCCACGGCAATTGGAAATAACTCTGTCCTCTTTAGTTGGTGTACAAAAAAAAGAAGTATCTGCAAGGTTGTTGACTAGCTGAGGTGAATCTTGTTGTGGTTGTTGGGTTTTATAACGAGTGCAATTCCAACAGCTCTTTTCTCATGCATTCGTACCTGACTCTGCCAAAACACTGCACAGAATTCATGTTCTGCTGAAGTTAAGTGACCTTCAGCTTCATCATACCTCACTGAAGAAACGATCTATTGAAGTGTCTCAATTAAGACAGCTTCCCAACCTCAGGTCGTCTGGCGCTGAAAATCCCTGGCACCTCGGATTTCCTTTTCATGTTCAGTTTTGTGAGTGGCTCTGCTTAAATCAAAGCTTCCTTCCCTTGATAAAAGAGCAGACAGGGGATCTGTTACTACATCCAAACTTGGAAATGAAGTTTTTCATTTGTTGCAGAACGTTGTGGAATATCACTTTGATGTGCTCTACCCAGTTTCGTTTCCTGAACTGTTCACAGCCTGAAACACTTTGATACCATAAATTATTTATGAAGTTTTTAGTAATAATTATCTGTAAGTGTTGTACACCACAGTGTGTGCCAAGGGATTCCATAGTGAGCTGGTTGGAGTTTTTCAAACATACTAGGCGTGGAAATGCCAGTGACACTTCCAGAACTGGATATTCTTTAGACCTTTTTAGGTGATGAAATAATGGTTTGCGTTATTTGTTCCTGTTTTTCAGTGCGTGTGCTTGTCACTAACGCAGACTTGCCTGTTTGTTTCGCTGGGTCTACTTCTGGTTTGACACTCACAACTGCCCTGTCAATGGATTTACTCTGGATACACATGGAAGTGAACTCTGGACTGGATTCACGACAAAATCGCTGCTGAAAATAGCAGAGCTGATCTATTAGTTCTTTTTATTCTCTCTGCGGGGGACACAAACCCTTGTTGTCCTTTGCTTTCACTCTTTCTACATTCTGTAATAAAGTTCTGTGAATTTAGGGAATTTAGTTGAAATTCAGGCATTTGTTTTGCGTTCATGTCACACGTTGTTTCTGCCACAGTTGCTCTCCTTCCCCCCTCAGTGAGTAGCAAAGGGAATAAAAGGAGCTTGTGTGAGATTTGGCTCCGCGGACTGTGCTGTCGCTGTGCCAGGCATCTTAAAGCCACAGGAACCCGCTGGTGAGCCGTGGGCCGTGACTGCCCTGGCTTCACTGCGCCCTCCACTTCACCATTGCTTTTATTCTCCCATAGGGCTTCTAGTGATTCTGTGAGAGAGGATGAAATGAAGAGGGTCTAATCAGGGTGGCTCTTTGTACACCTAGTAATGGATTAGAGAACACTGCACTGAGCAGGCAGGTAAGGTGGTAGAGAAGCGGCTGTTTGTTGGGATTCAGCTTCTGCTTGAAGACGGTCACTTGTTCAAGTATTATCTATGCTGGAGCTTAGCGCCTGAGTTTAACTTAAATTCACTTCAAAATCTCCTGAGGCTCCAGCTTCAAGATAATCAGGTTATTAAACAAGTTTCACATAGTACCAGCGCTCTTCCCGTTGCCTCACAGACGTCAACTGGAAGGCTCAGGAATCACACAGAGCACCCGCCGAGGTCGTGCCTGGTGGCTCCTGTTCCTGCCGGTGCCACTGATTGCCCAGCACTTCAGCAAACTACTCACAGTTCCACATCTCAGCTTGTGCAATGCGCCTTTACTCCCCAGGACATGAAGGAGCGCCTGAATCCACGTTACCATCCCTTGCTATGGCAGGAAATTACCCTTTGCTGGTCAGAAATGTGGGTAGAAGTAGGATCATCCTAAAATTTTTCAGGATGCCAAAAATGAACTGTTGTCTCTCCTTAGAAGAAAGCAACCTGATAGCCAGCATCTATGAAGAGATCGTTCTACATAAAAACTTTGTAATCCATCTTGCAATTCTCTTTATAGAAAAAACTCCTCTCCTTCATTTAATAACTGTGTTTGGCTTTGCGAGGAGAGGGGCCTGGTGGCAATGGAAAAAGATACAGGAGGGCTGGCAGCCATTTCTGGCTTTCCTACAGAATTTGTAGCCTCGGGCAAGCCAATTGGTGCTTGTGCTTTTTTTAAATATATGTATAACAAACAGAAACAGCCTGCATAAAGCCTGTTACTGGCTCTGGGTTTTCGTAACTGCTTGGGGAACAGCAGGCCAGGCACAGATTTTCATGGTCCCTGCTGGAATCTCTTTGCCCAGCAGATGAAGTAGAACTCCACTGAAAGAGAGAGGAGAGAACTTCTGAACTCTGTGCTGGAACACCAACCTGTGATATTTAGAGCACTTTGCCTTGCCTTAAGCTCAGTGTGAGTAATGACCATGATGTTATCATCTGGGGTTGGAGATTAAATGTTTTCATTACATCTGGATTCTTTTCCACTCCTAAGAGCATTTCAGTATTAGTGTTCATGAAGCACAATCACTTGGTTGTTGATGTTTATCACAAAAAGGTCTTTTCTCATGTTGTTAACTCACATTACCATTTTCTTCCTGCAATGACAATGGGGAGAATTGCATTTAATTAAAATAACGCAAAGAAGGGAAAATTTTGGTGGTTTTGCTCAGTAAAGAAAAAAATTCAGAAGCGAGTAGATGGCTGGGGAGCAGGAGAATAAATAGGGAAAGAAAAAGCCTGATCTTTTTGCGTGTGCTTTTGTATGCTGTAATGAAGTGTTTGGTAAGAGACGTGGTGGCAGCAGTTGTACTGTTTGTAAGGCTTTAAGGCGAGCGACACTTCAGATTGATCCTTCGTGGATCCTGGCTGCATTAGTATTCCACACTCACACCGAGCCGGTCATCGTCAGCGTGGCATGCTAATTACTACCGTCCCTCTTTTTCTCTTCCTTTCCCACCAGTCTCTTCCTTTCCTCTTCGCTTTCCAGTTCGGCCATCCCCTCCTCGCCGTGATATGTGGTTTGTATCTTCCCAGCCATTATGCTGATGACCCAGGGCACTGCCTGCCACTTTTGATAAACTGTCAGATTATTTTTGGAACATCCACATATGCTTTTCTGGAGGTACAATTTAGCGCTGTGATAATCTATTAAATTGCTTTCTGTGCTATGCCAGCTTTCACTTCTGCTGCTCTTTTTAAGGTTTACGTGGCCAGAGAAAAAGCGCGCCTAGCAAATTTTCGGTGACGCTGCACCCCGAAAATGGGACCAGTGTGTTCTCTACTAGACTGTTTATGAAATACAGAATTAAATAAGATTTCTGCTTTCCTTTTTTTAATGGTGTATGTGCAGAATGTAAAATTCTGGGAAAAAAAATCATGCCCATTTTTTGCCCTAAAAGTCTGTACATTGAGCTCCCTTTAATTAATTTGACAACGTAATAAATTGACAGCATTACAACATCAGAAAGACTACCTAGCGTAACTTTTATGTGAACGATTAGTAAATCTTCTGCTCGTAAAATATTAAAAAAAAACTGGTTGGAAGTTGAGTTAACTGCATATTGACAAAGACCGTGTTTAAAATCAGAAAGCACATACTTAGAATCATAGAATCATAGAATGGTTAGAGTTGGAAGGGACCTTCAAAGGTCATCTAGTCCAACCCCCCTGCAAGAAGCAGGGACCTCCCTGACTAGATCACGTTGCTCAGAGCCTCATCCAGCCTGGCC
>WHYT01017626.1:317078-345481 GCA_009806455.1 Tetrax tetrax
CACTGTCCCCGGTTGCCCAGAGAGGTGGTGGATGCCCCATCCCTGGAAACGTTCAAGGCCAGGCTGGATGAGGCTCTGAGCAACCTGATCTAGTCAGGGATGTCCCTGCTGCTTGCAGGGGGGTTGGACTGGATGACCTTTGAAGGTCCCTTCCAACTCTAGCCATTCTGTGATAACCTATTTTTTCAGGACTTTATGCTGTAGTAGTCAAAAAGAAAACATTGAATGGATGCTTTGAGTGGACGGTACAGAAGTGAAGTAGAAAAATGTTGGTGGATTTATGGAGCTTCGTCCTCCAAGGGCTTTGTTGTGCAACATTGTGCTTCATACATCCCACAAGCTATTCAGTTGACAAAATAATATCCATTTTATTGGGCCTGAGTTCCTGCACAGCCGTTAGGCTCCCAGCACCACTGGTGATCTGGGGCTGAGGGACAGCGAGGGCCAGATTGCTCAGCTTTCCATGTTTGGAAGCAAGGGCGAAACGGAGTCCCTGTGTTTGCAAATAGAGCACTTGCAGAGGATGGACTTTGTTGGATGCACTGTGAAGGCAGGGTGGCTCTGCAGGTGACACTGTACTGGAGAAGGAAAATTCACTGGAAACTTCTCACACTTTTGGGTGCTGTCGGTACTGTTCAGTGGTCGGAGTTGTGATCCCTGCCGAGGAAGGGAGGGAGAGGATTCTTCGTTCCGTGTCATTCTTCTGGTGACTGTTCAGCAAGGGGATCACAGTGCACGATGATTCGAGGGGTGGAGAGGAACTTGGGAAAGGTCTAACAAATCATATTTGCTCCTGAATAAGACGGCAAGTGTAGACCGACACTTGAGTGTATTAACAGAGCAGATTCAAGGTAAAAATCTGTGACCCTGTGTCTGTTTTGAGTTATGCCTTATTGGGGTGGTTCTTATTGCAACAAACTTCACAATCATTTTTTTTTTCCTACTCATTTTTTTTCTTACAGAGTATGCAAACGTCTTGAAATATTTTTTTTTAATTATTATTTTTAAATAGCACTGTGCATACACTTTCATTTGGTTCATTTTGGGAAGAATACGACTGACCTAAATAAAAAAACTATCTTTGATCTTGCAAAGATTGAACTGTTAGCAAAAATTAATAACTGAAAAATGAACACGTCTGGCATCCCTCCAGAGAATAAAAATACATCTTTAAATCAAAGAATAGCAATACGTAAGAAGCCAACTTCTCACAAAGCTTGTGCTTTTAAACAAAATAATTAGAATTTTTAAGAGGAATATGTAGGAGATGAATGACCAGGCTTTGCCAAGATTTTTGTAAATGAAAACTCTGTACGTGTGGTAAGTAAATTTGAAGTGGGTCATCCCTTACTTGGAGATGCTACCTGTGAATAGTTTCACACTAGTGAAAGACCTGAAGCTGAGGCGTTCAGCTCCGAAGGCAGTCTGTAACGGCAGGAGATGTGGAGAAGGCATTACCTGTCACTCAGAAAACTTTCTGATAGGCAGGCTGCCTTGCTTCTGACGCAGCACTCGCGTGAAGAAGATGGAAAAATAGAAGCTTACATAGGAAGCCTGAAATAAATGGCCTAATTTTTTCAGAATTGGCAAGTGCTTAGCATGCATTGAATTTGGTGTTTGCTCAGTGCTCTTCAAAATCTAAGTTAGTTACTACAATCCGAAATGCTAAGTTAGAACCTCAAATTTATGGTTATGTTACCCTCTATCTCTGCATATTGGGTATCCATCTGTAAATAAGGACAATGCATTGGTTTTTTCCCTCCTGTCTGTCTCTCATCCGTGTTTAAATTCCCAGTTCTTCAGAGGTCTGTCCTTTATGACCTCTGTACAGTCCTTAGCACCGTGGACTTGGATTTCAAGCAGGTCCTCCATGGGGTTCTTTAATGTAATTAGCAATGGTGAGTATGATTTAAGTCATAAAATATGTGTAATATTCTGCCCACGGAAGGCTTAATTAATTAAAATTCATTTAATGTATCACAGAGCTTGTTCCTTTCAGCTGGAAATACCAAATATTATTTATTACTACTTGAGTGAAAATATGGATAGTAACTTCAGATTGTGGTTCCAATTTACAGGATTTGTATATGAACTCAAATTCCTAAGAGATAAGTTGACCTCAATTTCCGTTTATTGACCATGTGTCTGGCTGGCTTGCCCTCCTAAGGCATTGTGGTGTGAAATGGGAGATTAAATTAAAGAAAGAATCAAAATGATTGCTTTTTTCTATACCTTGGAGCTGGTTTATAACACAACTGAAAGGATATTTTATACTGGAATGTGGATTATCCAAAGAAATATGCTCTATGCTACTTCCTTCTATTGTTTTTGTTAGCACTCACATGGCACATTACGATCAACGTTTATTTCTTTTTAATTTATAATCGTAGTTTTTCATCTAGGACTCCAGAATCTAAACCAGACAGGATGCATTAGGACCTGATCCAGCAAACACAGGCCTGGCACTGCTGGCTTTTCCTTCCTTATTTACCACACATAAAGGTAATTACAGCGTCACCTCTACACTTACGAATAGATTTGAGACGTAGGTTTTCTTTTCTAGCAGACGTCTGTCAATCTGGTTTACTAAGTGAAGCCGTTCCAAACTCATTGAATGGGGAGTTGTGCCCATAGTATGCTCACATGAGAAATTTATTTTTGTAAGGTGAAATCTGAGCTGTTTTCTTGTGTGACTGTACATTAGGCAAAAATGGAAATCTCTGACAATTGTGATTTCTGTCATTTGTGATTTTAGTTTCTTGGAAACATGTTAGTCAAGTCTATTGGTCAATTTCTCTTAGAACAGGACAGGAGAATTTTAGAGAGCAGGCTGCAGCCAAGAGCGACATAGGTATACAGCTGAATATACTGTAATGGAAATGTCGTTTCAAGATGCGGTGTTTTTTAAGCAGCCTGAAGATAGTCACTGGCAAAGGTATTATTATCTCCAGTATGACAGTCCAAAAATACCTTAAAGTACTTTCTTTTTTAAAAAAGAAGCATTTCTTATGAAACACTCCAATCTTCTCCTCCTGCCATTGTAGCGTGACAATGCCTGCACCCGCTTTGTCCCCATGCTGCTGGTGCTCTCCCGTACGTGTACTGAGACTGGCGTGTACGCTGGAAAGTTGAACCTGTTCATTGTGCCTGGGATAACTACAGGCATTAATTACCTCTTCTGGTACTGTCAGAATAACCCTCTGCATAGTTCTGTGTCTGGAAGAAATGCACCGTGGATTACTCTGCATCTGTTGTAGATGCTAATCCTATTACCGGCAGCAGGATTTGTTCATAAACAAAAGAGCTGGACGAGTCTGTTGTGTATGTCCTGCTACAAAAGCTGAACGGGGTTTACATGCAGTACACCGCTTTTCTGCTCTTACACTTACACCACATCCAGAGCTTGCAGCCACTGAAATTCACTGTACTGATAGGTACATTTGCATGATTTCTGAAAGAAAACTGTATAAAATTGTAGGAACCATCATGTCTTGTTAGGTTCTGAGGGCTACTCATTATTACATGTAATGCCAGAATTTATTTCAAAGTAGACGTTGTTTGTGACTAATTTAATCACGTAATTGAAATGAGGCCGTGTTGCTGTCATTTGAAGCTATCCTCTCGTGTGTAACCTAGGCTTTTCAGAACTCTCTTACCTATGCAGAGGACCAGCTTCCACAGTCAGCGTTGCTGAGGTAGACAGTAGCTGGCAGGGGCAGACAAGCAGTGCCGAGCTCGGGCACTTCCCTCCGGAGTCCTTGCTGTGTCGAGGAGACGTGAAGACCGTACGTAGGCGCTCTGTTCCTGCCGCCGTGGGGGGACGCCGCAGCGTCCCTCCAGCGCGGGCACTGCCAGCCTGCTTGAAGGAGGCAGGGGTGGTTGATGCTGGCTTGCAGTGAGCAGACTTTTTAATGAGGAGGATTTGTCCCACCTTGCTAACTAGTGCGGGAGCGTTCCACAACTGCCTTTCCTCTCTTCCAGTCTCTGTCTTGAATCTGTATAAATAGACCTGTGGGGGTGGGAAGCAATAACAGGGAACATTATTAATTACGAATTGGCTGTCATTCTGGTATGAGGGTACTGTGCTTCTGTATGCCGCGGCCTCTGTGCGGACAAGTGTGTTGGAAAGGAACCTGATTTCCTTCAAGTTACTCATCCGAAAATGGCTATAATGATGCTAAATTATTCCTGGAGATTGGGAGATGCTTGAGATTATTTTATTGGTATGGAAATCCTGAGCATGGTTGTTAATTCTCATCTAATTTGCAGCCAGTAATCAGATGCGAACAC
The DNA here is from genome assembly GCA_009806455.1 of Tetrax tetrax. Classification (NCBI taxonomy): domain Eukaryota; kingdom Metazoa; phylum Chordata; class Aves; order Otidiformes; family Otididae; genus Tetrax; species Tetrax tetrax. Next base: position 321,369 of record WHYT01017626.1, read on the forward strand.
TAAATTTCCTGCAGTTTGTTATAGTTCTCTCCTTGTTCCAGGATTGTGTTTGGAGGTAACAGAGAAAGGAGTGGGGATAATGTATGAGAGCTCTCAGATTCAGAAGCTGCAGGATAGCAAAGCGCATCTTTGCTTTTATAATTATGTCTGCAAAACCATGTTGGCAGATTCTCCCTGTAGAACTACAGCATATGCCAACAAAACTTTCTGTTGGCATTGCTACATGAGTTCCTCAGATGATGTGAACTGAGTTGACAAAAGCAGTATTTTGTCAGTGGTGCTACATCTCTCGGATTCAGTATTTCAGGACCAGACAGTGTGTATATAAATTTTTTCACCCCTCCCTTATCTCCTTCCTTGCTGCTCTTTGTCTCTTCACCTGATGTCGTTCCCCATCATTTTCTCTGCTCAAGAGAAGAAACAACAGAGAAGCCAAACACAAATCCTTCCCAATGCAACAACGGTGGCAGTATGTTCCAACTCACTACAGATACTTAATTTCAGCTGTGTATAAAGGGCACAGAAATATTTTATCATTTTATGCAGCTTATCTGACCCATACTGCTTCCACATGCGATTCAGATTTTTTTATACTGGTGATCTTTGCTTTCCAAAAGAGAGAAATACCTTTCCAAAAGAGAGCAGATGCCGTCACTTGACCTTTTCAGCCTTTGGATTCTCAGTGTATTTAACTTGGCCAGACAGGTCTGGGGAAGAAAAAAATTAACAGCAGATGGATTTATGAAAAGAGCTCGGTGGCAGATGGTGCCTACAGATATTTACTGACATGTCCTCGGCCTTAATGGGTGTGGGTTTCCCTTTCAGCAGCCTGGTAGTACAGTAATCCTTGTGCATGCGCATCCTGGAGATGTGCTGACAGATAAGGGTCTGCAGCAGCAGCAGCAGAAACTCGAGGACCTCTAATATGTAGTTTGAGTACTTGAGAGTTCATCTTTGCTTGTGGCTTAACACAATGGTAGGTGACACTGGTAGGAATCTTTTCAGCCCCCTTCATGCCATTCGATCAAATCTTTAAATTCTTGTATCACCTTTTTTTTTTTTTCTGAAATCAGTTTATCTTCAATGGATGGGATTTATTTCTTCTGGTAATCACTGTCACTTACACACTCAAAATAAAATCAGAGCCTCATGGCCAAAATTGCATAACTGGAAACAATTTTATGATTTTTAATGTTTATCAACTGCATATTTTTTAAAAAAAAGATGCTTGGGATAGACTTAACCAAAACCCATTCTTAGTATTAAGCATATGAGCAGGCCCAGAGAATCCAGCCTGCTTGCAGGTAAATAAGCAGCGTTTTAAGTGCACTGTTGGATCTGCAAACCGCTAACAGAAACTCAACATACAGACAAAGGGCTTGCTGTGGAAAAATGTATTTGTTACACCCTGCTATGGAAACTGCCTTCTGGTACAGAAATGCTGTAATGAATCCACTTGGATTTACTTGACATTATGATCCTTTGAAACCTTTCCCTAAATGCGTAATTTAGCATTTCTTCACAGAGAATGGATGCTTCACAGAAACCAGATCTTCAGTCCACTGACCCCTTTTAGGAACCTGTCTTTGCTCTGATGCAGACACAGTTCAGCATCTGGTGAGCTTCTTTGCTGGAGACCTTGGAGAGAATGTCCACAGAAGAGGTGATAGCAGCATTGAGAGGGGGGATCGTGTTGATTTATTATCTTTCAATGCATCCATCTCAACAATTCCTATCAGCAAGGTTTCCCCTACAAATGGAACTTAAGCTGCCGTGAACCCCTCCCATAAGCTGGAAATCTGCTTTCTGGAATCTTTTCTTTAGAGTGATTTATTCTGGCCTGACTTAGCAGATGTAGACCTACCCAGTCACATACTCAGTCCCAGACTAAACCCTGGTTTTGCCTTATCGTTCTTTACTGGGTTGCTTTCAATCTCTCCTTTCTACATCTCGTGACTTGTTCATTGGCTTTAAAGAAGGATTGTCTTCTGCAGTCCAAGAGAACGATGAATTGAAAATGAGGAGCAAGTGTAGGGAGGTTATAACCGGCCAAGCTACTACTCTGGATTTTTTGTTTGTATAGAAATAAGGGTGGCTATGAAATACAACAAAGAATATTTGGCTGGAGACAAACTGCAGAAACCACCTTGAATCTAAAGATCTCTAAACCCCAGTGCTGCACAGAGATGATGTGATCTCTGCCTGTATGAAATGTCTGGGTAAAATGTTGTTTTAACTGAAGTCAGGAGTGAATCAGGGCAGAATGTTGCTCAGGAGAAAATTGTCATTCCCAGAATAAAAAGAAGGCTGGATATTTGTATTTTGCCTTTTGATGCCTTTCAGTACATTGCACTACTGACTGTACATTTAAACGCTGTGATGTGATGATGTTCCTCCTGTTGCAAGATATTTTTTTTTTCCTAATGTTAAACAGTCTTAGAAATTCTGAGTTTCTTTGGGAGAGGTGTGTCATTCTAAATCTCATGAAATTTAGTGCTTTGAGGGCTGCATTGCTCATTGGAAGTAATTTTCTCACTTTGAGAAATCCAAATAGATGAAGGGATTGGAAGATAGGTACGATGAGTCAAACTTTTGGAGAAAGTGCAGTGAGAATGTAGTGGAAAAGATGTGATTTCTATTCTTTAAAAGCAGGTTAGAGAGGGAACAAGCAGTTAAGTTAGAGGAAAAAGTATATTGAGGAAAAAAGTAATAAGTGATGCAGTTCCAGTGTTACTGAAGTCTGAGCGGTATGAAATTCAAACACCCTTTGATCTAACACAGGTGGAATTTGGAATTGAGGGAACTGATGTGGCATGAAGAATCAGTATCTGGCAACGCCTGATTCAGCTCTGTGGAGGGACTGAGGTCTGCGATTCACAGACCTCAATTTTACTGGTTCTGCCAGTGTCCTGCTAGATGACTTGAGAAAGTAATTTTGGGGTGGGGCACTCGCATCACTTAATTTCAGGCACCCTCAACTGGAGACAGGAAGCTCTGTAATTCACAGCCTCTGCCAAAGGAGTGAATTTTGAATTGCTTCTGGAGTTGCCCATCGTTCATTTCGCTGACCATGCTATGTTAGACTTGTTTCCTGATTTAGGCACCTTGTGTCTCTCAAGTTAGGGCTTGTGACTGCCCTTCCACTAACGCATCAGTTTTTGGACTTGGATAATGGAGATAATGATGCTGGACTTGTTTATGAAAAGAGCTGAGATGTGCAATTTAGAATGTTTCTATGTATGAACTAGATATAATTGATTTCTTTCTGTCGTTACATGCAAAATTCTGTAACAGATGGACTGGTATCATTTGGCAAATAATTCATCTGACACTTCCCTCATCAATCATTAAACAATTGGTACATTTCTCCCTTGTGCAGTCAGCTTTCAGTCCTGTTTTGTTGGGTGTTTCACAGCACACTGACGGGTTGGTCTAGATCCACAGACATCCATGAGCAGACTGACTTGACCAGGCCAGGAACCAGGCCCTGTGTTTTTGTGCCAGGTGATCTCAACAGGTCAGGTAGCATCATAATGAGTGGTTGGGGAAGGGCTAGATTCGGTATCACTTAGCAGTGTCTCGCTTTGTAGTGTTTTTCTCGGAGTCTCTCTGCATCAAGCATGGACGCGGATGAACAGAGGTTTATTTGACCTCTGGCTGTAGGAGTCCGTGTGTGAGGGCGTGTTCCTGCAGATGGTCTGTGAGGGGTCCGAGATCGTGGTCTCGCTGCCGAACTCCACTTCAACCTTCCCTTCCCTCTCCTTCGGCAGTTGAGTGCTGACGATTGCTGCTGCTGCGGGGAAATTGCATAATATTCAGTAGTTTTCTTACTGTCCAAGCTACTTGATGTATATTAACATCACTCCACCCCACGACAGTGATTTTTTTTTTTTTCTTCTTCTGTGTAATTGTAGGACAAAAGTTTGAAAAAAACCTGACCTAAATGAATCCTACTTGCTCATTAAACAGTGGCAACCGATAAATCTTTTTTAATAGTCTCTTGAATTTTTAAATCTTGGGGTTGGTAATGCCCATACTGTAGATGTATGGAAATGGGTATTTCAAAACTGGGCCCTAACACCCTTCTGGTGATTTGGATAAATGATTTCACTTTTCTTCCACCTTTTAATTAAAACTACTGTGCCATTGACTGCGCACTTCAACAGATTTCTTTTAATAAATGGCATGAGGTGCTGTTAGCTTTCAGAGTATTGTTACTCCAGGTTAACTCTCTCCTTTCTAGGATTCCCTCAGCTCTTTGCCATACCGGTCATAATGAAAATAGCAAATCGCCAGCCGCCTTTTCCTTCTTCCCCTCTTTATTGCATCAGTATGCTTTGCAAAACCAGTGGCTTGTACATCCTAAGCTCAGATAATGAGTCCAATATTAATTCCACGACAGCTGCTACAGGCATGTCAATGAACCTTTCATCTGTCCAGCGAAGCGGCTCCGAGACGTGCGAGGAACGGCCGGGCCGAGCAGCAGGAACAGCCGGGGAGATGGCAGAGGTGAGGGTGGGAGGACAGGGTGCGCTAAAAATGGCTGAAATTTGAATGTCTTGAATTAATATTTCCTACTCGAATCAATGCCGCTGTTGTCCACTGCATTAATTATTGCAAAGACATATTTTCCTGTTTGTCCCTGCTGATTGGGATGTAGCAGCCGTCGTCCTGTTAGCACTAAAAGGACACTTTGTGACCCCCCTCGCACGATTTTCTGAACATCCTAGCTTCGCTCTCTGCCCAGGGCCACGTCTTCCAGGCTGTGTCCACGTTGTGTAAAGCAGGTTAGAGCAGGCTGCCATGTCTAAAGCAGGACAGTGGTAGTAGGGCAGTGCACGAGCTAATTAGCTCTGCCTCTCCCCAAAGCTAATTAATCTAGACACCGTGCTGTGCTGACACGACGCTGTTGCTTTGACTTCTGGCAGGAATTAGTTTGTGGGCGATGTGGCTCAAATGTCTCTGCTCTATTTTTTGCGTGCGTGGGTCAGCCATGCCCTAAGCAAACGTGTGCGCTAGCGCTTGCATATGATGGGAGGAAAATGTTGATCCTCGGCTGTGTATTCTCTCTTGTAATGTGTTTATATTTTACCCACCAACAGAGGCTTCCCAGAGCTCTACAAAGTAAATAATTCTATATATTTTTTTTTTTAATCGTATTGCCTCTCTGTAACAGCGCAATAAGGAATTGTCTGTGGTTATAATAACAGGAGAGTGAATAGCTCCACGTTGTTGTAGAAAGCTAGACCCACTCAATACGTACCTGGTATTTCTGCCTTTCAAATGTGCTTACCTCCAGTCCTCTTCGGTACAGCACTTAAGCTGTGTGTGAATGGCTTCAGCGGGGTTTAACCAGATGGTAAAGGTAAGCATCTTTGAAATGCTCTGCTCAAATGAGGCCTAAATGAAAGCAGTATTCAGAACCTTTTGACAAACATCTGATTTCTCTGAACTCAAGCGGTCCATTATTGCAGGTTTGAAGTCTGCAGGGAGGCAGACGATGTGTGCAGAGTAAATTGCAGCGCAATCTGATTATCGTAACGAAGTCACTGCGGTGGCTCAGAGGTGCCTGTGCAGGGTGTCCCTTTCGGCCCCGTTCTGTGCTTGTGGCAGCAACAAGGCAGTGAGCTTAGGCGTGGTTTTACCAGTATCTTTTCAAGTAAAGAGCACATTCAGAATGCGTATATCCCTGTTTAATGTAGTTAAGCCAGAGATAAGCAGGCACTCAATTTGGCAAGTACTCCTGATCTTTGATGAAGCTGGAGCCCAGATGCCTGTTTTCTTCGGATCTCTCTCCTGCAGCTCTTCGGGTGATACAGCTGTTCGAGGGGCCCTACTTGTCAGTAATCCTTTAGGCAACGGCATTTTAATGGGATAGGGTGAGAAGGGGTGCACAGAGTTTTAGGGGCTTGATCTGAGATTGAATTTGAAAGTTCAAAAGAGATACTTCATCCTTACTGTTAGAAAATAAAATGTTGCCAAAACAGTTGTGGTACAATTTGGAGATAATATGGAGCACATCAGGGAGGATGTTCCAGTTCTCCAAAGCTCTAGACTGGGGGGGGTTCCTGAGTCATTTAACCGGTTATTCCTCAGCTGAGCTTCCCTTTGTTCCTAGATCCCCAGTAATCCAAGATATACTGTCATCTGAAGCATTCAGTGGGATGCTTGGGAAACTCTGGAAGTGACTGGTGATTTGAAGCCCACCATTATCGTTGCGTTTGCCTTCTGGAAGTTGGGCAGAGGAGGGACTCAAACACTGGTGTTCTGTGTTCGGCATCCATTTTTTTAACTGGGAGGGAAAGAGCTTTGCTGTTTCTTGATCTTTTTCATTTTCCTTTTAAAGTTTTCCTTCCCATTTTAATCTTTTTCAAGACAATAACTAATTTTGACAGCTGGTTTATTTTCGTTACCGTGTTGGCATGTGTTTTGGCCTGCTGTGTAAACAGTGCAACGCTCACCCCCCATTTAAGTGTGTTGACTATATGATGAGTATAAAAGCCAGGTTTTATATTTGATTTTATTAAAAACCTGTAAACCCCAACACCGTTGTGGTGGGTACTTCCAGCCTCTCAGGTAAACGTGTTAACAGAAGATATTTCCTTATGCTTTGCAGGGTTTGGGCATCTGTAATCTACATTTAAATAGTAGGCTAAAGCAGCCTTTTCAGAAGATTTCATCCTTGGTAAATAGAAATTTTTATATATGTGAGAAAACATTATTTACTTATTAGATTTTGTTCCCTGTGGAAGAGCTTTCCTAGATTCTTGTGTAATTCTGTATTTGGCTCCCCGATGAATATACACTTACTGAGCAAGCACGGTTGAGAAGAGTCATGTTAATCAGTTCTCAGCGTGATACTGTGTTTGCTTTGCTTCAATGCAGAGGCTTTATTGACACGGTAGCGTTAACAGAGGTCAGCCAAGATCATAGGTGTCCCATGCCACTTTCTGTTGAGTAGGGAATGTCTCCTGAGGTTCTCTGGACACAATCTGGTTTACACTCTCAGATGCCAGCACTGCATAAATCATACATAACTAGGTGCAAGAGAAAAACCTTGTCCCAGTTGGAGGGAAGGTGAGAACAGACAGGGGAGGTAACCTGTCAAAATGCAGCCAGAAATAGAAACCAAATTTCCAGGTTCATCCCACACTGTCTGCTGAATGATGTTTTTTTGGTGTGTGTTTTCTCGTACTTTATTTCCTAATTTTTTTTTTTTCAGCTTAGTGAAGGTCAGCATTTTTCGGGCATTTATAATCACAATTGAATGTTGACTCAAACAGTTATGGATCAGATAATTTCTCATAGTTGATTCTCGCTTTTTCCCACCTCAAGGCATTTACTGCTGAGCATAATCTTGAATCACTCTCGTGCTCTGTGAGAATTTAAGCCCAAATGATGCGCTGCTGTAGCTTGACAAACAGCTCTAAGGATGAGAAGTAGCATTAAAAGCAATGAGTGAGATTTTCAGAGGTGCTGGAGCATGCAGCGAGCCCCCCTTCTCTGGATGGCTTTCTTGGAAGGATCTTGAGCATTCAGGTATTTACCTGACCTGCCGGAGATCACCAAGAAATTCAGCACTGCAGAGAGCAGGTGAGACAGCCCCGCAGCGTCGCCTTCAAAGGATGCTTTGAGAGGTAGGGGCAGCAGTTGTGGTAGCTGAAAATTGTCGTGGGAAAAAATTTCAATTGAAAAATATAATTTTGTCATCAGGGAAAAAATAGACTTTCTTTGTTCAATTCAGGAGATTATTTTGGAATTTTCCACTCAACTTTCTCCTTTCAGATTCAAGTGCAAGCCCACATTGTGTTATTTAGTTAAGTTTAGTGTTTCTGCACTGAAATAATTCAGAGTTTGAGCTGTATGACACTTTGACTTTTCTTAATTTGAGGGTTTTTTATTTCTCTCCTAGAAGATTGTCATTTCTAGGAAATGTATATTCTGTAATCCTCGAAGAGCAAGTACTTGTATACTTTGGAGGAGTTCTGAAAATAAGTGAGAAAATATATTAATAGTTAGAATAAGAATCAGTCCCTTAAAAATTGATTCTTCCTGACAATGCACATATTTTATAACAGTCTGACAATTTTTTACATGTTAAAATACTCTTAGGCATTTTGTGCAGACTAAAGGACCTCAGTAAAGACAACCCCTCACAACTTGCCCTAGTCTTATAAAGCAGAAACTAGGATAAAAATGCATAAAGAATAATTGGTCTCTTGAGTATAATGGTTCTGTCTGTTTCTAAAGGATGTTTGCTTGTGTCAAAATTAACCTTTTTTCTCAGAAAAAAAAAAAAGCACATTCTATACATTTCTATACAATTCTACACATTTCTTCTGAGGGGCCTCTAAAGATGGACCAGTCCCAGTTCCCAGTACAAAGCAGGACCAGCTGTAGTGCAGGTTGCCCATGACTGTGTCTTCTTGAGTTCTGAGTGTTTCCGAAAATAGAGTCTCCACACTCTCCGCGGGCAACCTTTTCCAGTGGTCGAGCATCCTCACAGTAAAAAGCTTTTTCTTAATTTTAAATGCAATTTTCCATATCCCCATTTGTGCCCATTCCCTCCTACCCCGTCTCTCGGCAGCAGGAGGGCTCTGGCTCTGTCGCCTTGACTCCTTCCCGTCCGGCACTTGGACACATGGATAAGCTTCTCTGAGCCTTCTCTTCCTGAGGCTGAAGAGTCCTGGCTCCCCCCTCCCGCTGCTGACAGGTGCTTCTGATTTGATCCGGTTTTCTTTTCACGTTTCTAGCTTCAAGCAGAGACCAAACATTCAAATTGACATATTGACATGGTATGGAACTAAAACTGGAACAACGCCGTACTTGATTGCGCAACCCACCTCTTCCTATGCATGAACAGCTCTTAAAAAATAATAATCAGTGAAACGTAGAGGACAGGACGGGGTTGTGAATGGTGTGTATCCAGCCAGTGGAGGCTGATTGTGTAAATGGAAAGGGGAATCATCTGGGCTTTTTAGATCTCTAACAAGGTTGGATGTCAGGGTGAGAAGCAGTTAATTCAATATCTTGCGATTCGGTGCTTCACATTAGCCGAGATGACAGTCGTCATGTTTACCTGAAAGGCATAATTAATCGGAGGTTAATTGAGTGATTCTGTATTTAATCTGTTATAACAGAGAATTCAATTGACTTCCTGAACCAATCAATTTTTCTCTCTCTCTCATTGTTTTTCAGGAGTGATTGGGTCTTTGGTGGTGGTTTTTAAGTGTTGTCCAAATCCACTTTTGTTTCATCCACAGCAGATAGACTACTTCCTCCGCTGCCACCATGGATAGGATAGCGTGTACTTTTCTGAAACAGTTCCTAAGGGGTTTTGTCAGTCTATCCCTTAGCATTGTTGCAATTAAAAAAAAGCCATGTTCTAAAAGTCCAGCAAATATCTTTTCACCACCATTTAATGTGCTTGGTTCCTAAACAATTGCGATTGATTTTGTTTGCTCTTGCAAACACAAATTATCCCATAATCATCTTAGCCTTCCAGCCATGCTTACATTGACTTGTTTGTGTTTTAAAGTGAGAAAATGCAGCTGTTGTCATGAAAATAAGAAAGGTTAGAGGCAAAGAGAAGGTGGGGGTTTGTTCCTGGTTGGCAGGATGTGCATCCACTCCAATTAATTGTCACCCTTATAGCTTATTTACTACAATGCAAGGAGTGAGGTAAATTTAAAAATCAAATAAATGACCTTGATTTTTGCTTTTGCTTGTGGTTTCTGCTAAATAGCTGTTTCAGGGTTCATCAGTGACAGTCTCAGACTGCGTGATTGCCTGCTTTTACTCAGACCGACTGTACACAGCAGAATACTAAAGGGGACGGTATTTTTAAACCACAATGCATTTCTTTACTAGCAAGCCTTTGTAGCTTAGTGCCATCCAAGTCCTGGAGAATGAAGTTGTACAGACAATTACTCACCATTTTTTAATAACAGCGTTTCCTCTGACACCCATGTAGATAACGGGGGCAAGCACTGCTGGTACTTTGACTCTCTTTTCTGGCTAATATGTTTTATTTTTTAAATGGCTGTATCCCTATCTTTCAAGACTCTTCAGCTATTTATATTGTTTGGATTTCTACTGTTTCATGATTAAGCTGTTACTTTCAATAATTTGCACTTCTTTACTCTTCTGTCCTACAATGTATATCTACATGACCATTTTATACAAATTTATTGGAAGACTCATGAAATACATTAGCCTGAAACCAAACTGTCTGATCCGTACCCAGTTATCTTGCAGGGAATACGAGGTTTGTTCTCGGTAGGGGATGGATACCCAGTGTCTGAGCACGGGCGATGATAAAACGCAAGGGAAATGAAGGGTGGGATGCAGGGTCTGCCATCCTGGAGGAGTGCTTCGGTGTCTGTCCCAGAGGATTGTGATGAAGATGATGTTGTGCATGGATCTTCTGAGGAAAGAGCAAATGTTGTAAAAACCTAACACCTAGTGAAAGCCTGCCAGCAGTGGTTGATGTTTTAGATGGGTCCCGCGTCCAGGCAACTGTCCCACCCCAAACTGGCCTAAGAGGAAGCATTGATAGGGTCAAATTAATAGGCAGCCTTGCTGTGAGCTTGCAACCCATACCCTGTTACGTGTTTTGTACAGCTACAGATCTCTAAGGTGGCTTTTCCAGAAGGCGCTTGCTGCCATGAGGACGGTGGTTATGATGGCACAGCCACAGAACTGTGGCTGCAGAACTAAGCAGCAGGAGTGGATGAGCTGCTTCGTGCCAGTGCCCTTGGCAGTGAGAAAGAGAAGTCTGGAAAGCCTGTGGTGAAACATGCAGTTATTTCTAAACAGAGTGAGTTTTTCCACTACTCTTTTGAAGACATGGCTGGGGGGCTCACAGGGTTTGTCATGATCCACTCTGTATTTACTCCTAGTAAGTCAAGTCAGGATGTGGCCTGAGTTGTCTTCAAGCGCATTTCTGAAATGCAGATTAGTTTTTAGGTTAGGTTAGGTTTTATTTTGATGTTTGTTCTGCAAGCATTCTGGGGACTTGCAGTAAGACCCCATGTATTACTGTAGCATTATAAATTAGCTGTAAGTTGAAGAATTGCTACATTAAGTATCTCTCCCATACAGTGAGTTCAGTAGTTTATTTCAAGTGGAATCCATGCTTCTGCAAGAGACTTCTCTGGTAACTACTCTGAGGAAGTAAGGCTTGATTTTGTGAGGTGCTGAGTGCCCTTGATGTCAATCGGTTTTAAGGATGCTCAGCCTCTGGACAAGGCTTTAACCTCACTGGTAACAGCTGTAATAATGAGGAGTGGCAAGGGAAAATGTTCCTATTGGTGCACTTGATAATTCTTTCACATCTCATGCCTCCTGTGGGAACTTTCTCAGATTTTTTTTTTCATTTCCCTGTTCATAATGAGTTAAGCGTTCAACCAAAATACGTTTTACATAAGGAAACTTGAGAGAAGTGTTGTCTTTTAGGACTTACTTGTTGTATAAGGTCCCTAGGTCCCTCATGAAAGATACCTTTCCAAAACCTGCTGAATTATTTTTTTTTTCACAGGTGAATCTCTGAGTTTAGGCAGGGATTTGTGGGTTATTTGTTATAAGAGTGATCACTTTTTCCCCCTGAAACTCTTTTCTTTCTTTTTAATTCTTATGGAAAATGTATAAATTTGATGTTACTGTATACTGTGCTGATTGGTTCTGTTTCCTACTTTTCTGTGGGAGGAACGTAAGTTTGTTTATATCCACCTCTTTTTAAATTTCATTTATATTACTAGCACCTCAATCAACGCTATCTTTTAATCTAGCTGCACAGCAATTGTTACCCTTTTCCACGATGGTGACTTCTAAATGCCATTGCAACACAAACAATAAATAATATTACACTTAAATAGCAATCATATAAACAGCAGTGCACGGAGAAAGTACTTTGGAGCCTGGTAAGCTTTTAAACCCTCAGTCAGGTTTTGCTTTGGGTTGTGAGGTTTTGCTCAGGGTTGAGGCCTTAGGCTGCACTGCAGCCTGGAAAAAAATGAATAGCATCATTCTTCTGTAGCCAGAAGAATTTCTAGTAGGACACCTACAAGTGCTGTGAATACAGGAAAATTAGTGATGTTAAGGCTGCACGCTCGTTAACGCTCATCAGCAGATATACCTGCCACAATGACATCAGTGGGTAGAGAGAGAGAGGAGGATCAGAAAGTTTTCATATTGCAGAGCCTTCAGCTGTCATTCCACTCCACTGTGCAAGGAGGGAAGTTAATGATGCGGGCAAAATGACCAGCAGCAGCAGCTGGATGCCAGTGGCTTCTACTAATATTTTCAGAAGGGGAACAGCTACAGGCTGCCATTCTCAGTCTGTCCTGCGGAAGCCAAGGAATAAAGAAGGACATTACCTTTGCACAGATTCTGAATGCTTAAAGGAAACAGATTTCATACTACGACTGCTGCTTGGAAGTGCATTTGTGGGAGAATGCTAGTAGAAGCCTTCATTGACTTATGGTCGTGCCCAGTCGACCGCCTGGCAGGAGGCCGGAGGGTGAGGCCTGCAAGGCCCACAAAGCTCATGCCTCCCCCTCTCCGTTCTTAAATATACGTTATGGAAGAGGCGTTATCAGGGAACATTCTGCTACCAATCAGCTCGGCCTTGGCCAGCAGTGGGTCCGCCCTAGGCCCGGCCGAGTCCACTGAACAAAGGGGAAACAACATCTAGAAGCTTCTTACAGCAGCTGCCACCTTAGGCCCCCCTCACTAAACAAAACCAGGACAAAAACCTTTCTGGATTCCAGAAGAAATTAAAATCATAGCGAGAATTAATGCTCATGGTATTCCAGGTTGTGTATGTCAGATGGAATAAACACTAATTTAAAATTTCCTATTTTGGGGGTCCTTCCTGTTTTAAATACACTTGCATGGAGATCCAATTAAATATATTAAAATCAGTTGGAATCTTTCACTTAAATGAGAATCAACTGTTCCCAGTATCTGAAGAGTTAATTTGTTCTTTATTTACCCATGAATGAAACTTAACTGAATTCTGAGGATTTTCTTTTTCCATTTCAGGTTCCAGTTGCGAGTACTTCACATTTGAAAATCTGTCCTTTCATGTGAGAGCGTCATATGAGGAACTTCAGTCCTGATTTACAGAGTTGTTTACTTGCTGACCGGTGCCAGATAGAACTACACAAAAGCACTAAGGTATGTATCTAGTTCATCCTAAAAGTTCTGGGTGCTTTGTTTCCTTTTATAGAGTAATTGATGGTGGAAGGGATCTCTGGCCATCTGTAGTCCAGGCCCTCCTGTTCAAAGCAGTTCAGCTAGAGCAGGTTACTTTGGCCTGTGTTTAGTCTGCTTTTTAATATTTTTGAGGTTAGCGATTCCACAGCCTCTATGAGCACCCTGTTCTAGCGTGGGACTATCCCCTGATGAAACAACGCTTCCTTCCATCTAGTTACCATTTCCTGTGCTGTGACTTGTCTTCGTTGTTTCTTGTTCTGTCACTATATATCTCCTTTTCTGTGGCTTATGGTTAGTATGGCTTTCTGCTTACAGTATTTAATGCAGTCCACAAGTAGGGATACTTGACTATCCTGCAGGGATTTTTTTGTTTGCTTGCACCTGGAGAAGCTTGGTTGGGCTACAAGAAGGGAATTGGTTCAGGAAATCAGTTCTCTGTGTATATGACACCGTGCATACAAGTAGGGGAATGATATTGCTGGTTGTATATGCTGCATCAAAATTGGCAATACCTTAATAGTGTAGCAACACATTCAGGAATCCAGAAAGGATTTTATTGTATGCTGCCTTTAATGTACCAGCCAAATGGCAGTGGTCGTGAATTGCTGACAATTGAACACTTAGCATGTGAAGAGCTGAAGAGGAGAACATGGATATATGCATTTCCATCAATAATTCACACGGCATTAGAGCCTCAATGTCAGAAGTTGTGCTTCTGCACAGGATGACAGTGTATTAATGAAGTTGCTCCGGCCATTACACTCCAATTGCTAATTTATTCATCGTTTACTAGCAGTGGGGAGAGAGGGGGAAAGAAAAACCCAAGGTCTAAGTTCAGTAGCCCTTGAAACAAAGATGTGTGCTAGCTTTATTTGCAGTATTTGCTTTCTGAGTCATGTGTCTATTTCAGCCTTGGTGAATGAGACCAGAATAAAAGGAAGCAAGTGAATACAGCCCAGATCAGTTGACTGGAAGAAGGCCTTATCACCAAATCGTTCCACTGCAGCTGAATGTTAACAACAGTAAGGCAATCGTGTTCAAGATGATAGGGTGAAACATGTTCTCGTTTCCCCAGAAACCCACCCTGAGTTCATAGCATTTAATCCTGTGATTTGAGTTGTTATTGTTGGCTGGTTCACGTATCTCTGTACTGAAGACCATTATGCCTAAAAATGCTCACCATGAGTTAAAATGTATTAATGAGCTAAAGATACGCCAAAATAATGCCCAGTTCTGCTAGCTGCTGTGTAAGCAAAGAAGCGAGACGTGGTCACTTCTTGTGGACCTTTATTAACCAGTGTGTTCTGGGAAAGCTTTACTGGTTATGAAACACGGGCAAAGGACACAGTTTTAAAAGTCGGTTTAGCTGTGCTAGCATACCTCTTACAGAGGCTGGCTCTGTCTTCAAAGAGGCCAGGTGTCATCATTACAGGAGGATTGTGACAACCCGTCATCGCAGAAAAACCCAAAGGTTTAGGAGTCTTTGTGGGTCAGAAACGGCAGAAGCAGAATTTGGATAGATTTGGCTCATGCTGCCACTGAAGTATGAAAGAGTTGATTACTTTGGAGAACTGAAACGCATGCATGCACACAGCCTCTGTCTGTCCCTGTCCTCCTGCTGCTGCGCCCACCCCCGGTGCTCATTTTTCCGGGAGACTCTCCTATAAAATAATTTAGCCAGGCAGGGTCCAGTCTCCTTCTTGTTCTTAACTGGCACTTATTTGAAGATACATTTGGAAATTCGATATAGATACCTTAGACATCACAAAATTGTGCCCCCCTAATTACTGTTTTGCCTGTAAATTGCATTGAAGGAAGTCACATTTTAAAAGGCTTGCCAATTGACTTGATGCAGATGTCTGCAGTCCTCCTCGTTTCAGCGGCATTGTGCAAAGTACGTTAAGCAGAATTTGATGTGCAAGCTAGTTCATGAAATACATAAGCCCATTTACATAAAGACTCCTGTTTGTGTATGTGCGTTACTAGTACACGTCAAATGTGGACACATCTGTTTCATTCAAAATGTGCCAGATTAGCTTTGAAAATTTATACACATTTTTAGCCTATAGAATTTGCAAGCTCATTTTGAATGCAGTGACTTGAAGATCTTTACGTGAAAGCTAAACAGGCTAATTGGAGGTGTCGGTAACTTCCATCGGGGATAATGCTAAGCAGTTGGAAAGAGTGATTGCTGGGGGAGTGGTGTAGCTGAGGCCAAAGAGGGCAGAGCATGTGGGTTTGTAGAGAACATCATTGTCCTAGATGTTGAACGGGGCTCTCAGCAACTTGATCTGGTTGGAGATGTTCCTGCCCCTTGCAGGGGGGTTGGACTGGGTGGCCTTTAAAGTTCCCTTCCAACCCAAACCCATCTGTGATTCAGTGACTGCAATATCTGACATGAGCAGGCTGTGTGCATTGATGTTCCACGCTGGGGGCACGAACCCAATCTTCCCTCCCTCCTTAGTGCTGGGAAACATAAACATTTTGGTATGTGAAATACTTTGCATGTTTGGAAGCAATGATGCACCCATAAGATACTTCATTCAGCGGTCTCCTTGGGCTCAGTGTGGAGTGCGATTCCCTTTGATGAGTGGGCAATTGCAACAGCCCCTGCCTGATAACGGTCACCTCCTCACCCTCAATCCCGGAGCTAGGAAAAAATGTGCTTAAAGGTGCAATTCCCAGGAACATGGGCTTGACTTGGACCCCTGACAGTCTCTTAATGAAGTGCATAGCCAGCCCTGTGTTGGATCGTTCTCTCGCTGGAGTCATCTCTGGCTTCTCGTTATTCTAATTAAAACCTCTCTGCCTCGGTAGCGCTCGGGGATTGCATTGACGCAGCCTTTCACAGGAGGTCCTTCGTTTGAGGCCGGGCTGCTCTCACACCAGCCAGGGCTGGCCAGTGGCACTCATGCTTGGTGTGGAAATTAGTTGGTTGTCCTCCTTCAGGGTCTGCTGGACAAATGCACATGTCACAAACCCACCATCGCGACTGGCACTGCTGAGCCGCCTCATTGACCCTTCGCTGGCTCAGCCAAGGGTTTGATTTGGGCTTTGGAGATAGCACAGTCTTCCCAGCTCAAGTTTCCGGAAAGGAAGCATCTTGGTGGGACGGGGTGGAAGGTTATATTGCAACTAGCTGTGGTGCTGTTGGGTGGAGGAAAAAGGGCTTAATCTGACCTTTTTTAATAGTAAAAAGAGGAGACAAAAAGTAAATGCATGCTATTTCCTTATAGACTTTTCTTAAATTAGGAAAACTGCAAAGAGATTTTCAAGAAGCGTCATTCCATATTACCGATTTTCCCACTCCCTCTCTGATCTCATCGATGAGTAGTTTCTCTGAATTTACACTTCAGATTCACAGTGCTGTAAGCTTGCTTCCTGCTATGCAAAAGAGCTTTGCTGTGCTCAAGCACTTTCCATGGATTGTGCATAGCAGTAGAATGAAAATTACACATTTAGAGTGAAGCCGATCGTATTTCATAGCAGGACTGAAGTTATATGTAATTTATAAAAGGCTAACAAATGCTAAATAGCGATTGCATGCATGGTTTACAGATGTTGAGAGGTCATTATAAATCATAGTTAGAACTGCAACTGCCAATTAAGAGAGTACGAACACATTGTTTAACCCTTTGCAAACTGTTCCCAAAGTACCATTTCTGTACGTGATACTAATTTTTCAACTAAGCTTAGAAATAAACTGCTAAATAAAACTAGATGAAGAAGGGAAAGTTAATTCAGATTGCAGTAAGGAGTTTTGGTGAGAATTTTTTCCACAGATGACAAATAATTTCATTCAATTAGTTTAAAAAAAATATTAGATCGTCAGAAGGAAAAATCCATAGACTCATTAAGACTGCATGGATGTAGAAGAGATTGATAATTTAACTGCAAAGAAGTCCTATTGGGACTATTGGGAGTGTGCAGATGGCTCAAAGGCTTTGAACTTACAGTCTGAAGATGCTGTTCCTTTCCTGCTGCCCCCCCATGTTGTCCCACGGTGGACTGTGAACACAGGAACATCAGAAGCTTGGATTTTCAAAGTGGTTGTCATCCTCTCGAACCCCTCTCCCTCTCCACCAAAACAAACAAGGTTCAAAACCAAAACCTTCTGGAATCTGAATGACTGTTGATGAACATGCTTGGGTAAATCATCCAGAGGAGTGTGAAAATATCCCCTCTTTGACATAAAATGGGTTGTGTTACAAAGTTTAGGGACATGTTTGGTAAATCTTGTCTTGATTTAAAAACCATCATGGCTGCTGTTTCTGAATGCCAACACATTCATTTTTCACGTTGAAACATAAATGACCAAACATTGCAGCGACCTCATATTGCAAAGCTTAGATGTTTCTATCTCTAATAACATTAGAGACAGACAAGTGACTTCTTAGCCTCTTGATGATTCCAAGGATTAACCAAATTGTAGGACTTTGAATTTATTAACAATTGCCTGATTTGAATTGCTTTTATTCAGTTAACTAACTCAAGGAGGATTTCAATGTAAATGATGACCTTAAACACAATCACTCTGGAAAGGAGAAATGAGATGTGGGTAAATGGCACATTGTTACATGCTCCAGCATTATCTTGAGTTTAATATGTGAAATTTAAGTAGAGAAATGTCTCACTAAGAAAAGTTGGGTTTTTTCTTGTTACTTTCGGATATAATACGTGCTGGTTCTCTGACAAATACATTAGAGTGGGATAGGTTGGTGGCTTCTGCAGTAGCTGGTCCAGCTGTGGTCCACGTCACTTTTCAGCGATCTGCTTGTGTTTAAAATATACTGACTTTCAGGGGGGTTAGAATGCGAGACGCCTTCAAGGATTTGGGCCATTAGCCTCTCTCCTCCCAGTTCCTTCTCTTGAGACGGGCAGGGTTGTTTTCAGAATGTGCACTCAAGATTGGCAGGTGTCAAATGGTGAGAGGAGGGGGGAGAGAATGGTGAGGGAATATAAATGCCAAAGATTATCCATCTGATAGATAAAGCCTCAGGATTTAGCTGAATAGAAATTTACTTTGGTATATAACAGATGTCCAGATGTCCTTCGGGATGAATTCATTTATTTAAATCCTATCTGTTTTAATGAAACACTTTTTAAAAGCTGGAATGAAACCTGACTGAAATGTCTGCCAAAAGCCAGCTGCTTGACAAGAGTGGTCTAACAAACGTGCTTCAAGGTATTGTTACTCCGTGGCTGATCAGGATTTCGGTGTTGTCTTTGGTAGACGAGAGCTTAGCAACTACAAGTTCCTCCCCTGTGCCAATCCTGCTCTGCTTTCTGCAGCCACTGAATATCTCACCAGGCTGATCTTGAGAGCAGCCCTGTCTTCCTGGAGAGCTGCTGTGGCTCTGTAAGATTATCACCTCAGATCCTACATTCTTGTAGAACTGCCTCCTCTTCCTCTACTGAAAACTGTTGGCTCAGCCCTGCAGTCCTTCCTTTTCTTGCTGGGATTCTGTTGCGTTTCCAAACATTTGAACAGTCTTAAAAATCCTCCTTCCAGCTGCCCAGCACCTCTGGGACTGTTCTTACTGCTGGTGAGTCGTGCATCGACAGAGGAGCCACTTGCTGTAGCACACATGAGGGAATACACCTGCTAGGAATACAGCACAGGGCAGGGGTTTCCCTTTCTGTTGCAGCAAAATACAACACAGAAGCAGAGGCTGGTTAACCTTGAGCTCATCGGCGCAGTGCCGTGTTGCAGTTAGTTACTGTGTGTTGGCACGCGTGTGTGTATGTTATCTTTTCTTGTTTGTTGGTAGTTGAAATGAGTTGATATTGTACCTATGATGCTATGCATTGATTACCTTCTCCCTGCTCAATCAATTCCTTGATGTGTTGTTATTTGGCAAATAACAGTGGTGTGAATTTAAAAAAAAGAAAGAAAAAAGCTTTTGTAATATCAGATTAAATTGACCTAGAGGATTGCTACATGGGCAAACCCCGCGCTATTTACCCCAGTGCTGTGATCCCACTGGCAGGATGTCATCTAGGTCATTGTGATAATTCCTATGAAGAGGAAGGATGTGAGCATATACATCTTATTAATTTTCTTTGCTTTTCTGAAATCAGACCCATCACTAACGGTTCATGTTCTAGTTTCCTACTCTCTGCCAAGACTAGACTTCTACCCACTCCAGAAAAAGCCTCTCAGCATTTTGTTTTCCACTTTGTCCAGTGCAGCACACACCCAGCTAAGATCTGATGCGGAGGGTGGTCGAATGGTTCTGGTTGCAACTATCTTTTCATCTCAGTGTCCCAAATATTCACAGCAGTAAACATCGGAAGTATCACTGGGCTGTATCATACTGCCAGCAGATTCTGATACGTGATCCTGCAAACTCTTTGTTAGAGGTGTTAACTAAGGAACTGGCATTTGGGTAGAAAAGCAGGGCTTGCGTTTGAGGAGGAGTTATGTTCTAGTTAATCTTAGGATGTGCACTATCTGTCTTGTTGGGCTGCCTGTTTTATTTTTAGATTGGGTTTGCTAAGGCTGTTCGATGTTTTAAAAGCAATTAGAGCTGAGATGAGACATTTGTCACTAAGGAGATAAATTTATAAATAAAAATAGTTATTAGATGTCTGCGATAAATTTAAATAAAACCTTAATTAAATGAAGAGGAAATGCATGTTGGTGAAGATTATATGCCTGTGAAAATAATGATTTGGAAAGAAGCTGGTGAACGTTCTAAAACCAGTATTTGGGCTACTGTGGAGTCCAGCTTGCGCTGGAGTGTTATCTGCCATCTGGGATGCGATGCAGAGGCCACAGCTGAGACGATCTGATTCCGTGCTCGGAGTCCTATCAGCCTTCGTGGTTATACTGAAAAGCAAAAATTCTCTGGTCAGAGGCTGCGTCAGGGCTGTGTCCGTTGTTGCCCATGAGAGGATCTGCCATACGCATCGGTAGGTTATGTTAGCACGTGGTGACAAAGGAGATGTGGGGAGCAAAGGCTTGCGTGTGGCTGTTTTAAGACTGGAGTTGGTCAGGGGAAGAGACTGATCCGGGGCTCGTGCTGAATGCAGACTCTTCCAGAGAGTCCTTACTCTTGGAGATCGTTAGCGGTGCGGATGGTTATACGCAGCAGCCAGCTGCACAGGAATGGGCTGACTCTTCCGTCCTTTGCAGCTTTCAAATAAAGGCCGCTCGTCTTTATGAAATGGATGGCATCGCAGAAATTATGGGTCTGTTGTGGGAATATTTGGGGGAGGATTCTTGTTTTATATTCAGTCTGGGTGACTGTAATGGTTCTTTTGATGCCTGAAACCTCTAAATCTATCCAAGAACTCTAAATGATAAAGCCTTGAAAATGCAACTCAAGTACAGCCTAATGGCTGAGTAGATCAAGGGGAAATACAAAGTGCCGTTTGCTGCCTGAGCTTTGTAAACTCAGATCTGGCAACACCGTGGCGAGGCCCAAGCATCTCTTAAGTTTGCTTATTTTTCTCATCTCTTTCTCACGAAGGAGTATTTTGAATAGAGCAGTGTAAACCTTAGAGTTTTCCTTAGGCAGAAAATAAGAATTGGCCAAAGAGCATTAGCTCATTTCTTCCAGCAGCAGTTCTACCAATGGTGCTACTGGGAGAGGTTATTCAGGGCTGTAAATCTCCAGTAACCGAACAGCTGGTACTGCAGGAAAGCGTAGATACGTTCTTCTCTTCCTTATAGGTATGTTGTGAGGGCTGCTGGTGGTGGTATATTTTGCAAAGTCAACATACCATGTAAATATTCATTTTTATTGTTAATTTTGAAGTACTGGTGCATGGAAACAAATTGGTAGGCTGAAAGGCTCAAGGCTATAATTCCAAGCATACTTGGTTGCATGCATGTATATATATATGTATGAAAAATAATCACAGCTGTTAGTATTGATCAAAAACTTAATGATCTACAGACCTATGATCCTGGAAGAGGCGCTGTGGATCCCATGGCACACGTACTTTTTGTACAGGTGGTGCAGCTAGGTAGCTCTTGGTCAGGTGGCTGGAGACTTTGCCAGCTGGATGAGGACCAACTGAGCACGTAGAACATTTCAGGTGCCTCTCAGCTGTGTGCACAGATCTTGTACTTCTCGCTGCTCTAAAGAAATGGAACAAAACCACAAACGGGCATTTTCATCCTCCTTTCTTCTATGAGGTTTTCCCTTTTAGAGTCACTTATTTAGACTGATTAAAACTTTCCCATTTCTTCCTCTTCGGCAAGTATTCAAGTAGGTTTGTTTTCTATTTTTTCAGAAACTGGAGGGGGAAGGGGGAAGGCTGTGTGATATTAATGCTGTTGAGTGAAAGCTTGCTTGGTTTTACCTCAGGTTTTTTTAGTGAAAGTTTTCTGGTTTGGAGTTTGTGAAATTTTCCGTTACAGCATCGCAGGATTTTTATGAAAGCCAAATGTTTTAAAACTTTCTGTAAAAGTGTGGAGGTTTTGAGACTCAGTAAGGATGTGGCAGTAGGACAGCTTATGACAATGCTGCTTCAGCTCACGTAGGATCAAAGGATCCAGGAAAAGACATCCCCTGAAAATCGGTACAGTTCCCTTCAACACCGCTCTCCTCAGTTCGCTCCCAGATCTGGCAGGGTTTCAAATGGACTCTTCCTGGAGAATTATCAATACAAGGCAGAATAACTGCATGCTTTAGCTTTTACCTTTATTAGGAAATTATATCATGAATAAATATGAATGTTAGCTAAAATGAAAGTGTAATGCAGATGTAGTTCATAGAGATATGGAAAAAGTACTTTCAACATAATTTCTGATAATTAAGTTCTGAATCTTCTTTGAGGGAGACGTGTGTCTTGCTGGCCAATTCAGAATAAAAATAGTTTTTAATTATGACTTTTTTTTCTTATAGAAATCAATCTCTGATCTGTAGATAACAATGAAGTCTCATAACAGGACAAACAAAACCAGGGTTTTTATTCAGAAGCTTTGAGATGTTGCAGTGTGGATGCAGATATAGAGTACGAAAAGTTGGCATCTGTGGATTGTTTTGTGGAAATTTTTGTTTTGTTTTGGTTTGGTTTTTTCTCTTTTAAATGGAGTTGAACTACTTTGCCCATTCCGTGTCCCAACCTTTCTGCTCCAGTGCAGATCCTGGAGGCGACCAGAGCCTGGGGCTGGGCAGAGGTGACTTCATTTGGAATGCATTGCAGGGACACGCAATGGTCTTTTTATGTGAGCTAGGAATAAGGAACTAAAATAAAAAGCTCAGAATCTGGCCTTGAGTTTCATGCAGTTTTCATTTTTGTTACAGTAGCAGAATTGTGAGTAGTAGTATGCAGAAAGCTCAAGAGGTTCAATGCTGTAAAATGCTGAGCAAGGTACTCTTTAGTCATAAGGGGAAATATTTTAAAAATATTTTTTAAAAGTAAATAGCACATAATTATTAGCTCGTAACAGACTTTATAAAAAGTACTTCTACCATTTTGGCATCTAAAGTCAAGCTTTGGGCAGGGAGTTGTTTTCAAAATATCTGATGTGTGTGTGGCACAGGGAGAGGAGGGAGCAGCAGGGCAGGAAACACAAACATAGAAGCTTTAGGAACGCAGCTTAGAAATGTCGGGGATGGTACAGTACTGCCCTCTGAACAGCCTGAGTTTGCTTTGAAACCAAAAATAGTACATGTGTGTGTCTGGGGGGCTCCGTGAGCCTCATGTTCTCCGCTGCTTCTGGTGAACAGGGCAGGCAGGACTAACCCAGAGCTCTGTGTGCATGGCACTGGCTCCGCGTCCCCTTGGTGACTGTGTGCTGACCTGGGTGGGCGTTAATTCCAGCCCTAGTAAGCTAGCTGGACAAACAGCAGCAGGCAAACACCAGCTCACACCGCGAGGTCGGGGCTGCTCCGCTGAAGTTCAGCCCGCGCTCGTGGCGGGGAGAAATCCCTGCCGGCAATGGGGCAGAGCTGGGGGGAAGAGGAGTTGAGGAGGAAAAAGGTGTCACCAGTTCTGCAGCTTCAGTTCTGTGTTGTTCGCCAAACTCAGTGTTTTTCTGACTAAAAGGCACTTAGAGGGAAAAAGAAAAAACCAAGCTGTTTCCAGGATGTTTACATTTGGATGGGATGCGTGCAGTTAAACGCCTTTTGCGTGGATGATCAGTTTGTGCGTTTCCTGCCCCCCCGACCCCTTAACGCGACTTTCACTTTTACTCTGCAAACATGCCTTTTCCTGTTCTCGCCCTGTGAATACAGGAAAACAAAAACAGTTTAGAATTTGCCAAGACATGTATACAGGGCAGGTGGATTAGACAAAAGATAAATACTCGGGGAAGAGGTGTGTTATTTAGTGTTTGACACTGTCTGCCAGAAAATCCAAAATACAAACATTCCGTAGGCTGGGGAAGGCAGAGGGGTCCGGGGAGGGATGGTGGTGGGCAAGGCAATACTGTGTCTTTAATTTTCTTTTCTGAAGGAAGAAAGTCTGCATAGCAATGACAGGCTCACTTGTTCGTGCCTTTAATGTGCGATCTGTTTTCTCCAGTGGAGGGCACTCAGTGTATCACAAACTGGAACATTAGCACCAACAGGCTCCAAAGCAGCATCGCTCTCTGGAAAGCCTTCTGAATTAGACAAGAGCTGCCTCTCAGCACAGCTACAAAACACTTTAAACCTGACCGGCTAAATGGATAAACCTATCCTGCGTAGCTTTTAAACTGGGCTGCTACACGGCACAGGAGGCCTGCCCGCCTCGGGAACTGGGAAGCTGGAGGATGGATTGCTGTGTCTGGGAATGGCAAAAAGCAGCAGAATGAGAGATGCTAGGTACCGGGAAAGATTTTTTTGTTTCTCCCAGAGAAGTTGGTTTACCTTCGTGGGCTGCTATAGCTTTTACTTGCTGATTGCCACTTAATGCTGATGGTTCTCTGATGACTTACACAATGGCTCTCAGAGCTT
>WHYT01017626.1:345846-506819 GCA_009806455.1 Tetrax tetrax
CTCTCTTCCCCACCCCCAGCCCCTTCCCTATCCTTTCCCTTCCTCATCCCCAAAATTCTCGCTTGTCCTCTCTAGGGAACTTTGTGGGGGTTACTGGCATGCACGCGGGATGGCGGTGATGTGAGTGGCAACCGTGCTGTGACATGAAGATGCTGATGGTTTAAAGAAAAGAGACCAGTTTTAAAAAGCGAGAGAGGCAAAGGGGAAGCAAAAAAGGAAGCAGAGAGAAGAAAACAGCTGGAACAAGGAGAAGGAGGACGTCTGTTGATGACAAAAGGATGGGTAAGTGAACTTTTCTTGTTTGTTAGCATAGCTGCAGCTGTGTGGTATATTTTTCAGTTGGATTATTAGCTGTTCAAGAGGAGGAAGCAGTCTGAACAGCAGCAGTGCATTCCTTTGCCAGGTGACTCACTGTACTTGCTATTGTATTTTTAGATCATGTATTCCCCCCACCCCCCCACGCACAGACACCTTTCCTCCTGCAGTGGTTTGCTATGTAATTAATCTGTAAATGCATGCACCGAGTTAAGGACGGTGGAGAGCGCGCTGACTGTCTGCACAGCCCACCCACACACCTGCACACGCACCGGTAAGTGCATGTATGCATGAGGCACGCTCGCACAACGTTTCTGCTGGGTGTACGTTCCTGTTCCCTCAGCCTGTAGTGGCATTATCCAGGCTGTCAGAAAGGACTGTTAACACTTTGCAGTATGTGGGAAGCAAAGGGGAGGGGGTGATTTTCTTCTATAGGTGGTTTTGAAAGGGCTTGTTTGAAAAGAGACCCCTAATCTTGCTGCTGGATTGCCAGCAGTCATTTGTCAGTCTTATTTTTTCAAGTGTGACAGGTTTATTTCCCTCCTTCCTTCCCCCCAGCCCCCAAGTCTGGAGCAGCCAGAACATATTTCTAGCTGGCTGCTGCTGGCACATAGGCAGTAGCAGAAGATGAGGATTTAAATTAAAAATCTAACTGTTCAAGCGAAAGATGGAGAGACAGAGTTGGGGCATTTCAGATTAGGAATTATTTTGCAGGTTGCCCCTTGGTTTAAAATTGGATTAAATAACTGCAGCACAGGGTTGGTTTTGCGTGTGTGACAAATAATAAAGGAATTATTTATGGAGGAGATACTCTCCTTTAAAATTTTCCCTGTTGAAAGAATGCGTTTTAATTCTTTGCAAGATTGCAACTCTGGACAGAGGCACCAGTCCTAAAATTATTACAGGCTAAGGAGAGCGTGCGTGCGTATGTTGGATTTTCTGACAGCCTCTCCGCTCCCTTTCATAATTATTCAAAGAACGTGGAAAATGTGACTGTCCTCACGTAACAGCATTGCTGCTATCTGATAAATGTGACATCTCAAATGCAAAATCTTAAAATCAGTATTGCTGTGAAAGAGGGGAGTCGAAATGGAAATATACCCCTTTAAACTTTGTGTTTTGCTGCTCCTAAGGCAGTGTTTATATATAAGTACTTGTGTGTAGATTTTCGTAGAGTATATAGTGTATATACAAAATAATAAATGCTTAGGTATTCACATCTACACGTAGATAATTTTAATGTGCGTTCAGACTACGCTTCATTTTAAAGAAATACGTCTTCTGCCATTACCTTGGCATTGGGGTCCCACACTAGTATGATATGGTATACTTCTCTACATGGTTGAACTTTGGTTCTGTGCATCTATTTATATATTTTAGGTACATAAAAATGATGAGTAAACCTACTTAAACCTACCCTTAGAAACAAATCAGTGCAAAAATAAAGCCTTTACTTACTGTTTAATTTTACAATAAACACACATTTTTCAGATGGATCCAACTTTATGATAAGTAGATTTCCCACTTTTTGCAGTAATTTTTGGAGGAATTGGATTTGCAGTTGCTTTTATTAAAGAACACGTTTAGCAGCATGTAAATACCAGAAGCTTTGGCTCATTTCCTTTCCAGCACTATGGAGCATTCGGCACAGTGACTTGACAAATATGTTTATTGTGAAAACCTCAGCATCTAGCGATAAGGATATACCAGCTACCTTGAGAGATGATGGACAGGAGAAAAGCAAAGGGAGAAGAGGTTCTTGGTCCTTCTAAGGGATCATAAATCACACAGAAGTAATTGAATAACGAGAGCAGTACTGGTGATGGTGCGGGCAGGAGAGGTGGCAAGCCAGAAACTCAAAGGAACGGGCATTTACACAACAAAAAGTGCAAGAGGAGAGGCAAACAGGTTGTCTTCAAAATCCGCTGCTTCACTAAAGCTTTATTAGAAACCCAATTGACGTTAGTAATCTGCTGGCGATTTATTTTAATAGCTTTACAATGCACATTTGTTTTCTTTTTAATATTGTAGGTTTCCATTTAATTAAGCAGCTGAGAGGCATGAGTGTGGTGTTAGTGCTACTTCCTACGGTGCTGTTTGTTACGCTGGCGGGGGCTCAGCGAGCTTGCCCCAAGAACTGCAGGTGCGATGGCAAGATTGTGTATTGTGAATCGCATGCGTTCAGAGACATCCCTCAGAACATTTCTGGAGGGTCTCAAGGCTTATCGTTACGGTACAACAGCATTCAGAAGCTTAAATCGAATCAGTTTGCGGGCCTGAATCAGCTCATATGGCTTTATCTTGACCATAATTACATCAGCTCCGTGGATGAGGATGCATTTCAGGGGATCCGCAGGCTGAAGGAATTAATTCTAAGCTCCAACAAAATTACCCATCTGCACAACAAAACGTTTCACCCGGTCCCCAACCTCCGCAATCTGGACCTCTCTTACAACAAGTTGCAGGTGTTGCAGTCCGAGCAGTTCAAGGGCCTTCGTAAACTCTTGATCCTGCATTTGCGGTCCAACTCGCTGAAAACTGTGCCGATCCGAGTTTTCCAAGACTGCCGAAACCTTGACTTTCTGGATTTGGGCTACAACCGCCTGCGGAGCTTATCCCGTAATGCTTTCGCTGGCCTTTTGAAGTTGACAGAGCTGCACTTGGAGCACAACCAGTTTTCTAAGATCAATTTTGCCCACTTTCCACGCCTCTTCAACCTCCGCTCAATTTATTTGCAGTGGAATAGGATCCGGTCTATTAGCCAAGGGTTAACGTGGACTTGGAGTTCCTTGCACAACTTGGATTTATCAGGAAATGACATTGCAGGGATAGAGCCTGGGACCTTCCAGTGCCTCCCCAACCTGCAAAAGCTGAACCTGGATTCCAACAAACTCACCAACATCTCTCAGGAGACCATCAATACGTGGATCTCGCTCATCTCCATCACTCTGTCCGGAAATATGTGGGAATGTACTCGGAGCATTTGCCCTCTCTTCACTTGGCTTAAGAATTTCAAAGGAAATAAAGAAAGCACGATGATATGTGCAGGCCCTAAACATATCCAGGGTGAAAAAGTGAGCGATGCTGTGGAAACATATAATATTTGTGCTGAAATCCAGGTGGTGGTTACGGAGAGATCGTACCAGGCACCCAAAACCCCCCAGAGACCTGTCTTCATTCCTAAACCCACCGTTTCCAAACTGGAAAGCAATCAGCCAACTTCTGTGATGCCAAGCCCTTCTGCAGACCTGCCGACACCTGGAGTGGAACCAGAGTACGAGCACGTTTCTTTTCACAAAATAATCGCTGGCAGCGTGGCCCTCTTTCTTTCCGTGGCCATGATCTTGTTGGTTATCTACGTGTCTTGGAAGCGCTATCCAGCCAGCATGAAACAGCTCCAGCAGCACTCGCTCATGAAGAGGCGCAGGAAAAAGGCCCGAGAGTCTGAAAGGCAAATGAACTCCCCTTTACAGGAGTATTACGTGGACTACAAGCCAACAAACTCTGAGACCATGGATGTATCGGTTAACGGATCTGGGCCCTGCACCTATACCATCTCTGGCTCCAGGGAATGCGAGGTATGAACCATGATCCTCCTAAAACCATTTCAGCTGCTGGGAAGGAGAGGTAAATGTTTGAAGCTCTTGAGGTGTCTCTAAACACTGGAAAGATTCATGAGATTTTTTTTTTTTTTTTTTTTTGCTTTTGGGTTTGCTCGTTATGAAAGGTTATCTCATTAAATAACAACAGTCAGGGAAGTGATGGTGATATTTTGAATAATTCAAACCTGTTAAAAAAATAGATTAAGTTGAAGTAAACAGCTATGATAAAGGCATCTGGAGTGTTATTCTCCATTTCATTAGCAGTGGCTACAGGAGAGCCTCATTTTTAATGTGTTGGTAGAAACAGAGGAGTTAAAGAACATTTTCTGGTTTAAAAATAAATACAGCAACCTCTTTGCTCCAAACCCCAAGTCAAATCTTGAGGGGGTTATGGCCTATTTAAAGTCAGTGCCCAAGATCTGCAGCATTTTCTGTCTGGTTTAGGAGTAAACCAGAGGAGAGCAGGACTGCAGCACAACCACAGAGTCAGGCACGTACTTGTTTTCTTTATTAGTGCTGCTCAACTTGAGCATTGGGAAGGCCCCAGACAGTACATTTGCAAATATCTGGGTGATTCTTGGGGGTTTTTGATTTCTTTTTAGTGATCAGTTTACCTTGAGAGACAGCTCTGCTGGAGTTAACCGTTTCGTGCGCTTAAGGCCGTGTTGTGATTTTGACCCAGCAACATAAGAAATATAAATAGGAAAAGCTCTCCGTGCTGCTTTGGTGTCGATTGTTCAGCTTTGTCAAGAAAATACCGCATTTTTTCATTGCTGTGTTGTCAATGACTCTATTAATGCATATGTAAGGAGTGGTTTTGCTTTTGAATGCCGATGCTTGTGTATACCTGGTAGGGAGGATTTGTGCAATTACATTTCAGTACTTGTTACTTAATCCTGCACGTGATGCGGTATCAGGGGACCACAGTTGATTTTACTTCCTTAGTTGGGGACATCCTACCTGAGAGTGCTTAATGTGCCTGTTGGCATTTATTCATTTATTCATATCCATTTATGCAAACTGGGTTTGACTGTGGTGGATTTGGACCCATGGCTGTGGCAGCCAGGTAGTGTCAAAGGCGTGTTAAAGATGAGCAGTGCTGAGCAGGCTGCAGTTCTAGGATCCTGATTTTTTAGAAGTGGATGCCTGACAATAGGGCATCTTTAAGATATTTCATATTTGACACCTGAAATCCCTAGCTGATTTTGGACCATGGAGCTAAGGGGAAGGGGGGGGGGGGGGGGGAATGTTTTGGGGTTGCTTTCTCTGGGCAGTTTTGTCTTCAAAAAAGAAAAGCACCTGTTAAACCCTTGTCATTTCTTCCGGTATCATGTGAATGAACGTGTGGGATTTTTTTTTTTTTCCCCTGTTAGAAGCGTGAGTAGAAACTCATGCTAACAAAATTATTTTGAGTTTTCACTGGCTGTCACAAGGAGCATTAATTTGACCTGACTATCTCCTCTTCATGCTCAAGTTTAACACTGCTGAAGTTTCATTAGCTTGAATAAAATGCTGTTTAATTTGCACCAAGATGATTTGGAAGACAGCTGAATCTGTAGAGCATAACTGAAAGTCCTTGTAATGAAGCTGTATTCTGTGATGGAATCTGGATCAGGATGGTGGTGCGCAGAAGATGGGGAATATGCGATGGTCGGGTTAAGTTAAGCTGGTGCACGACTTTGCAGAACTCGAGCAGTTTATCCTGGGGTCTGTGGGATTCTTGGTTGTGGTGTAAATCAGTAAGACTGTAGTGAAGGTGACAGTGCTGCTCCAGGCTGTGACTGGCGCAAAGTCCTCTCCGAATTCACCTGGTGATTGGGTGCACGTAGGCCATTAGTATGGAAGACTTCAGGAGGCAGAAGACAGCAGGTAGTTGAAGGCACGTGTAGCAGGCATAAGCCCCCACTGAAATACTATCTTCAGCCTGGATTTAACATTCTTCGTCTCCATAGCTACAAGGTTCCACTTGTAAAAGGATAGAGATGCACTGTACAGTACTTAAAAATGGTAAGAAAAAAGAATCCTTGTAGTATCTTCAGCAGAGGAAAGGTTTTATATCTGGTGGGGGAAAAAAAAGGAACATCTCATTATTTACTGATTTACCCAGGTGTCCATACTCGTGGGAGACCTGTTGTTCTGTACAAGTGAGACATGGCTCAGGCCCGTCCTCCCGTCGGGCTGACTTCCTTGTTCCCTGTGCTCAGAGTGAGGTTTCTTCAGGGAGAGAAGAGTGTCTGGTTATCAAAGTGAAGGTGGGAGGTTTCAGAATTCATTCCTTACAAGCCTATTAATTTTATTTTTTAATTTATAACTTCAGTTAATTTTCAAATGATTGGCTGCTTTCACGTGTCTACTCCCCCAACGCCTGTAAGCAGCTGAAGTGTCCAAAATTTGTGTGTCTTTCAGGAAAGAAAGCATGGCTCAATTCCATTGTAAGCTGGGAAGATGCCTGGACGGGCTCTGTTGCGGGTGGTTGGTGATAATGAATAGTTTCTGAGAGTGGCCTGAGGTTGTGTGAGAATGCCTGTTACGTTCACAGTGATGATTTTGGTTTTAGAAGTACCCGGCTCACCTCATCCATAAACCACTTGTTTTCCATGGCAGAGCTGGCCTTGAAATAGCGTGCTTAGGCATTTGTACAGGTTCTTTTTTCTTCCACAGCACAGCAGCTAGGCACGTGAGCAGGGCTGGTGGTTGTTGTTGGTTTAAGTTCAGCGAGGTTTCCGGCAGCTAACAAAGCAGCACGGGCACAGGAGAGCTGCCCGGTGTCGGGTCCCTGTGCCGCACGGCGGGGAGCGGCAGGGACGGTGCGTATGCGCTTTTTCAACTCTGTGCTTTATGAATTATTTCTCACGCTACAGCGAGAGCGCCAAAGTCAGGCTTGCTGTAAACGGGAGCGACTCCTGGCATCAGGGGGGTATAATCACTGACACCTGGCCTGTGCTGTTCCATTTAGTCTGTTGGCAAGGGCTGCTAAAATAACTGGATGCTTACGGTTTTGGCTCTCGCCATCCCGTTAGCAGACTGCTTCTATCTCATTTTGGTATTTGCTTTGCTTTGTGTATGTGCATCTTATTCCCTCTCTCTTTCATATTTGTTTATGCGTTTGCTGAAGATCTGGGAGCCATAAAAAGCAATTTCATAAACCAAGCTACAGTATTATGTATTTCATACATCTCACACACAAAATATTTGTGTATAGCATGCTATGAAGGTGTACGGGGAGAAGGAACATTGCTACTAAAACGTTTTCTCCTTCCTACTGGAAGGTTTTTCATCTCCCATTTCTCAGGCTGGCAGTTACAAAACAACCAACCACCAGCCAAACAAGTGAACATCTTTCCTCTGTTAGCTGAGCACAGCTGATGGGAAGCCCTTGGAGAGAGGATTGACACAGACCCTGTGAGGTTCCTTTTTGCACTTTCGCTTCTCTGTGTCTAACAGTCCCAGCGCTGGACAACAAGCCCACCTGTTTGCATCCGAGGATGTCTCCACTGTGATGCTCCTGTGGTTTTTCCATCGGAGTGAAACCCAGGGCAGTTGTCACTTGTGTTCATACACGCTGAATCAGTCACACAAAATTATGTTCACTCTGAACTCTGCTTCCTCCCCCTTTGCCAGTGGGAAGAAATAGATTGATAAAGGAGTGCAGCATATGCAGACGTGGTGGGCTGCTGTTGACTCCTCATTTGAGCCTGATCTAAAAGGAAATGTTGGCATGTTCATTATTTATTTATTAAACACCATTACTGTGTTGTTTTGAACAAGATGCAAAAAGGAAAAGACAAAACAGTCCCCATGGCCCAGAGAGCGTTTAGTCCAAGGGTCTGGTTCTGAGAGGATGTTCCTGGTTCTGCAGCTCAACTTTGGAAGGGCTGCCCAGGGGTTAGGAATGAGCTTACAGGGTGTTGCAACCTTGGGAGAGCAATTGCTCCATGATTTGGCAGAATTTTTTAATTTCTTCTTTTTTTTTTTTTAAGACCAGTGATCGTATTTCCTTCGGTCATCAGCCTTATGTTCTCACAAGGAATACTTAGCAAGGCCTTCATGGCAGAGGTGGTGTCATTTTAGGGCCGAAGCAGCGCGGTTCTCTTTCCAGCAGCTCTCTTTTGGAATACCACAGGATGGGCGTTGTTTAGCTTTCTCATAACCCTCTGTGCTATGGCTCCTCCTCTGCCTCTCTTTCTCCATCTCTCTGTGATTATAGATGGACCTTAAATTCTTGCTTGAGTTGTGAACTGAATCAATGTAAGGAAACTGTTGTAAGCTCTGTGTTTGTACTGGGAGAGCACACAAAGGCGAAGCTGAAGGCGCTTTCCTCAGTGCTGTATATCTGGAAGAGATATGTCAGAAGTGGCTCAGAGGTGAAATCTTTTAGGCAAAGGGCCAGTGAGAGGTTTGAGGAGAAGGTAAATTTTAGAAATGTCTCCCGTATTAGGACCAAAGGGAGAAATTTGCATTTGTTACTATTCAGAGCCTTCGTTAGCATTGCATACTTGTTCTTGTGTGGTAGAAGTACGAGTGATGTAGCAATAAATGCACGGGGGCAAATTTTCCTGGGCTCAGCACTTGTAAAGTGTGAGATTTCCCAAAGATTCTACCAAAATGACTGGCCATGTTTCCGGAGGATCTCAGCCAGCTGTGCATCAGCAGCAATTGAGACACTGGTTGTAAATTTGAAAAGGGAGCTGCAGAAGGGTGCTGAATGCTTCTGAAAGTCTCACTCAGTCCTTATTCAGGCACCTAGGTGAGAGATTAGCTTGGCTGAAATTTGGGCTTGCAATGCAGCTGCTGCTGAGACCTTGGAAGAGATTTGCTCTGAGATAACGCAGATTAATCGCTGGCAAAGGAAGAAGCTGAACCCACATCTCCCAGATTTTTACTTAGATGTGGAACTTCCCTCACCATATTTCAGAAATTACATTTTCTCCACTAAGTCTCATCCAGAGGCTGACAGTTAATGAAAGAACTCTGAAATGGCGCTGAGGATTTGTAATGTTCACATCCAGCCGGGAGGGTACCTGATGGACTGTTGTGCTCCTGGCCTTCGCATCACCCGATGTTCTACTTGCCCTCATTTTGGCACTTTCTAGGAACGTCACGGTTTGAGTTATGCACGGTGAGGACTGCTCCAATGGAGAGGGTGCGTTGTACAGGCTTTGTACACGAGAAGAAAACACTTGTACTCCTGTTGTAATCGTTGCTTGGGCCCCCTGAAGGATTCTTGTGTTGCTGGAATTGTGACAGACGCCGTTTGCCCTCTCCATCTCCCTTTTCTCTCACCCCTTCTTCTGCTTTTGCTTAAACTCTCTGATGTGCTGCCAGTATTTGAAGGAGGAAAAAAATATCGATTTTAGTCCATTATGTAGCTCATGCCAGGAGGGAGAACGCTAACAGAAATAGCGAAGAAATCTGTTGTACCTATTAATTTGGGTTTTTTCTTTTAAACATACACCAAATTTTTTTTAAAAGCGCCACGCTTTTAAACATCTTATTAGCAGGTATCCTGCTGCTGGAAACGTTCCTCAAACTCTCCTCCAGAATAAGGGAGTTGACTTGATTCTTGATGTTAAGACTGCGCGGGCTGTGACAGCACAGCGCTACCCAAGCCGGGCTGGTGCTGGGAGTACCAGAGCCAGGTATATGCTGGTTTGTGCTGCCTCTCGACAGTGATGCTCGTACTCCTTTTGGGAGACAACCTGCCCCGGCAGGAGAACGCTACGTGGTTCAACGCCTTTGGGACGGCGGTTCGGGCCTCAGCTGTGCCGGTGGGTTACCTCTGCGGCCATGCTCTCGTTCCTCCTGCTCAGGAGGTTGCACGCTGTTCTAGCGGGAGCTGCATGGCATGGAGGACTGTGCAGCCCTCAATGGTGCTATCCATGTTGTAAACATGGATAGCACGAAAAATTCCTGTTACTTATGTCGATAGCACTACTAACGACCTGGGCTTTGGTCGTTTCAAGCCAGGTATTTTAGGACTGAACACAGATGGGCTGCAGCAGTAAACATTTTTGACGCTAATCAGCTTTATCACATCTGCCTGTTGTGCAGCCAGATAAGCCGAGGTGGCTGGTAGATGTCTCCATCCCCACAGAAAGACGACTGGAGCGGTGCTGAGGGATTCCCAGGGAGTTGTTGTCTCTGTACCTAGCTGCAAAATTCCAGCTCTGCTAGAAGCCAGAGTATGCGGTGACGGGATGGCACGAGAGGGTGTGTGTTTGTGGGAATATTGACTTCTTGGCCTAATGAATTTGTTTTGTTGTTGCCTTTTTAAGTCACAAGGAAATAGAAAGCTCTTCCTGGTGGATACATGAGTCATACTGTTGTCACGGGCACTCGAATGGGAATTGTTCCACCTGCAAGAATGAGGAAGGCAGGAAAGGTCGGAAATGCGATCATCTCTAATCTCTCACCAGCTGGGCCACGTTCTAGCTACAGCAGAATCTCCACCTTTGTTTCTCAGTTCAAGTATAGATTTATTTTTGTGGTTCTTTAGATACATTTACATACAGTTGGCTAGAATATGAGTTGATGGACGCTAGCACTCCAGAGAATCTTTCCTAAAAGCTCTGTGGTCCAGGGTTATGCCAGTGGGCAACTTCCGAAAGAAAGTGCCAGGACTTTGCAAGGATGCTGGGGCTTTTCTTCTTTGTTTTTTTTTTTATCCTTTGTGTGACAAAAAAGCAAGGACTCTTTTGCATAGTACTTTTTACCTAGAGTTCTCAAAACTCATCAGGTAAGTAACATTATCCTAATTTTTATTTCCCCTGTCACGTAGATCAATCACAATCTTATGCAACAGCTCTTTGCTCTGAAGGTTCCATTTTTCTTCTGTTCTTTCACCATCATCATATTACTTAGTTTCATCTGAAAAACACAACAACAAAAGGAAAAATAGTATTTCTGGGTTTAGCCTGTGGGGAACGGCAGCATGGTCAGTTTGTGTCTAAAGGTGAGCGGTTGATGTTGTGTGCATGTGTAGGTTTGTGGTTTGGTTTTGTGAAGACCTCGATGGGGAAGGCTGACCTTAATCGTGATTTCGATTCTGAATTTTGGAAGTTCTTTTCTGATATAAAAGTATTTAGTATTTTCCAGACATTTCAGCTGCACTGCAAGAGTGTTACATCAGGAGAAAAAGGAGATGGTTGTTAAGTCACTTTGTGTTAAATGTGTTGTGAGAGCGTGGCATGGCCTTCATCGCCGCAGACAGAGCTTAGTGCCTACGGGGTGTACAAAGATCCTTTGGCACAGTCAGCACTGGGTGCGTGCACAGTGCTTCCAGCCGCATCCTGATACAAACATGCATTGTCGGAAAAGCAGCGTTGAGCTCCAATTTTTGACAGACAATGAAAGAACCAGTTTTAAAGCAGAAGGTTTTTTGGTTTGGGGGGATTTTTTGTCTGTGTAAACTCTGGTCAAGATTTTTTTTTTTCCTTGTATGGAAGAAGTAATCTTTTCCTGTATGTTGCTTGTATTTTAATCCAATTAAGAAGTGGCAATAGAAAGTGGAAGAAGGTCAGCTCAGTGCAATGACAGTATTACTGTGACTATTTGGGTTTGGGTAGCAGCTGACAAATGCCAAGTTTAATCACCATATGGAAATATTGAAGGAATCATTTTGTGCCTGGCAGAATAGGACAGAGCAAGTAATCTAACCAAGCAGGGCGTAGAAAGAGGAGATGGAGATGTGAAGAGCGGTTTAATTGCGGGAGATGAGTTGACCAATGAGTACTGCAATCCAGGTTTTAAGAAACCTCTGACAATACTCTTCATTGGATGACTCCAGCTCTCACTCAGAGCAGTGAAAGGCCGTCTCGTGTTCTGTGATTGCGCTGTGCACAGGTTAAAGCTCGCTCCCGGGCATCAGGCCAAGGAAAGACCTATTTGGCGCTGAGTACAAGCTTCAAGTTCTCCATGGGAAGGTCAATCTCGCTCTTGCCTTGCACTCTCATACACCCTAACTCGATTTTTTTCTGGACCTTTCCAATGCAGAGTGTCTTTGATGAATAGACTTGAGTTGTGTGGTTTTTCTCATTTTCAAACTCAGTTCTCATTAAAAATCAACTTCTCCTTCTGTGTGATGGCCTCTGAAACCCCAGCTGATTCTTCACTGCTCTCATCTTTCACTAACACATCCATTTGGATTATCTTTGTGCTGTGATGGATGCTTTAAAAGGAACCAACAAGGCCATCAAATTCTTGCCCTGGTTCAACTAGCATTTGTTAATGTTCTAAATCATCTTGGGCCTGAAATGTACTACTTCTTAAATTTAGAATGATGTGATTGCCTCAAGCCTCTCCATGTGTTAATTAAATCATCATAATTGTGGTTTCTTGAGACCGACAGGTTATAAATAGTTTTTTTCCCCCCTTCCTGCAGTAATTTGGTATGAATGACACGCACAACAGCTATTGTTTAAAGTGTACATCTCATGCAGTCCTTCCCATTCAGACTCCATTTCTCTGCTATTATTTGATTGTCCTGAAATAATCAACAGTGTCATTCTTAAAGGCTAGTTAATTACCATGCACTTCTCACATCATGTGAAGATGAGAAAAATGATTTTTCTGGGTCATCGTTACCCATTTAATTTAACAGAATGCGTATTAAGGAGGACTAAAGGTCAGGGCAGATGTTCAGTGTCTGTGCGTACACACACACAGATGTATGTCAGAACACACAGAACAAACCCTAAGACTAATATATTTTAGTAATAATTTTACTTCCATCTATATCGTCATGTCTCATCCAAGGTTCTGTGGAAATAGAAGCCTCAGTGTTCTTAACATCGTTTTCCGCTGTTGCTCCCGTGGGATGGGCCTTCACCTGGCAAGGTGTGCAGCTGCTGTGCTGTAGCTGGCAGAAGGCAGGACAGCTTAATAAGATCACACATAGTCTGGAAACAAACTCTGATTACAGTTCTTTTCATTCTTCGTATCAAGAAGGATAAAATGCTACAAATACGGAAATTGACCAAGAATTTGTGCAAAGCTTTCTACTCGACCTTTGATCTTCCCTAGGTTCACAGCAGCTCTGTCCGTGTGTGTGCGAGTGAGGTAGAGATGCCATTAGTGGGAAGGTCCTCAGGCTTGCATTATGCATAATGCCATTAGGCAATTACACGTTGCTCCCCTTTAATGTACGTCTGCATGCAGTTTACAGCTCTAATTTGTGGAAGAATCTAAGGCTAGATCTTAGTCTGCTGCTCTGGATCCTCCTTACTCTTCCAGTTATACAGAGAAACCGTGCCACTTGAACTCTTGAGTATAGAGCTGTGTCACGCTGACTGGCATAATTCAGAATTAAGTAAGATTGAAGAATATGTAGGGGAGAGTTTCTACGCAGGAAGCTCAGCCTTTCTTCCCAGGACTGGAGGATGTCCTTCCTCCTTGTGAATCTGGAAAGCAAGGTGATCCACCAGCCCGCTACGGCTGGAGGCCACAAGGTTTAGGAACCATTCTAAACTAATTTATTGCGTGAGCTGGGAGAGATAGTTTCATTGCAAGCTGTCATACTTCAAAAGAAGAAAGGAAAGCAAGGTCGTGTTGACTTCAGTTAGCATTTGAGCATTGAAACCAATCTTTAAATCTTTGAAAACGTCTCCTGCCTTGTAGTCTTTGCCCTCCCATCTACTTACACCCGGGGTCAGCTGGTGATTGCCTTTCACTCTTCCTCCGCGGAGGCCAGCAGCACAGGGTTGGGGCTTTAGTGTGAAAGAAAAAAGTATTGTCTGGAGCCGTAGGGGGCTCCTACTGCGCCTGTTTTGTTCCTAGCATAAAAGCCGGTCTGAAGTGGTCTGCTTTGTCTTGGTGTGCTATTAGCACATGCCTATTTAGTTCTTTTAAAATGTCTATACTGTGTTCAGTTGCAACAGAGAATAACTTACAGCCACTCAGGTGCTCCCTTGGCCCAGTGGTTTTCTGCAGCGCAGTGAAATTGCATGATTTTAATGTAAATTTTCGATCCATTTCTTTCCCCAGCATTATAATTTTCTTTCCCGGAGCCTCTAAATCATATGTTAGGATTCTGACTTAAAAAGCCACATCAATGT
The DNA here is from genome assembly GCA_009806455.1 of Tetrax tetrax. Taxonomy (NCBI): domain Eukaryota; kingdom Metazoa; phylum Chordata; class Aves; order Otidiformes; family Otididae; genus Tetrax; species Tetrax tetrax. Next base: position 359,816 of record WHYT01017626.1, read on the forward strand.
CACATGGAAAGTGAAATGGAGAAATGAAGGCAGTTTGCGTGTTTTTGCAGTTAGAACACAAATTGTACAAATCAAAAAAGGAAGTAACCCACTGGCGATTTTGAATTATTATAAATTTTTATTTGAAAACAAAATCTCTGGGTATTTTCTTTGCTGCCTTTCCTTTGTTGAATATATTAATAGTCCCAGTGGGCATGAAGCTTTGACAGTCTGAGGAACTGATTAACCTTTTCCTATTTATGATTAGCTCCCAAACATTTACTATATTAGCTTTTGAGAACAAGGTCCACACTTCTTTGTTTGTCTCTATTCAACAGGGGATTAGAATTAACCTTGCTTCTGTGAGTTTTCCACCTGGGGTTATGAGCAAAAGGTGGGCGTAACGTTTCGTATTTCACTATCTCGCATGTCTGGTGAAGATTGGAGGGGACCCAGACACACAAAAATTTTTAAGTGGAGAAGCAGCAGGTAGGTATCTGCCCCGCCTTCTTGCATATCAAGGGCCACAGAACTTCACAAAGTTACACTGTTTATAAAACCAATAGTTTGTTTTGATTAAAAAGTGCTTCCAGAGAGTCACTTCAGCACTTAGAGAGAAACCTCCACTTCTCTGGTAGTTTATTCCAAAGGTCAGTAGCCTTCACAGTGAAAAATAACTGTCCAGCTGTTAAAATCCTTCCTGTAACCACAACGACGTTAGGCTGATCTGGGAGGGTGACATATCTGATATTTAACGTGTGGCTGAGGATATCTCTGTGTGTGTTATCCAGCTCGGTGAGGAGCAGTTACAACCAAAACCACAGAACGTCACGTGGAGGCTTGCACACTAAAGTAGCCCCACTTTAGCCCCACACTCCTGGCTTTCAAGAAAATTACATTTTAATTGAATCATTACAGGAAAATATGTATTTATCCAAACTGCTGAAGTAAGCGGTTTTCAGGACATCTCCTATTCCTTTCACCCTCATTTCGAGTGGGCCTGCGGCTGCTGCCCTGGCTCCCGGCCCAGCTCTGTGTCGGAGCTCTCTGCTGGTGGTGGCAGGGCCTCGCTGTTCCCGAGGCCTAGAGCGGAAAACCAGAGCCCTCTCATGAGCTCGGCTGAGGTCCGTGACAAGCTCCACGTTTAGTTCAATAGAACAGTGGTAGCAATCTCGAGGTAAACAGCATTAAAAATGCTGGTGGTTTATCATGCTACGAAATCCCGTTGGAGGTGCGGCGCTAGAGCAGTGTGATATGAGTTTGTGTTAACTTGGATGTCACCACAGAACCCATGTATGCCAAAGTCACTGCTTGTAAACAAAGCCCAATATTAGGTTATTTTATCTTAAGATTGATACGAATTCTGAAACTTGTGTTTCCTTTATTATCCAGTGTAATTTAACAACTTGTTGTATGTCTGCCGTCCAATGCTAAAGGGCCTCTGAGCTCGCTCGCTTCAAACAGCCGGGAGAAAAGGCTCTTTCACCCCGACATCGGGCGGGTTCCTGGCCTCAGCTACATGGAGTTGTATTGTTTTGTTTGTAATGAACTGCTGGAGTGCAGCGCTGTGCTGATTGTTGATGGTTTCTCCAGTTAGCTGTGTACCCATAAGAAAACAGGCTCTTGAGGGATAGGGGTTATTCTAGAGCAAGTATTATAAGATCTTCTGTAAATACAGGATTTTGGTCATCGAGCTGAAGAAAAGGCATTTGTCAACGATCCCAAGTCTGTCTTGTTCTGCAGAATTAACAAATGTTCCAGTTATAGGTAATTAATTAAAAATCATTGATGAGTCCTGGAATTGTACCAGTTTTATTTCTCCCATTAATTTGACGTGATAAACTGCAGAGGATGGATTCAAAGCTGGTGTCGAAGAGCGTGGTAATTTACAGAACGCTTTCTGGAGCCAGCTCAGCTCTGTTAGTTCAGCAGTCAGGAATAACCGAAAGCCGCGCAGGGTGGAGCTCCGTGTGAAACCATCTTGTAGTACTTCTGAGCTGCTCTGTGCCCAGATTTGAGTTAACTATGCTGACTTCTTTCTGCCTCTTTCCATTACAGTAGGAGCTGGAATTCCTGTTCACGGTCAAGGTCCTGCTTGGTGAGGTATCTTGTAAACACGGAACATTACTATAAAATAAATCCTTACCTAAAAGGGCTTACAGTCTATCTTTTAGTTTTAGATATAACACCATGTTACATCATCACTAAGCAGAAACATCAGGACCTGAAAGGACAAAGTATTATTCCCTTTGAGAACGTGTCAGGTATAAAAATGGAAAAGATTTCTCTTCGTTCCTAGCAAATGTTCACTCCCTGCCTTCAGCTGGGGGATTCGCAGAGCAGTTTTAATCTTACCTGATATTTTAAAAAAATAATATATGGCTGTGAATGATTTAACTATTTCATGTTCACTGTGTTAAGTAATGATCGAATATTAATAAAAAATGACAGCATACAATTCATTGAATTCAGCTCAAAGGAAATAGAGACTTCTCTCATTCATTCCCATATATATATATATATATGTATGTATGTATAAAATAGCAGTGTCTGCATCTATAATCTGGTGTTGCACTATTTCCTGTTCATTTAGCAGCATTATCTGACTGTCAGCAGCAAGGTTGTTATTTGAGGTATATTAGTTTCCTGTTACTGAATTTCAGCTTGGATGTCTCTTTCTCTTCAGATCCTCCTTGCACCCTGCGATCAGTGGTTTGTTTTTTTGTTTTTTTTTTCCTTAAGGAATACTCTTGGATTTTTGATACACAGAGTTTTCTTCTTGCAGCTTTGCTGAGCAGGGCAGGTGCCGACCTCGCCATGCCACCATGTGCCATCCTCTTCCCACAGAGCTGTGCCCTTGGCAGACCCTGCAGAGCCCCGCTCCAGCGACCGCAGCTCTGACCCCAGCCCTGGAGCCAGGAAGTCAAGGAAGGGGAGGAAAGATGGACGGTAGAAGCAGGCTCGGACTAACAGTGCTCCTTTCTATTCTAGAGGATCTTGCACAAGCGGGCAGAGCTCTTCTGGTGTCGGGATCAGTAAAGGCGCAGACACAAGGTTTGGAAGCATCACTGATCAATCTTAACACTGTGGCTAAAGCCGGCTGTTAACGGCGGGAGATGGTTTACGCTGTAGGTACCGTGGGGTGTGTGCGCGTGCCCATCTTAGCAAACAGCAGCAGAGGAGAAGGCTGATGTGAGTCTTAAATATACAGCTGCTCAGAATGTCTAATTCAAGACCAGGAGTGCAATAAAGGCAATCCTTTAAGGCAAATGAGGTTTATTGTTTTGCACATATCTTCTTAAGAATGAGGATGTCCCAGTGACTTCACAAGTATCGCTCTGGCCTTCAGATATGGAGTCAGGCATCAAATATTCAGACGATGGGCACAGCAGAACTTCCTTCAGAGGTGGACGAGGAAAAATCAAAGTGATGTTCACAGAAATTTCTACAAGGAAGCAGTGAGAAGAGTGCCACTGGGTTACAGACACAGCTATATTACCTCATAATTCAAGAAATAATATTGTCCAGGGACTCCAGCAGTGTTGGGATACAGAATAAACGATTACTTGTGAGAAGGAAGTGTAAGCAAAGGAAGTAAGGAGGTGAAGTCTGTGCTTGGAGGAGGTGACTGTACTGACCACAGGGTCATGCTGGCCACAGGCTCTCCATGTCAGAGTATTAAAAAATGAGAACGGCCTTAAAAAATGAACTGAAACACGAGGAAGATTGTAAGTGGAGAGGACTGGAGAGACTTCCAGCAACATTCAGAGATCTGAGCAGTGCTGTAAGGCACTTAGTACAGATACAGTAAAATCAGACTCTTGTCTATATTAGAGACTTTTTCATCTGTTTGCTTAGTTCTACTTACAAAATTTTCAGTAGCAAGATTCTGTGGATGCTGCTTAACGGTTCTGCTTGACTATAGTAGTGTGATGGTTTAGCCCGAATCACCACACAGTTTCTCGCTCACCCTCCCCCTCCCAGGCGGGATGGGGGAGAGAATTGGGAAGGAAGGAGAACTCGTGGGTTGAGATGACGACAATTTACTAAAATAACGAAGGAAAACTACAATAATAACAGAATATAGGGATATTAAAATATACAAGGTAAACAATGTATGTTTTCTCACCACCCGATGTCCCAATGACCAATACAGCCCGTCCCGAGCAGTGATCACGGAAACAAAACCGAGCGGCAAGCAAAGGAGCAAAAGGGAGCCAGCAAGGTAGAGGGAACGATGCCAGCAAACTGAAGAGAAAGATGGATGCCAGGAAGGCAGATACCCGCCCCAGCCAGCCCCCACTTATATACTGAGCATGACATTTATGGCATGGAATACTCTCTTTGGCCAGTTTGGATCAATTATTCTGTCTGTCTTTCTCCCAGCTTCCTGCATCTGCAAATTAGCAAGACTTGGAAAGCAGGATGATGTCCTTGGTCTCATTCACAACAACTCATATCATCAGGGTGTTTATCAACATTCTTCACACACGAAATCCAAAACATACCAGCTACTGAGAGGAAAAAATTAACTCCATCCCTGCCAAAACCAGGACAAGTAGTAAAGGATATACATCTCTTAAGAAATGTGTGTGAGAGAGTTTAATACCTTGTTGTGATTCTAATTCATGGCTTAAGTGCAAGTTTTTGTTACCTGTGAGAGTGACTAATGTGTAATGGCCTATTTTTATACGTTTGGGTTTTGTCCTTTGAGCTTCTAGGAGAACATCGTACAAAGCTGGCTGTGTTGTCAGACAGTCGTGCGTGTTACACGCACAGCGCGTACCTCGTTTGTGTACAGGTACTCCTGGGAGCATAAATGCAGATACAGCAGGTGTCTGGGCCAGCTTTGTGTGTTTGGAACATACAGCATTGCTCTTCAGAATAATTTTCATCCTATTAATAGCTTTTATTTCCAAAAAGAATGCTCTTGTGAAGCGTTGTGATAGGAAATGGTTTTGGAGGTATTTTCGGGAAGCTTTTACTGTGATGCCCACAAGTGGTTTATCCCTGTTGCTGAGAGCTGAGGAACAGGGGCAGTGAGTGACCTGAAGACGTTTTTTAAAGTGTGTTCCATTTAAGAACTGAAATCAAATGGTCCTCCAGCCTCTAACCCGTCTTTCTTAGTAGCCTAGTAGTGGTGATGTTTAAGTTTTGTTGTGTGCTTATCATCAAGGATGTGAAGTTAAATTAGCACATGAATATATGCTTTCACTGACATACTTGAAATGACGCTGCTGAATTCCTGTTCAGTTACATCAAGGCCTCTTTGCCAGCAAAGGCTCGAGAGAAGAGTAATAAAGCGAAAGGAAAATATGTTTAAAATGAAAAAAAAACCAAACCCAAAAACAACCAACCAACCCTAACCTTTTCCCTTTAATGTTTGTTGGTTCTGGTTGTGTTTGGTTTTTTTACTCAGTTTTACAGTTCATCTCTGCTGGTTGTTATTTTGAATCGCCGCGGGGCGGGCAGGTATGCGTTAGCTGTATTTCAAACATAATACGGCAATTAATTAGTCGCTATGTGTACATTTTGTAAGAGGTTTAACAAGTGCTGGTTAATCATTGATGAATTTTAAAACAGGATAAGCACATAAATAAGAGGTCACATGTGATTTCTGATAATGTCTTAGAGCGTGTATTAATTATTTATTAATTCTTTATAAGCTATTTACAAATGCATGCCACATCTGAAACACATTCAAGCGAGCTGTAGTCATAAAGCAAATAAAAACCTCAGAAAACGAATGTCTGCTTCACAGAAACAGCAGTTCACTGCTTCAGGGAAAGTAGGCTGAAACATTCAGCGAACAAAACGTAATTTATAATTGTTCATATTTGATGCTGAGATTAGAAGTGGAGACTCCATCAGTTAGCCAGTTCCCAGTCTGGGAAATGGCGCTGTAAAAATCAGTCCAGAGGCCTCGTTAGTCAGCTAACAAGTCTCGAGGTTTTATTTGGGATATTCTGCATCATTCAGGACTTTTGAAACACAGGAGCTGTGTGGTTTGAAATAACTTCTTGTAGTTGAAAGGCTGGCTGCCTCACCCTTTGGCATGGAAGCGGTCGTGCCTGTCACAGCTCCCGAAGTGCCACCGCCCTGCGGCACCTTCACACCACCAGCGGTGTTTGCCGCGGAGGTCACCGGGGGAGACGGGTGGGACAGCGCTCCGCTGCCCAGACTTGCGCTGACACAAAACCCGCAGCACGTCGTGAAAGGCACAGGCGACTTCTGAAAAAGGTTTACCTGCTTCTTTCATATTATGTTGTGCACGCACCCATGGTGGAGGTCCAGTTTATGGCATAAATCGGAGCAAGATTGGGTTGTGGGGAGCACGCAAGCCCTCCAATGAGACGTCGTTTCCCTACAGTCAGGAAAGATCTGGAAGCGTTAGAACTGGAAACCACAAAACCAGTGCACCTGCAAGACCATCATTCCTCTCCAAAATACTGGAAAGGCTACGTGCTGTTTTGTTGGGTGACAGACGATTCAGGTGAAGCAGTCATTGCCGAAAATGCCCCACTTGTAAGGAGCTGTGTTTACAGAAGAGCAAAGTGCCTGGTGGTGTGTGTGTCAGGTATGTATGGATATGGCACTTAGAGGCAACAAGCACAACTTGTTGCTTGAATTCCAGACTCGTTACAGAACCTTGAAGAACAGGAAAAGAAAAATACCAGCTTTTCTCTCTGCTTATGCTGACGGAATCAATATTTATGTATTGTGATCTTGCTGAGAGCCGGTGTTTATGGCCAGTTCTCCACAGACTTTGTTTCAGAACGCTGCAATATGCTTTTTCTTTCAGGTAGACATTTAAATATTTTTCCTCTCTCCTTGTGTTGATTGCTAATTACGTGGATGCAGGTTTACTTTATTTCCTTTTAAAAGCGTTTGCTTGGGACTGTTTCATCATCATCTGTGAATCAGACACCAGCATGAATATCAAACAAAGAGCTGTGAGAAGCTTTGCGTGCCACCTGTCTCCCTTCCAAAGCGCCAGTTCTGACTCTTCTTTTTAATTTCAACTTCATCCATTTGATGTTTTATCCTCTGAAGTATTTCTTTCCTCCCTTTCCCCCCTCTTTTATTTGGCATGCCTTTTTACCTGCCTCAACCTCAGCTCATTTCTTCAAGCAAGGTCCTTGAAATTGCCAGGTTTCTTTACAGTAAGGATCCATGGAAAAGGCTGCTGCTGCTCTACCGCTGTCCATTTTAATCTTTTTTTAAAGGCCATTTGAAGTCATATTTCCCTCCTCATGTTTTACAAGGCTATCTTAAATTTTCTAGCCAAAAAATCACTTTATCCATGAAAAGTTTGATCGTGATTTTCCTGCCATTTTTGCTTTTCATGGCAATAATTTATATTTATGGTAGTGTAGCATCATAGAGACTCTGCTGAGTGTGACTGCCCTGTTCCAGATGCTGTATACCCTCTTAGGCTGCCTCTGCTACGTCTACACAACGTGGAAAAATACTCACAAATTATAATCAGATTGTCCTTCAGTTTTGTTAACGGCAGATCTATACAGGCAAGTGGAGACAAAGCTGAGCTCACTCTGTGTGCTCCGTGCTGGCACGACACGGGGCAGTTCCAGACCAATTAAAAATACTGCTGTTAGCGTGACCTTGTACCTGAGCTGGGGAACAGCGTGCTCTGGGCTCCAACGCCCTCCCGCATTGTCAGGATGCAGTGAGAGGAGCTGTTCGTTCTCCCTGCTGTTTTCCCCCTCCCTCCTTTCACTCTTCTCAGCTTACACACCACACACCAAGCCTTGTTTTGGCAAGAGGTGGGTTTATCCCCCCGATCCCGACGGTGTGATCCTGGCCGTGAGGTGTGATGTTTGTCTCGCAGCCAGCCAGGTCTGCTGTCTGCAGAGCGTCTCTGCTTCCGTTCCTTCCTCTGGTGACTAGGCTGTGAGGCTGCTGTGTCTTTCTACAACTTTTCCCTCTTGTGCTGTTAACCAGACCTTTGCCCTATAAATTTGATTTTTGTAGTCTCCCTTCTCATGTACAGAATCCTACTGGAGCCAAAATACTGTGTAATGGCTTTAGCCACGTAGACAACAGGATCGGGACTTACCAGGTTTTAACTCAGTTTTCCCTCTAAGCCATCCAGGTGCCCAGTATCTCTAGTCTGATTCCCGTTTTACAACTCGTGTTGTATAAAATTAACCAGAAAATAAATGTACTCTGGAATAGAATATCTTCCAGGACACTTACAGAGCCACACTGAAACATATTGCTGTCTTCCCTCAGAAGCGTTTGAGAAATTCAGATTTACCCGGCTGGGTTTAGCACTCCATTCGTATTCATTATCCGAACAGTACGCTTTCTGCGTTGTCCTGAGGGATCCGTTTAGCAGACAGCTGAGATAATGTCTGGGAGTGTTTGGAGCCTATGGTCTGGTAGGCATCTGGGGTAGGTGTGAAACGCCATCCAGTCTGTCCGGTCATCGTTGCATACTCCGTTAGCCGCAGGGCTGGCTGGAGGCTTTGGACCACCCCCGACTCCCTCTAATTAACACACAGGAATGTGCCCAGGGCTTCACTGACCGATGCCTTTGGTCCAAAGCAGGTCTCCTACGCAGCTGTTCCTTCAGGTCTCTTGCAGCGGGGTGTGCAGGAGGATCTTCTCAATAAGCACACCATGGTGGCAGATGTGCCAGTTAGGGCGTTATCCACATTCTCCCAAGACCTGAGGAACGAGCTGTTCAGGAGAGGCATGCCCTTCCCCTGCATTTGAACTGCTGTAAAACAGGCTTACTGTAAAACTGTAGTCTTACCTGTACGTGCGGTAGCAGAAATGGGACACAAGAAGTATTTATGGAAACGGAGCCTAGAAATGAAAATTGAGGTGTGCCATTCCTCCATTCCAGAATTACGGAAAGACCTTGAAAATCTTTTTATAGTGCTGGCAGGGAGTACCAGCGTGTGCAGAACCATTTTTGGCCATGCTGTTGTGTGGTGTTGTGATCAACTGATGAAACGGTCATGGCAGCGCAGAAAATAGCTTAATGGGAGCAAAGTATCGGGCAGAGAGGAATGGTATAATTTTTCATTTCACCTGCAATACATTGTCATCGCTGCTTTCTCGTACGAAGTGTAAGATCTGAGAGCACGCAGAGCCTGGTGGGAAGCACTCAGCCCCTCTCGTGGTCGGAGCGTGTGCCAGGGTAGTCCACTGCCCACTTGATGGGCTTGCAGGCGCGTCTGCGTGCGCAGTGCACAGGATAGGGGGTGGGCTGAGAAAACAGTTTATTGGCAGGACTGGTAAGCCCAGCTGAAGCACCTCAACCACACCAGCACTCTGCTTCGCGTGGCGTGGCAGGGCTGTACGCTGGAGTAGGGAACACGGGGGGAAGGATGGGAGCTGAGTGCATCTCTGCGAGTGTAATCTGAAAGACAGGAGCCTCTGCCACGAGGCAGTCTGTATCAGATCTTACTGCCACTTCGTCAGTTTAAATCCAGCCACGTTGACTGCAAATGAAAAGATTCAGCGCTCTGTGGTGTTCTGGCCTGTGCGGAAAGCGCTTGCTCATTCTCAGGTGGTTTCTTAAAGGAAGAATGGAAACATTTTTCTGTGTTTGCATTGCACCCAGAATGCTGAGTTCCTGATCAACGGGATCACAACAAGAAAAAGAAATAATGCTTGCAGAAATAGTCCAGTGCAGAAGCGACACTTGAAGAGCAGCTTTGGCAGACATACCAGGAATTAAAGACTCAATTATTCCTTCCACCTCGGGTCTGAAACGCTCCGTGGCAGGGATGGCACAGCTGCTGTACCTGTCTGGTGGCTGCAGAGAGGACGCTTGTCTCTGGAGCTGGCAATCTGGAATGCTAAATTCCCCCACACAAAGAATCCATCTGCTTCTGTAATGCACATCCCAACCGTGTATGCGGTTTTATTCAATCTCTACTAAATTGCATGCAAATGAATAAACAAAATAATGCAGCCTGCCCCAAGCTGTTAATATTTATTTCAACGTATACAAACAGAAGATAGCTGTTTTCTCTTAAATACCCCTTATGTCATCAAGAAAGTTGAGAGAAAATTCTATTCTGAAGTCTGTCTGTGCTCCCCTCGCTGAGGTCTCACCTCCTCTTTCGAACCTGAAGGGAAATAGGAGCTTTCTGGATTATTTCCAGCAGTGAGACCATCAGTTTTTCCATTTGTACTGAAAGAGGAAAAACATAAAATTGGGAAGCAGTGTTGTTCTTTGGAGAGCACTGCCTTGGGAGCCATGGGATCTGGCTCCAGCTCTCACTTCCCAGTCCATGTCTGAACAAATTCCTTCCTTCCTTGTAGTTCAGTCCTCCCTTTCGCTGTTTCTCAGTTGGGCAGTGAACTTCTTTGGGATGGGGCCGTGCGTCGCTTCTGTTCAAGGGTCTGTGAGCAGGGGTCTCCACTGGGGCCGTTAACGGCTGCTGTAATAAAAATAATAAATGTGCCCTTTTCACATTACTCTTTAGCTTCTGCTGTCATTTAGAAAAGCAGGCAGCACGTAATGGTATGAAAATGTCATTTGCAAACATTTACCTCTCCAGCGCGCACAGAGGTTTTGTGGGATGCTCTCTTGGATCGGGTAGCTAAGAAACGGGAACGGTGCCGTGCGCTGGGATGCTGGGGCTGCCTGAGCGGGACGGGAGCAACGCACGAGGGAGACAGAGCTAACCAGCTCTTGAACAAGGGGCTGTCAAAGTTGTTTAAAGGAAAATTAGGGAGAAAAGAAGAGATGCTTACAAAGGCTTCTTTATCAATATTCCCCTCTCTTTTCTGGCCTCCCATGACTTTCATGGACCTAAGCTGTTTTTTTTTTTTTCTTTTTGCTTTAGTTGTGTGATAGGCTGTGGCCTTCCTTCTTCCAATATGTTTTAACTAAACAAATCTCATTTTCATTAATGCTTAATAAAAAGATTTAAATGCAATCTGGAAATAAAACTGGTGTTCATGAGGATTTTAAGTAATTAACAGGGATGCTCCCTTGAGTGCTTTGGGCGTCACAGTGCAGACCTGGTGGGAAGCTGAACCTGGTTTTCGGAAAGCTTTGAGACTTGGTTGAAACGTGGAGGTAATGGCCACAAGTTGTACCAGAAGAGGTTTAGGTTGGACGTGAGGAAAAACTTTTTCTCCCAAACAGTGGTCAGGCACTGGAATGGCCTGCGCAGGGAGGTGGTGGAGTCGCCGTCCCTGGCAGTGTTCAAGAGGCGGCTTGATGAGGAGCTACAAGATATGGTTTAGTAGCTGTGGCAGCAATGGTAGTGGGAAGACGGTTGGACTAGATGATCTTATAGATCCCGTCCAACCATGTGATTCTATGATTCTATGAGCTGGCAGCGCTCGGGCCCTGGGTGTGTTCCTGCTCCGTGGATGTGCTGTATGAGCAGGAGAGCGCAAACCTTGGTCTGCCACTTCGCCTGTTGTTCTCCGAGTGCTGCATGGGTTTTTTTTTTTCACTTTGTATGCAGATTAAATAAATGTATTTCTCCCTGTTACACACTGAGGCAGCTGCAGTCGGCAGAGGGTCGAACTGAAGTGAGCTGCCTTCTTTACAAGGGAAAGCTAAGTGTGGACATTTGTGATGTCAGCTGCGTGGTATCGCCTTGGCCTTGGCAGCAGTTGTATCCCTGAGAACATTAAGAACTAGACCTCACCATCGCCCCGCGGTTTGGATAGCCAGCGTGCCCCCAACGGCCCCCGCCGGCCGCTGCCAGGGCCTGGCTCTCCCCCCACCGCAGTGCTTTGTGCGGCAGGCTTGGCTTTGACAGCGGCACCGCGCCGCCGGCGGGCCTGCGCCGGTCTGGGTTTGCCGTGTGCGCGGCGGTGGTGCCTGTGGAGTCTCTGATTCTCCGCTGCCTCGTTACGCGGGTGTTGGTTCTCTTATTGCTGCAGTAGGTAGCACAAGGGGGATTAAGCAAAGGGTATTTTTCGTCTCTATATAAAATTCATTCTATTTATTCTTATTATTATTTTTGTAAAGTACTAAACTCAATTGCAGATAGAATAAGCCATCTGGTTCCTGTCACCGCTACTGTATGTTACGTACGAATGGGGAAATTGCTTATTGATTTAGCCAAGTGTGAACGAGTGCTACTGGGAAAGCACCAAAGTATTCGTAATGCTAACAGATCCTATCGGAAGTGACACACCGCACTTGGTTCTTGGCTAGAGGGCATCAACTTTTAACCAAGGATTTTTAAAAAATCAGTTATTTCTGTATGGATGATTGCGCTATTAAAGCTTTACTGAAAAAATTCTTGGCAATAAAAAGGCAATACACTCAAAGACAATAACGTGTGCATGTTTTATTGACCTTACTGTACTCCATGTGCTGGAACTAGGCCTGGCTCCTGCAAAGTCTTTGTGATTTATGTCAGCTGAATCATCAAGAGAGCATCGGTGTTGACTGCATACTGTTGTTACAGCATCCGTGTGTGTGTGTTTAACCCGTTATTTACGTGACCTGGACGTTATTTTTAACCAATTTGACAGATGAAATCACTGCAAGGAAGTGGTCCAGGGCACCCTCAAACTGGTGTATTCCTTCAGGGATTAAAGCATCTCAGTTTTCAAGTGAACTGCTCTTGTAGGACTGAAAATTGAAGAATGACAATAGTTTTTGTGAAGAAAATTGAAACAGAGACTAAATTTGAGAAGACTGATTTGTAGCGAGACCATTTCCATCAGAGAATGAAGGAAAAAAAAAAAGTACAGAGTCAGTAAAAATGGCCAGATAACAGAAACCCTCTGGTTTTGTTGTGTGGAGTTCCTTGGAAATTCACAGCTGTGACCATGACTTCCTCAAAGAGTCTTTTCTTTGGGCTGCTGGAGTTGGAACTTGTTTCTGCATTTCTGCTACGACTGTGCTCATCTCGCAGATGTCTGTGTGCACTGTATTCTCCCAACATTTGTATTTTAGAAACTGTTACCTCATCTTGAAGTATTGAATCCTGTCTTTTTGTTGTCACTGTACCTGAGAGGGTACAGAACTCACTCACAAACAAGAACGGCATTTTGCTGTGGTTTCCAAAGGGTATCTGTTTAGACTTTCTTGAGGTGTGAATTGTTACTAGTAGAATTGCTTACATAGCAATATATTCCTGTAATCTAACAAAGTTTGCAAATAAAAATGCCAAACAAATATCAGGGACATCATTTGACTGGATTCCCTGAGGTACAGTCTTTTATTTCAGCAAGGAGGAATGGCTTAGCGCGGTGTGAACAGTGTTGTCGTGCAGCCTTCATCACCGTTTTCAGAAGAGCAGAGATTCTCCCAGCTGTACTCTGTCCTTTTTCTTGTTCATCATCTTGTTTTGCATTGTCTGCTCTTTACTTTAGAATTACCTTCAGCCTTGCCACTGTTCTTGTCTGAGGGACATTTTCTTGATTGTATTTGAAGATGGGTGCTCCTGGCTTAAGTGTTCAGAGATATTTTCATAAGGCCGAGGTAAGAAACCTACTTAGGGATGCTCTGGATTGTTCATATTTAATTTAAAAAGCAGGCAACTGTGGTTCATAGCGGGTATCATCTGATCTGACTCCTTGCAGAATGAAATCTCTACGTTTCTGTAGGATTCTGTAGTGATTTTACTCAAAAGTCATAAGTAAAACAGCTAATTAATTTTGTGTTGTAATCTCTGGTAGAGATTACTGGTCTTAGCCTTGTTGTATGCACGTAGAGAAGGAGGATCGAGTTTTGAGTGAAGTAGTTCAGGACTTTCGGGGTCTGCCTCGTTCAGGTCTTTGCTCTCCCACACAGTTTCTGTGCGATCTCTGCACGCTCACCGGATGTGCTCCCCAGTCGGGGTGGTAGCGCCGTCCTTCAAAAGGCTTTTCTTGGGGGATAGCAGGGAACACGAGGTTGTGTGCTACCAAATTAAATGATGCAATGTGAGGAAAGAGGTTACAATAGATTGTAACAGCAATATGGCCAGGTGTGTATGAATTTATGTAGGAATTTGTTTGTGGGCACTGTGCTGTCTGTCTTCCTGATTTTCATGAAGCGGAGTCTGATCACAAATGGACTAAAATAAGGGAAAGGAATTGTTCAATATCAAGGAGTAATTTTGACTCCTAAGTTAATCCCAGTGGCTTGTGACCTAGTATCTAAAATGACCAGGGGTGTTTGAGCACAGAGCTGTTGATCCGGGCTCTTGGCGTACGCAGGCACCAGCGCAGATCCCGCGGTCCGCTCAGCTAAGGCGCTGCGCCACTGAATTATCAGATAGTGGCTGTGATGCTGTTGAATTAATAGAAGCTGCATCGATGGCTATAACATATCGATGAAAAATCGAGGGGAAAAATGAGTGCATTTGCTGCAAACATACGCAAGTGCAATTTTCTGAAGTCTTAATTTGGGCTTGAAGATGTGCCAGCTCATCTCTTTCCTCAAGCGAGAGCTCCTTGCCGTTGCTCACTGTTTGCATGCCATAACCTGAGCAGCTCCGCACTGGGTGTTAGTGCAGTTGGGCCAAACCTGCACGTGTTAGCATGCTGGGATCTAAACTTGGCCTCGCGAGGAGAGGTGTGCAGTAGCGCAATCCACCACTCAATTATGGTCGTTTCACATGTAATTAAAAAAAAAAAATACTTTGGGGTAAGATTGTGGAGTTGGACTCCCAGAAGAATCCAGATATAGGAGATTAATAGCAATGACTCATCTAAACATAAAATATTTGATTTTCATTTTCACACTGCACTTGATTTAGGAGACATTCATTTTAGCATCTGTCAAGAGTAATGTATGTACACAAATAGACTGTCAGGAACTGACTGTGATTGCAGGCTGTGTAATGAATCTCTTCTCTGACTTCATAAACGGAGGCCAAAACCCTTTCTGAAACTGCGCTAGAGAGTTTTGTCAAGGTAAGTGTAACAACTGTCTCTGTTAAACGTTTCTTTGAACCAGAAATAGCTACACACCGCAAAGGCACCTGTGAGATCCAGAGTCCTCAGACCCAGAGATTTTTGGTGTGGGGTGCAACTGGAGAAGTTCCAGAGGCAAAACTCAAAGTGCTTGGCCTTTGCAGATGAAAACTGATTCGTTTTCTGTGGATCTTGCATAAAATGGATGTGCACTGTATTCTCTTTCATGGATCATTTAGCCAGGGCCTAGAACTATTAAAAAATGCAAATGTTGAAAGTTTTGAAAGAAAGCTAAGATGATTTTTGATGAAACTCGTCATGAAAAATAATCCTCTGTTCTGTTAGCATAAACATGCAGGCGTGTTTGCCTGCATTAGCGTCCTGGACTGAGTTTGGCAGCTATAAATACCAATATACTGTCCTCCAAGTGATACTGGGCTGCTCTGACATTGAAAATTTCCACTAGCTTTACTTCTTGTTTCTGTAACTGGGGGGAAATAAAAGCAATGTTCTATCTGGCATGGTTGTTCGGGGCATATTAACCTGGGATGTTTGTGGATGTTATGTCTTGTGTATAGTGGAGATTTTATTAAATTAATTGCCCTTCCTAATGGTGATGCTGCACTTCTGCAGAGTTCTTTCTTCCTGAGTCCCAGAGGCAGATATTAAAGCTTTTGATATCAAATGGGCTTGGGCTCTTGGGTTGTTTTTGTCCTTTCTGCAGTAATTGAGCAGTAAGGTGACCGTGCTTGGGCAAGTACGGATCTGTCTGGTGGCTTTTGGGTTGAGTAGCCTGGTTAGCAGAGGTACCGAGCATCTGCTGTAACACTTCTGGTCTTCTGTCAAAGTCCATCTGATCTCACCTGAGAAGCTTTAGCTGGTGCCATCTTGTGCGTCAGATAAAGTCACGCCGCTGCTTCAAGGAAAGATCCTTTAAAATGGCAATAAATCATCTCACTTTTAATCTCTCAGCAGCCAGGGAGCTGTTAATACTTCCTCCTGGTACCTAATTTGTGCTGTGAATTTTACTTCATGACAAAAGATCAGCAGATACCATGTTCAACTGATCACAGCTCTTTGAAAGTGTAGGTGATATTGCTCTGAGTTATGGTAAAAATAATTTAAAATGGAATGCTCCACTTAGTTAATAATAATGCTTAAGCATGTTACATCTTGAAGAAGCTGTACAAACATTAACTAATTAGTACCCCCAACTAATACATAATACTCCATCACGGTATGTAATTATGTATTACTATTAGAGCTGGAGGAATTATTCCTTGTGAATAAATTATCCAGCAAATTTTACTTTTTTTTTTTTCCTCTTACAGTTGTGAATTTGTTTGCAAAATACTCCCAGATGTTGTGGTTGGAGCTGATCTCACCTTTGCCACAGAGGTGGTCAGAGGGATCCCGTACGCTCTCTGGAATCATTTGATGCTGGCTGGGGACTGTTACTGCAGCAGCCCCCCAGGCCCAGCTGAGCGTACGCGCTCCGGGCGCAAGGTGCCGGCGTTTAGACTCGTTGACCCGAACGCTAATTGCTGTGGAGAGGAGGAACACAATGGTGAGAAACGGCTGCAGAGGGAAGGAACAAATGGACCCACGACCATGGAGCGTGGAGAGTAAATCTATTCTGTGTGATTGTACTGGAATTAAATGCAGGTTTCTTGAAATCCATTCCCTTAGACAATACCTTTTCTCTTAATTAGATCATAAGAATTTATCCCAATGTCACAGAAGCCGCTTAAGTCCCCAGAACCTCAGGTTTTTTATCTCTAAAATAGGTCGATGTTTTCTGTTTTGCCACGGGGCTGTTACGAGGCGTGAAGATGGCGGCATTGGCGCTGCAGGCACGTTGCTTTCTGAACAGAGAGAACTATTCAGATCCAGCCTAAAATTGCTATTCTGTGTTGAGATGGCTTGCCTCTGGTTTTACAAGCTGTTTGCAAATAGCCGATGTGGCAACGTGCCTGGTCGTCCCAAAGCAGTTCTGCTGACCGGGGTCGGAAGTGCCTCCATGAGAAGCCGTACCATTCAGCAGCGTGCAGCGATACGCACTCAGACACACGTTTATAAACCACGAGCGAAGTACAGTCTGTCCGTGCTTCTTTTGCATATGTATTTATATTTGCTATGTATCCCAGCATTTTTCAGAGCATGGGTGAGATTGGAGGTGTTTAATCTTAGAAAAGAGATGACTGAGATGAAGCATGATTAAAGTATTCTCAGTAATGACTGATTTGGAGAATAGATATTTGGAGCTTCCTTTCTGTTTTATTACTCAAAAATTAGAAGATAGTGAAACTGAAAGGTAGGAAACTTAAAAAAAAAAATCAGTTTTTCACTGTAAGAAAGAAATCTGTGGAAGTCATTGCCATGAGAGGTCCATAGATCAAGATTTCCTTGCTTTAAGGAAGACTTGAACAACTAAGTGTGTTCTAAGTATAATGTTTTAAAAATATGCAGAGATCTTCACATTTCAATTGGTCTCAGATTACTTTGTTGTTTGGTAAATTATTTTTCATCTTCTTGCTGCAGAGTTTCCTGTGTCCTCAGCTGATCTGTCTGCATTTGTGTGATGGAGCTGAAAGGCCCCGGCTCTGAAATGCCACAGCAGTTCTTTTGTGTCAAGCAAGGTTGTCCCTTTATGGAAGATGCTCTATATATGCATTTCTTATGGGACCTCCTCTCCTGTCTGCCATATTCACACTTTTCGTTAACAGTTGCTCTGATTTTGGTCTGCTGTTCAAAGCTGTACACTAAACATTGCCACTTTAATTTTCTGTGTTGGATGCAGATGGAACAGAAGGCCAAGGGTAATAGATCTGCAAAGAAGTCTCTCATTTCTCCCTCTTGTCATTTTTTCTACTCTTTTTTAAAGCAGAGGAGGTGAAAATACAAATATAGTCCAAATGGAGTATGTTAGTCTGTGAAAGCTCCGGGGATTATGATGGTGGGCATAGCATCGTGAGGGTAACCACAGCAACTAGGTGGTTTTTGCGTTCTTTGCAGTGAATATCAAAAAATGCCACTTCCTTGTCAAATGCAGTGAATTTTTAAATATCTGCCTGGAACGTACTTTTCAGAATTGTTCCTCATAGTTTGACACTGACTGATTTTAACGGTGTTCCATTAAAAAAAAAAAAAGTATAAAAAGATTTTATTGACAAAATAAAAGGAAGGGCATCCATGCCTCAGAAATAAATGTCTGATCTGCTTGCAGAATTCTTGCTCGCTCCATACAGATGTAGTTAGCTGGCTGATCTTCAAAGAATTTCAAAGAAAAAGCCATTAATTAATCCTCAAAGTGGCTCTCATGCGTGAATCTTGTCGAGAAGTAAACTGCTCTGTTATGTGACGATGGGTCAGAAGTCTCTGTGCCTAGGAAATTTCCTCTCCCGAGCTGGAGGGATGACATCTGGAATCACGGCATTAGAAGCCAGGGCTTCTTTTGGCTGTCACCAGTTTCTCTGAGGGTTATTGGTGGAAAACCTGCTGGTTAGTGGCCGGAGAGTAGGCTTTGGCCACAATGACTGAGCGCTCAGATCAAGACATCGACTCATGTGCCTTTGGGGAGCAAGGGCTGAAAATAGCGTAACTCGTTGTGCGGGGTGTGGGCTCTGCGGACGGAGAGTCCCCAAAACCCTGCGCGGTGCTGGGGTAGGTGCTGCCCTGGGCGGTGACGAGAGTCGTCAGGTCGCTGCTCTGCCCCAACGCGTAAGCGAGGCCAGTGAGGAGAAGGTCTGGCTGGCTGCTCTCCCGCGTCTCAGTTACAGTTGTTTTGGCATGGTGTGTCTGAAAAAGATGTTCATAAATGCCTGTTTCCGTGACAACCAAAGTCTACCAGATGATTGGTCAACTGATAAATATTTTTAGGATTAAGCACAATTTATAGCCTGTTGCCAAATTTCCCAAGAAGACCCGTTCCTAGCTTTTGCACAGATGATCTAGACTTATCTATATTTGTTTTATCATAGTTTTTACTCCTTACTGGTTGTTGCGGCTATCAAATCCAAGCACACTCTAATTAGTAACAAGAAGAAACCTCCACGTATTCACGTACGCATGTATGCATAGGCGCGCTTTGTTTCTTCCACTTACAGAAGTCCCAGAATGATCATGGGAATATTACAAAGGGCTGCTTCTGACAAAGCTAAATTAAAGAAATGGATGCTTTTTAATTTCCCTGCCTATGAGATGAGAGCAATCAGGCTTATTTCCTTTTGTACATAGGGAAACTCACTGTTATATGCATCTGTCATGGGTACTAATGAGGGCTCCTTTAAAACTTAGGCTTTTGATGAAAATTTGTGGTAACGCTCGGAATGTCATGGAAAAAAGGGGAAAAAAGCAATCATTTGTGCATTGCCTTCTATCTTGTCCTACTCAAATGTTTAGTTGATAATACGTCTAATCTTTGGGATGCCTGCATTTCCTGGATATAGGGAGTCTTTTGAGTCTAGTTATCTTCCAATTATTTAACTCAATGTTAAAAATACCAAGCTAACAATAACGAAATCCAGACTAACTTCTCGCTCCTTGTGTCCTCTCCCTGCCTTGTGTTGATTATGTAACTGATAAGTTACTTGGAAACAGAGAAATTCTTACTGTGTGAGTGGCACACAGGGGAGTGCTAATCTTGTTTGGTGATTTAAGTCTGCCTTAGTTAAAATAGTGTTTGAATAATCTTTGCCCATTGTGCTTTTTTTTTTTTTTTTAATTACTTGTTGGTTTGTTTGCGTGGCTCTGATCAAGTGAAGCACAGGAAAAATGAGGGGTGAATCTGGAGCGGCGTCTCGGTGCCTTGCGTTGTGGTTGGTTTCAGGGGGATGATGAGAGCCCAGTAAGCGAGGGTTATTCGCCCGAAGCTGCAGCGGCTCTCGGATACAGCTCAGAATTGAATAGCGACCTTTGAAGTCAAGGCTTGCTCCCAAACGAGCGGGCCATCCTTCTTTTCAAGACACTATGCAATAAAGAATTTTTTAAAACTTGCTGCAGTAGGAGGTGAAGGGATAGGCAGCGTGAAAGCAGGAAGATCTGTAATTTTATGTTCCTTTAACAGATGCATCATTTTTTCTAACAGAATGCTCTGGCACAAGGGAAGATTGTATTCTTTTTGCGCAGAGCACAGTGCATTGATGTTATTGTTGCGTCTCGTATATTGGGTCAAGCTGCTTTAACACCTGCCTCAACATTCAGCGTAGTTGAGAGAATAAAATCACCTTGTTTTCTTGCATGAGTCAACAAATGGATGTCATCAAGTAGGCTGAAGCAATGCACAAGAAGTTCCGACTGCGTAAGGCACAGGAACACACAGCTTAAACTGTTAAACTGTCTTCCGTGCGTTGAAGGGCATATTTAATCAAGTCTCTACTTCTGGCGTTTAAACATTTAAACATTTCTTTAACTCTCCTGAAGACCTCAGCTGATCAAAAGTTCATAGAAGTGGTCTGTGTAGGCCAAGTGGAAATGTAGCTGAGCAGCAGCACTGAAAGGTCATTTTAATTAAGGGATGGAACTCAGCAAAGATATCTGAAATCGTTTCAAGCTAATAGAGTCATTGTCATAACAAATTAAGGCACAGCTCTGTTATCCAGGACCAAGCTATCGTTTGTGGAAGGTTCAGCGTTTACAGGGAGCCATGCAAGTGAAAATAAGATTCCTTTATTTGCTTTGTTATATTATTGCAGATTATGATTGGGGGATTTCTTAAGGACAGGTTTACAAATTTCATGTTGAGTGCTTAAAAAAAGAAAAGAAAGCTGTGTTCTGTATGCTAGGTGCCAAGCTTCAAGACTGCAGATTTAATTGACTTTCATAACCTGATTTTGTGATAGTTTAAAATCATAGAGGCACTGTTTTAATTTAATATTTTATTTTTACAGTGAAAAATACGTCTAGCAAGAGAGAAAGTATACCGGGTCTTGTCTCGCTTGTTCCAATTAGTCTATATCTTGCCACCCCTAAATAGGCTTGTGGGATCTTTTTCTTCCCTCTGGCTCTGACACCATGGCACTGATGCAGGAGTTGCAGAGGGGGAGACTTCAGTTCCCTGGCACCAGCTTGTGTAGCAGCTTTTCTTCGCAGATCGCCACAAGTGGAAGTTGGAGGCTGACCAGAGGTGGCCATGGCAGCCATGGCCGTTGGCCCGCGTGGCCTTTTCTGTGACAGCCAGATGTAGCAAAGCTCACCAGCCTTGTGTTCTCAGTGAAAGCTTCTTGACTCCACCAGTGAAAGGCAAACACAAGCATCTGAGTTGTGTCTGTTCAGTTTTCTTATTAGGCTCATAAATATGTAAATTAGATGGCACCTTTGGGCACCAGGAGTATTTATATGGATGTCTTAATTGGAGGAGTGTGCACATTTTCAGGATCCTACAACAAGATCTTCAGAAGAGTTTATGTGACGGAGTACAAGTCCTTTTATTCTAATCAGGAGGAATTTTTAGCCCTTTTAAATTTTGTTTATCTGCCGTTTCCTGGCAGATAAGGCAGTCAAGAGTTAATAACCAAGCAAGGGTCCCGCGTACCTATTTAGTGTGACGAGGGGAGCCTTGCTGCCCGGCCTGTGAGTGCATGGCTGAGTCAGCATCTCGGTTCCAGACGAAAGGTCGGTTCCTGCAGATTCTCCTTCCAACCCATAAACAGTATTTTTAAAGCTGTTTTGTTCCCTTCCCCTCTCAAAGAGGCTTGGATAATGAAATGCAAATGCATAAAAACATATGGTGACAAGTAGGAAAGAAAAAGCAAGTCCAAGAAGATGGTGTGAGAAAATCTGCCTTGGAAGAGCAGCAGGCGTTGCAGCCCGGTATGAGAGGCCGTGCCACACTGAAATCCAAAATGTTGAGGGTTATTAGGCACTGAAGCCTTGAGTGCATGAGCACAAAGTTATTTAGCCCAGGCCTTTGTATAATTGGGATGCATTTAGAATAAGCCCAGTGTTCAATGACCCTCACACTTCTGCCAGCGCCTGTGCTGCGCTCCCATCCCAACACCGTTGGCTAGGGTGTAAAACGCTGCGGGAGAACACGGCGTGGCTAAAGGCAGAAAGGAAAGACTTGCGTGTTTGTTACTACTGACCCGCTTGGTTATTGCAGAATAGAGAATCCATTCTACAAAACGTAAGAACAAGGACTGGTGAAAAAAGTGCAGGTGAAACAAATCTTATAAAAAAATAATTTTTTTCCTTCTGAGGGAGGTGGAAGCTTTGGGGTTCTGAAGTATGAATAAAATGTTTCCTTTCAAAATGAGTCACAAAGTTCTTGAGACCTGCTGCCTGGCAAGCGTGTAATTGGCCAGAGTCTCCTGGGACTTCTGGGGGTCAACAGGGTGACCATAGTCACGGGTGGGATGAAGCCCAGCGGTAGAAGGGGACCATCGGAAAAAGTGGAGGTGCAGAGTTTCCTGAACTACAGACCCCACAGGGGAGTGACCTGAACTGCAGTCCTGCTGGCATTTTTCAGCAGATCTTTGCTGAACTTCTCATTGTATCAAATGTTTTCTTTCTTTGGTTTGGATCGATAACAAATGCAGAAAAAAAATTGAAGTCACTGCACAGCAAAAATTCTATTTATCCATCAGCCATAATTACAATAGATTTTCATTTTAGTTTGTGCTTCAGGGGACAGAGTTTGGAGTTGACATAAGCTGAATACCGTGACAGGGAGAGACAGGACGCAAGGCGGGAGCTTGACCAGTTTCCTGGGGCTCTGGCTGGTGCTGGGCTCCTTCCCGCGGTAGCTCTGTGTGTCGGTCAGCTCTGTTCACTGGTGTCCCACCTGACGGAAACGGCAGAGGGTCCTGCCTGTTACGTGGCATGTCATCGTGGTGTCACACAGGATCAACGTTCTGAGATCAGAAATGATCGCCTCATTTCCAGGTAAGCTTGAAGTGTTTGTTTTGACCTCTAAAGTCTTGAATGGCCTGAAATCTGCCTGAGAGATCACCTCTCTGCCACCATTGCAATCAATAGAGCAACTCAAGCTTGAACCCTCCTGATGTAAATAGGAGGGAACTGCTGGCAATAGCACATTTTCTCAGAGACAATTATTGTTAGAATCCATTCTGTTTTCATCTAAGGCAGGCAGAGTTTATTAAGAATTGGAATACACTGCAAGATCTATTTATTTCACTTGTGCAGGGCAGGAAAGGAGCAAAACTAAATGCTTGTGTTGCTCAAATTGATTTTGATGGTCTTAATTCTGGATAATCAAACAGAGATTTTCTTGGTAGATACTTTGACTGACCCTGCTTGAGCAAGGGGGTTGGTCTTGGTGATCTCAAGATGACCCATCCAACCCGAAGATTTTGTGATTCTGTGGTACCGCCTCTGTCCTAGATCTGGTGTGTTACTTTGGGAGCCTGTTGGAATAAACGCTCATTCTGTCAGCTTAGCCCTTTGGGATGTGTGTATGCACACGTTTTTGTGTTTGGCTACCGATTCATTCATGTATTTTTGCTGACGTGAGGCAGCTGATTTCACTGCGTTGATGCCTGCAGTAATCCCAGCCTTGTTAGAGAAACGTTAGGCCCTTGTACAGATGAAGCTGACGACGCGGTAGTGCTAATGAGTACCTGGACAGCTCACCTTCTCTGCTCTCTCCCTTTGCGCTGTACCTGAGATTTTGCCTTTCGGAGCACCTGTTGCTTTTCAGTGATGGTTGTTTACTCCCCTCCTCATAGTTTCTTCCTACTTTTATGTCACGATACTGAGAAGCAGCTTCTTTTCCTTTGAAGGTGGTATCCACCTCTGTTTCCTGGGTATGTAGAAGACAAACATGAAAGAATGTGTCCAAGAAGTTTTGGTGCTGGTTTTAACAGAACCAGTATTCCATGTGAAGGGAGTACAGGTACAATAACAGTCCAGTAGGGAATTCCGTGAAGGAGATTTATGTGGAAGGGCATCGATTACCTGCCTGTCCTTGCTTCAGAGAGCAATTGCTTATTTTGAAGCTGGAGCAAATACCTGTTGGATGTCTTGAGCTATATTTGCTTCCTTCGATGAAGAGATGCAAAACTCTTATTTCCCTCGTAGCTGCCCTTAAACTGGCACTTCAGTGTCACAGCAACTCATTTTTCCTGAACATAAATCATCATTTGCATGTGGCGTCCCAGGTGTATGATTGAGAAAACACTTACCCTGTTAAAATGAGAAACGAGTTACGTTTCAGAAGCTAGAGAAGCAAGTTGCCAGGCTTACCAACTAAAATGTGTTATGGATGTAATTCTCCATTGCTGACTGTAGATATTGGCTAGACCATCATTTTACACTTACCCGTACCTCTTACAGCTCACCTGCTGTTCACTTCAGCGCATATTCATTTTTGTTTTGTCATTCCTTTATCGGGAAAATATCACTAAAAAGATGAACATTTACAAAATCAGAGTGAAAAACAACACAAAAGCATTTATCTTAAGTAGAATATAGTAGAAGAGTAAGTATGACAACAACAACAACAAAAAGATAATTATGTTACTGAAATCTGGGCTGGGCATCATTTTGGGGGGATGTGTGTGAAATTACTGCTTGTGTTATATTAGCATTTCAGGGTTCTACCTCAGATTGAATCACAGAACAAAAATAACCCTGAAATTGCTTACCAGTGTCAAAAATGAGGGAACTTGAGCATACAGAGAGTCTAGGCAAGATTTTTAAACTTGAGGACTGGGGGAGCTGGTTATTGGTCCCTAGAAGAACGTAATGAATGTAATGCTCTGCTTCTGAGCAGCAGCCGGAGCCGGTTAGTGGGTGAGATAGGAGTCTTCCTCCTTCACCGTAGATTCACTATTTATCTATGTACCACTCTGCTTTTAATTATAATTGAGACTAGCTCTTGACTCAGATTTCTCATTAATCCTTATTGAAAACCGAACACAGTTCCAAACTGGAAGTGATTTATTTAGATTAAACAAGAATGTGTGGCTACCCAACCAAAAAAAAATTAGCAGTAAGAGCCTAGTTCCTACTTTTTCCCTTCTCCTGTCTTTTATTCCTGCTCACTTGCCATGAGCTTTTGTCCCTCTTACAGCTTGCCGTGGTGCAGGAATTGACTCCCAGGACCTGGCATTGCTGTCCATAAATGCCACCGTTTAGTCAAAGGCAATTCAGCTCAACTAATAAGGGACACACTCTTTGTTTTCCCTTGCTTGGTGTGAAGTCCTAGGGCAGAAAAAGGTGTGAAATCTGTGTTTTGTCAGAAAGATAACGATTAACATCCTGTTTTCACAGCTCTGAAGCAGAGCTTGAAGTCTAAGGGCAATGAATAACATGAATAAAATAAATAAATAAGATATTATCTCAACTGCTGCAGTTGTATGGCAGAAGTGACTACAGCCAATGCATTATCTTACAGCGAGGTGCAGAGGCCAAAATCCTCAAGTATTTGGTGAGAGAGACTGTAGGAATGAGGTCTTTCAGATACTTTAATGTTTTCAGTTGGTCATTTAAAAATAAGTCTTGAGCACGTATTTGGTGGATATATGCAGCCGTGAAAGATGAGGATTCCTTTATGTCTCTGGGTCACGTATCTTTTCTGTATTGGGGTGCTGTGTGTGCAGGTAACTGGCTCAGCGTTACAGGTAGTTTGGATCTAAGCTAGACTTAAAATCACAGAAGGGTTTGGGTTGGAAGGAACCTTTAAAGCCCACCCAGTCCAACCCCCCTGCCAGGAGCAGGAACATCTCCAACCAGATCAGGTTGCCCTGTTCAACCTGGCCTTGCAACCTGGCCTTGCATTATATCAGACACCTTAAAAAAACAAAACAAAACCAAAACAAAAAAAACCACCAAACCAGAAAACCCAAAGAAACAACCCCCAAACCAAAGCCAAATAAACCCCAAACCAAGCACATAGGTAAGGTAGAGAAAGAAGCAGACTAAGTCAGTTGTGCTCAGGTTCCATTCAAATCTCTGTCTCCACAAACCTCGCTTAGACACCCTGTGCCTCAGAGCTCTATGTTAAAATAGAAAGTCCAAAAATGAGTGTTATTAATATTGCAAGGCTCTTAGTTGATGGAGACCATAAAAGTACAGCGTCTTTAAAAACAGGCAAGTAGAATGGAATTAAATAAAGGAAAAAGCAGGAGGTTTGTTTGCTAGCGTGCATGTGTAAATTTAGACTCTTTTTGGATTTAGTTACTTTTCCAAGGCTGGAGGAGGATAGTTGTTAAAAGAATATGAATTGTAAATTTCGTTAAAGAACACTTAGAATTCCTTTTTTCTTGAAGAAGAAGGAACAGAAAGAGACCTTCTATAAATCTGATCTAATGGGCAAGCTGCATTCCAGAAAATGCAGATGTACTGTTTGATGCCTCAGGACGGCATTGGAAACACTGTCATCATTACCAGTGGTTTTTTATTTTTTTTCTGCTTACTGTTCTGTTATAGTAGTGATAGGAAAAAAGACAAACCTCAGACAGTTTTTTGAAAAAATCTGTTAAGTACCATCCTCCAGTTCCATGGGCTGAGTTTTCCATATGCTCTGACTCAGGCAGGCTTTGGAAATGAGAAGAGAGTGTTAGAGGGGATTTATCACCGTTAATTAGGAATATCAGGCACTATTGCAGAACACTGGAAATCCTGGGTATTGCTCCTGAAACTTGTTTACGTTCAATAGAACTTGGATTTTTTTTTTTTGCAATAGACTGCAGCTTTTGTGTCACCGGATGTTCAGGAAGAGGCATCGCTGTTATGAAAGCGATTTATATAATGATATTTAATGCTGCTAGGATTGCAAAGGAATTATTTTTTCCATGGAGTCTTTAGGTACTTTTGAAACATTAAGTGTATTAAATGAGCTTTCAGAAATACCTTTTCCTCTTTGCTCCTAGAGAAATTGATCTGAACAGCAGAAAAGCAGGTTTGTATTCCAACATATAGCTGACTTCTGTCTCATGGGACGAGAAAGATCTGATGTTCAGATGTGTTCCCTAGAAAGATCTGCAAACCAGTATCCCATGGTGCTGACGTACTGGAATATCAAAGAAATTAGCAACATGTATCAAAGCAGAAGGAAGCCTTGGTCATAAAGTGTAGATGCAGATTTTAAGCCACCCTTAATTAATGATTGGGATAAAACATGGGATGGGATATCCAGTTAGGCAAGAGGAAGTAATTAAGCCAGAGACCAAAATGTGTTGCGACAGCTTCAGTTCTGGTTTACAGAGGATCGTTCTCTTTGTAGAGCAGTTGAAAAACACGCAATGATGGACTCTTTACGGTGTTGGGAATTAGCTGTTGGGTGTTCCGAATGTGAAGGGCTTCTCCCATTCCCACCCCTACAAGTCAGAAGTTCACATTTTCAAGATTGGATAGAGGAACCAGGCGGGTGACAAAAGAACGGCTGAAGTGTCACTGTCGGCTGTAAGACAACCTCACATACAGAGAATTTGAGGGTTACAAGTAAAAGTGAAGAAACGTCCCGTCTCTGAAGCAGTGCGTGATACCGTTAGACCCCTGTCCTTCTCTGGTCAATGCCCTGGTTTAGTTTGATGTCTAACCATGGGAAGGAAGCGTGTCATGAGGTACACACAGACTCCTGATATTAGTCCTCAGGAAAAAAGTAACCAAGGCTGGTCCAGGTACTAATTCTTATTCCTGACCACATCTGCTCTTGTCTTAGGAGCTCCTGTCATTCTCCATGTTGTCTTCTTTGAGGTGTTAAGAATTTCTTTAGCAGAAATCCTGAGATCAAAATATATGGTTTTTGCGAATAGTTGGGCTCTTTGGTACAAAAATGAAAGCAGATCTGCTCAGCAATGAATTCACACACCATTCATAAAAGAAATCATTTTCCACTCATCCATCTTTCCTCGTCACTACTTTTCAATACTAAGGCTTATTTTGTTTTTGTAAAAGGTTCTGCATTTATGATTTTTATGCATGCATTAAACAATAGTGCCTTGTAAAAGTAAGGTGATAAATTTGTTAGCTCCACAATTGGTGGAGTACTGGGCACCCAGCTGGACAGACTTACCAGGCAGTGACCACAAAACACAACTGTTGATAAAGACCTAATATGGAATGAAATCTGACTTGCTAATTAAAAAAATCTCTCATGGAGATGAATATTTACTTAGATGCTAGCTGTTTATCATTAGTTTTGCAGTCATGACGTGAAAGCCTACAAGAGTTAGAGGACAGTACAAGAAAAATGCTTTTCTCAAATCAATGAGAACACTAAGAATGTTTGGTTTCACTGCGTGAAGAGTATGGACTGATGGCATAGGAACTTGTGTTTTGGCATTCGCATGAGTGGAACGGTTGTGAGGGATTTCTGTTGGGTGGCTGGCCTCAGGGTACAACTTTGTCACCTCCAGTCTCATATTGCTAGTATGAGCATCCCTACCCTTGGAGATCTCTGGGATTTAGGCCTTTATTGAAGTCAGGTTTATGAATGCTATAACGGTCAAATAAAAACAATGAACGAACCTGTGCGTACACACCACTGGGCTTCCAGAACTAGAAACCTTTCCTTTAATTTCTATGATTCTATGATTCTAATTTTGTACACAGACACGGCTTCTGTGGTTTTAGGATGAGAGTCTCTAATTTAAATTATGGTCGCACACGCTTCTCTGGAGTCAGGTCAGCAGTGCCAGGTCCAGGCCTGCCTGCACAGGCTTTTGGGCTTCTTGAAAATCTGGCCCCTTGACAATCGAGTGTTCCTTTGCGTATCGTGTTACTAGTTGGTAAATAAAGCAGTGCATCTTCGGTAGCCCTGTTACTGCAGCATATGCAATGTGTTGTGAAAGAAAGGTGATCCCAACTGTTCTGTTTAATTTGTTCTGTTTCATAACTGCGTTCGTGTTCCCCGTTTCCATAAAAACCGTTTGCTAGCAGCACAGAAAAGTGAGGCACTGAGGGGAAAGAGAGAGAAAGCAAAGTGGCTTCATAGAGTTAGAATTAGCATAATCAGGCAAAGCATGATAAAACGCGTTGCAGCGACAGCTCTTTTGCACGGCGCCATCTCACCGAGGTGTTAGGGTGTGCTGCCGGGGCGGGAAGGAGAGGACCTGCCGAAATGGAGGCGTTTGCCATTGTAACCGAGTCTGGCATCCTGTTCTCAGCCCTCCTCTTGGGAGTACACCGTGGCAGGAAACATCAGCGGTGAGATGCAGCTTGATGTGAAAAGTCTTGGTGTTGGAAAAAAGGGTGGTTTTGCTTTGGATGGCTTGTGTGCATATGTGAGAAGGAAAGAAAAAGCTGCTTTGAAGGATAGTAGCCCTCAATAATTAAAGTGATTAGGATCACTTATTCATGGGAAACTGTACCATGGATCAGCAATATGGGCTGCTTTTTTTTTTTTTTTTTTTTAAGAAAGGCACTTTCTGAGCTGGATCAGTTGACCGATCTGGTTAATGACTCACCTATACGCAGTGCTGGCACGTGGCAGGTACCACAGCTGGAGGGGACGGTGAGTGTGGCACTGACACTTGAAGGCACGGCTGCTGCTGCGTACAGCGTGTCAGTGAGCTGCCCTCTCACAGACCAGACTGCGTACAGAGCCCTGCGACCTCGTGCTCTGAGAAGTTCAGGACTTTGAGGTGAAAGAGAAATGGATTAGATGCCATACAGTTTACTGGTGCAACTCTGTAATACTGTTTTTAGAAAACAGACAAATGAATCAGTTTTGATGCTCACCACTTCCAAGGCTGCATTTTCAGCCAGACTTTGCTTCCCTCCTGCACACATTCATGCATTTTACCCCAGTAGGCATAACGCTCATGCAGCTTCTTGGAGTCAATACCTTACGCTTGCCATTAGTCCCGAAGGAAATCCCGTTCACCTGGCCTGGCTTCTGATTAGGCTTTGCCATCGTGACCGTGCTTTGGGTACTGGCTTCCAGTATTTTTCTACTTCATTGAATTTTGCAGTTGCTATTCCAATATTGGAACAGAGAATAATTATGAAAAATCAAATCCCATAAAGAAAAAATAATTCCCCAGAGAATTCTACTTAGAATCAAGAAATTTAGGGTCAATTTTGTATCTAGACCTGTTTTTTTTTCTGGTAACCACATGTTCACTGCAATATCCAATGCTTTCTGGGATGAGGGATTAAATTTGTTAACAGTACTTGGGACTATTAAAGACAGCATTTAAAATTGGGACATTATCTTAGTACTTTCTTCTATTTAGTGTTTCTAAAGATGTTAAGGGAAAAACGTCCCAGTTCATCTAAATAACGACATCAGTTAACATAGAATCAACAGGTAAGTTGTGCGCTTCCCAAACTTGTGAGGGTGACAGTTGTCAAACAAACTCGGTGCATTGTTTTTTCCTTTCTGGTACTGCACCCCGCGGGGGGAGTGTTGTGTTCTGATCATCCTGCTGTCAACAGAAAAACTACTAAAGAAACACTGTGTGGATGTTTGTAAGTAATCTGAGGTGGGGTCAAATGTTTTGATGAAGCATCCGTAAGTGAGTGGTGATGTGTGGCGCAGATATTTCATTGCTACCAGGTGGCCCCTAGCCAGAACGTGTTCCTCTGTTTGCTCACACTCCCGTGTGTGATTAACGGTGCCGTGGTTTGTGCCGCTCGAATCAAATCTAGTCCATGCATATTACCATAATTAGGTCAGATACAATGCACAGGCAGAACACAGCTGGTTTACAAATTAATCATGGTTGAAAAGAGCCTTTCTTGTGAAAAACCTCGTGTACTGCATTTTTTAATGGCAGATATTTTAATATCTGTAATCTCAGGTTCTCCGGTGTTCTTGCCAGAGCAGTTCCCTGCTGGTATGATTGAGAAGCAGTGCAGTCCGTCACATCTGAGCTGCTCTTCCCACCACGCTCGGCCCGGGATTGCTTCTAGCTCCATCCCAACAAATCCAGCTCTAGGAAGGGAGGACTTGGACACAATGTGGGGACATACGTCCTGCTTTTACAGTTTTTCAGCTGATAATGACGTAGACGAGAAATGTATCAGCCACATCCAAATATCATGGATGGAACGTGTTCTGAGTAGAGCGTAACTGAAACTAATAGCACTGAGCTCAGCTGAAACAAGTGTAGATCTGTGTCCAGGAAGTATTTTCAGTGGTAATGGGTTACACTGGAAAAATTCCAATTGTTTTCAGAGGTTAAGCACCACTAAATCTCAATGGAAGTTATGCTCCTAACCCATGTAAATATTTTAATGTTTTTTACCTAAAGTAAAAGTAATTTGTCTATGTCATGTTTCTTTTTTCAAGTTTGTTTATTCACTGTGGAAATCCAGTAATTAATTACAATTTTACCAGCAACAGCAGCCCGTGGATCTTATAAGAGAGCCGTGTTCTGGGGAACTTCGTTGCACGTTGTCAACAAGTGTGTTTAAGTCAGCACATTCATTCCAGATTGGAGATGTTGTTTAATAAAAGCACACTGCTTAACTGTTACATAAGTTATCCATTAATTTACTATAGGGAGTATTTTGACTTGCATCTTTTACAAACACTGATGTAATCTCTGAAGAACATCGTGTTTTAGATGAATGTTTTAGGCTACAGTGGATACAGCGCTGTTAAATGGAACGAAGGGGAAGTGCAGAGCAGACCTGCAACTGTCTGCGATCCGGCGGCCCTGACCGTGGCTTGGAGGTGTTACAGCCAGTCTGACCGCGGGTGTGAGCCCAGCACGTACCGGCCGTGTCAGCCACAGAAAAGACTGAAGACAAGTACGATTCAGCGTCCGTGTGTTTAAATGTATTCCATGAAATCCCATATGCAGTTTAAACCGACAGAACCCAGCAGCACGCAGTCGTGGATCTGAAGCTGCTACCGCTTCTTTTCACGTTCTGAGCATTTGGAGGACTCTCCATTCACATTCTCAGAATTTTCTCCGTATCTGTAGAAGTTAGCCCTAGAGTAGAGTATGTTATGAGATGGAATGAGAGCTTGGGTTTTTTGAAGCAACATTGACTGTGTAGGCCTCACTTGTAAGGAGAAGATAAAACGTGGGCACAGGTTCATTACCATTTCATTGCATGTTTTGAACATGCAGATTCTAGGTTGAGAGAAAAAAAAAATTGCTACAATTTTCTTTGAAAGTCATATTGCCACCATGAGTTTTGAATTAAATTGGTTAAGCAGAAATGAGATGAGTTTCAGTACATAGCAGGTGTAAACTTGATTTATATTATTCTCCTAATGAATCTAAAAGCTGTGTTAAACATTCTGATTCCGCAGATGTCAGAGTTGAAAGCTTAGATTTATCAACCTCAAACTAATTAAAACCAAATTAATACAATTTAGTTTTTATATGGAAAAAGAAAAGAGAATTGAAGCAAAAGATAAGGTTGACATCAGTTGAACAGGACAGCGTAAGTGGTGTCAGGCCATTTCCAGGAGTGAAATGCATCCCAAGCTGTAGTGGCGTGCGAATCGAACACGGGGATTGTATCGGGGTCTCATCCGTTGACCTCAGTAGTCAAACAGATCGTTTTTATTAGGGTCTCTTCATTGCCTTCACTGGTGAATCGGATCAGATTAATAAATTCCAGGATACAGCCATAAGCTGTCTACACTGCTGGTGTCAGAGCCGGGGGAACACTGGCATTGACTGGTCAGCACTCTAGGAAGAAAGCATGAAAGCCAAAAAAAGTACATTTACAGAAAAACTGCAGATTTAACTGGAATTAAGTCAGTTCTGGCCTCAACTGCAAAGGGGGGAGGGGGGAAGAAAAATCTCTGTCTTCCCTCCTATTTGAACTATAACGTAATGCACATATGAAAATGCAATTTAGAGACATACATTTAAAAATGCTTTGTGGTAGATGTTGTCTGATTTGCATTTATAGGACTACAGCAAGACATTGTCTAAATTGGAATGTTGCTGTTTGGTCCGTACTTGAATGTGGTGTAATCAAAGTACTGCTGTATAAAATGATACAGTGGAAAAGATTGTTTCAGGGGCTGTATTTGGATTAGTATTCTTCAATGTCTACTATGAATTTTTTTTAAGGGCAAATAAGTTGCTTTTATTTGAAAGGAAAATATTTTTTAGAAGTAATGATTTTATCCTCTCCCAGATGTTCCTGATGAGCCCATGATTTCCCATTTGATCACAATGGTACTTATTTCTGAAAAATATGGAGAAAATTGTTGAGTTGAACCAGTTCCCTGATCCAGCGCACCACGCAGCTGCACAAGCATCTGTGCCAGCACAATGCGAGGGGCCGCGCGGAGGTGGGCCGAGTGTCCGGGAAGTCAGGGAGGAGGAGCAGCTTACGCCAGCGCTGCTCTGGTGTCAGCCTCGCGTCCGAAGCCCAGGCTTTCTGTCTGATCTGCTCTGTCACCTGGGCTTTTGAAAAATTAGTAGTACAGTACTGCATTATCCCTGGCTTTGCTTGCTTTAGTTCTCCTTTTCAAGTGCTGTGTATTCTTGATGCGTGACTGGGTATGAAATGCCGGGTTCCAGGTGCAGACTGCCATGTCTGACTCTCAAGACGGTTCTTAGTAGTCTTCTTGCTCCACATTCACACTGAGGCTCTCCCTGCTGAGAAGTAAAACCCAGAAGTTTGGAATTCAGAAGCTATTAAGTCAACCACACAGGGGGAAGAAGCTTAGAGTAAGTTTTCATGTAGGATGTCTGCTCTCACCTGCTTTTGACCCCAAACAGAAGTACCTTCAGAGCCCTTCATTTCCTATTTTCATCTTTTTAGCTTCACTTCCAGCTGTAGTGATGTAGCCTTTGGCAAAACAATAATTTTTAAAGAAACCTTATATACACATTTCAGAGTTTGAAGGGAGGGAGAGGGAACCAAAACCAGCTTCATTTTAAATTTGCCTCTTAAAGTGAAGGAGATGGGGGGTATTTCTTGTGATGAAACGTTATTATCGAATTCGCTGGCAGCAGCGTCCAGAGGTTTTTCTCAGGCAAAACACCCAGCAAGGTGAGTGGGGACGGTGCCCTCACAGGACAGAATGCACTCTGCCAGTTATTTGCATTAGCAGTTGTATGCAGAATGCCCGTCGCGGTGGGGTTATGTGAGCGGGCGTTTCACGGTGGATGTGTCAGCAGGTTATGATACACCGCCACTTTCTCTTGGGGGAAGCAGAAGTTGTTAGACTGCACGTGCAGGGACTTGCACTTCAGACAGATTTCCTTTGTTTGCCGGGTGGCTGAGTGAGCTCTGTAGAACAAGAACTTGAAATCTGAAGGGTCTTCTACTGCTTTTGGTGCGGCACAGTGAAAGTCTGAGCTGTCGAGGAATTGCGTGCAGTAGTGCTAATTTTTCAGAGGCAGCTAGAGAAGGGGAGGACATGATTCTCCATGAATGATCATAGCATCCGAGTGCATAAATCTTTTTGGCTTCCTTAAATTCCCTCATCAAAGAGATTTTTTTTTTCCATTACATTCTTTAAATAAACTATCTGTATCCTTTTGCTCAGTTCACTTCTTGGATGCATTGTGGCCAAAGTTTAGTCTGGTTTAAAAGAGAGGGAGGCTCTCCATTATGCCTAGGGTCAAATAATCTGATTATAGAACTCCATTCTTTCTACTCCATTGATCCAGTTTATTTTCAGTTCTATCTGTGCTGAATGGATTGAATCCATTAGTCACTTCAGGAAAGACTGTAAATGATCTGTTATCATCTGCATAGAATTGCTGGGTTGGATATTGTACACAAAAATCAGAAGGCGAGGAATAGAAAATGTCTGTAGGTAAAGATCAGCCATTGCGTCTAAAAAAATGCAAGCTATTCTATGTGACTTGAGTTCAGAGGTGTATTTGAAATTACCTAATTTGATCGTTTACAGTTCAGCACACAAATTCATTCCTATTCAACAATAAATAAAATATGAGGTTTTGCTTTACCTTCATCTGTCGCTTAGGCCCTACTGCACATGAAAAGATGCTGCTTTTGGCCAGCATAATATTTAACAAATACCATGTGTTAATTATGATAAATCAGTTAGAAAATAACATAGAAAGGGTATAAAATCCAGATAAGCTATCTAAAGGTTTTGCATGATCTAATTTGCTTGAAAAATTATAACATGCTAGATGTCAAATCAAAATGTACATCAGTTCTTCATCTGACATACAATTTGTGATGCTCTGAGTTAAGGGCAAGTCTCTGCTCATCAAGGAGGGCAGTTACAGCATTGTGTGGTACTTGAATTTCACTTAAAAGCCCAAAGAATAATGGAATCTTTTGAGAAGCTGACAAGAAACATTTAAAACAAAAGCTTTTCAGTGTATTTTTTTCATGTTATGTAACATAAAGTAATTCCTTGGAACTCATGACTCTGAGATGGCTTTGAAATCAAGAGAGCGACAAGGTGTAAAAATAATGTATTTTCAAAAGACAGGTATATGATTAACGGGGATATTCAGGATTAAAGTTATTATTCAAAGAAGTCATGATTTTTTGGTAGGGATGCCAAGTCTAAAGTTCAAGGACATAAACTAAAGAACAATGCCTGAAGTCAGGAACGTCATTTGTGTCTTTATAGGCGTATGATAAGAAAATAATATCCAGTAAATTTTACCCCCATACCAGTTTCCAGCCTACTTCACAGTAGGCCACACGTGTTTCGTGCCAGATCCAGTTCGTCAGCTGCAGTTTGGAGCAGTACAACCTTGGCCTAAGTTTCAATTCAGTTTTCCGCTTGGTCTCTTTCTGCCTCCGTTAGCTTCATTCTTTTTCCCTTTCCTGTTGTGTGGTTTGGGACTGCCAATGTGGAGATGAAATGAGCTGATACCAAAGCATTTTTAATCTCGGATGTGTTTAACGTCAGTGAATAACACAAGGCCCCTGTTCAGTGGCAGAGATGGTGCAGTCCTGGAGAGAAGCTAGGCAGGCCAGCGCAATGGCTTCGAGCACAACCTCGGTCTCGCAGGGGTGGCAGTGGGGTCCGGAAGAAAGTCAGGTGGCTCCTGGAGGCAGTTCCAGCTGTGCCGTGCACAGTCCAGCTGTGGGGCCCTGGGGTGGCAGCTCCTAGCTCTCCTGCAGTCCCACTGCCTCTCATGGAGTCGTCGGCAGGTCTCGACCCCAGACCGCATCACTTCTCGGACTGGATAGGCAACACGCACATCTGAGTTGTTCAAATTCCCATGGCGTCTTTGCTGGTGCCAACAGCCTGCCCCTCTGGAAGGT
Organism: Tetrax tetrax; assembly: GCA_009806455.1. NCBI lineage: Eukaryota > Metazoa > Chordata > Aves > Otidiformes > Otididae > Tetrax > Tetrax tetrax. The sequence continues at coordinate 395,744 of WHYT01017626.1, forward strand.
TCTCCTTGTGTTGGCAGTGACACAGCGTTTAACAGCTTAATTATAAGGAAGTAGTGTGAGGGTTAACAAAGTTTAACCAGTCCTGGTGCCAAACTACTACAGCTGCTCCGACCGCAGACTCATCTGATGTGTACGGCACAGCAAGGACCCGCTGAAATGGCAGCAGTAATGGTCACCCCCATCAGCTGCCTCTTGTGGGATATTCTAACATCGCCTCTAGCTTGACACCTTTCATCCAAGGATTCGAAAATCATAATAGCGGTAATAATTTTTTAAAATATTTTAAAAATGTAAGTATTTTAAGCGACCTAGGCTAGACTGTCCAAAGGGGAGCTCTCAAAAGCGTTGTGCCCGAGAACACAGCTCTTCCTCCTCTCATTTGCTGCAGCAGTTGCGATTCTGAGCTTGCCTTGTCCCTCCGCTCAGAGCGAGGCAGACGGTCGGCTGGTATTCTCCTTGCAAGCACTGCAGTGTGTCAGCCTGCCCTTGTGCCAGCCTCTGGAGCGGAGTTTCTTTGGGTATGTTTGGAGCAAGTAGAATTGCTTTGCTTGATTAACTCTTAAGCTCCCTGCTCCTCTGTGAGCTGGCTAAGTATTTTTTTCACCATATAAACAGAAGTAAACACTGAGGTGCAATGACTGTAAATTTAATTCTAAACTGCTCCCAGATGAAGACAAAGGGTAAGTGTAAAAGAACGCTCATGTAAATGCATGAGCTCCAAACAGCAAGATCACCAGAATGAGCCATTCCAAAAATCATCTTAACCATAACGTAAGTTTTGCTTAGTTCTCATCCTCTCCATAAACACTTGTGGCTGCTTTCTCATGATCGGGTAATCGCAAGCCAAGCAGAACCAATCTTCTATCAATCTTTGCACAATGCTGACTTTGCTCGTGAAAGAGGAAGGCCTGCAGTCCTTCCTATCCCCTTTGAAGCCACAGTAGCGTTACGCTTTCTAGAACAAATTGTGCCAAAGGGTAGGTGGGCAAGCCAGATACTTAAAAAAAAAAAAAAAAGCATTTGGCTGGGACTGAGCACAATCTTCCTCTTCTCTGCCAGTAAATCAAAGAGCTTTTGATGATAAATGTGCAGTATTGTGTGAGGAATAAAATAAGTACATTTTTTCGGTTTTAGTTGTTTGTGATAATGCTGTTGTAAAGAAAAGGCTTAATTTGGATGCCACAGCAGATTAAAAAATGCTACTGAAGTGAACGTGTCTTTACTTTGGGTTGCAGGACAAGGCTGAGCACTTGACTTGTATTAGAATAGTATCCAACTGAGAACGTGTGACTAGGATTCAGGGAGAAGATGACACATCGTCTTCCACAGAACTTAGAACCAACGGGGGCAAGACAGAAGAGTGGGTTCATTATTATGCCCATTTTATAGATTAAGAAGTGAGGAACATAAATGAAGACTCCTGTCTCCTGGGGTTGTGTTCTGAGGACAAGTGGGTGCTTCATTCGGCCAAGAAGTTTGGCCTAAAAACCAGTGAGTGTTGTCTCCCATGCCCCGGTGATGAATCCACTAAGATCCAGCCTTCCCCACAGTTGTCTAGTTTTGTTTGGTGGTCCACAAAACCTTATTTTCTAGGGCCAGAGGCGGCTGGGGGGGGGGAAGATGCTGTGATTCCTTTTCTGTGCTGTTAAATGGTACACAATTTCCAAACGTTGTGAAAAGAACCCAAGAGTCTTGGTTTTACAGTCACAGGGGTTTTTTACTACGCACTTGCTATGAGTTGGAAATATGTGCAATTCTAGTTTGCTGGCTTTAACCTCTGATCTTTACTTTCTAGGCTTGATTTGTAATCGAATACCTCGCAAACTAATCTCATCAGTGTAATGCTTCTCCTGATAAAAGGCTTGCCTTAAAATAATGAGGTAGTTTAAAACAAGAGTAAAACTATCTCTGTCCTTCAAGGTACTAGCGCACTTTAATAGGTGTTTCATGCTTGCTGGCAGACAGATAACGTGTCAAACATTTCAGGTAGCGGTGCTGCTGCGCCTTTGCTCGCTGCCTGTACACTGTTAAACCAGGCAAAAAGCCTCAGACTGAAGCTGATGAATGGTGGAAATAATGAGGAGCTAGTTTTGCTGTTCTGTGTTGAAATAGTCTGTGCTTCCTCCACTGAACCATCCAGTCCTGGATGCAGCCAGAAAGCAGGTACTGCACAGGGCCTGCTGTTCCTGTTAGCCTATTTATTGCTATTTTTCAAACATAACATTAGGTTCTCAGTAAAATTTAAATCAAAATGTATCTCAGAGAAAATGACTGGGTTGGATTTTGAATCACTATTGAGGACAGACCAAGCTATTTTGAATAGAGGCCAGTATTTAAACTGGTTTTTGGCATTTACCTTTTATTTAACATGAGCGGACAGGAGGCTTAGAGCGGCAGAAAATTTACAGCCAAGATAAGTGCCCAAGCACTGGCTTATTTTGTGTTGTTTGAATGTGTCAGGTATGATACTGTGGTTTGGTTTTAGTTCTTGGCTAGGAGGCTTGATTGATGGTCCTGGGCACAGTAGCCAGTCCTGCCCCTCAGACCAAGGAGCTTCCAGACAGGTGAGCAGAGCTTTAATCTGCTGCCGGCCTCGTTGTTGAGAGCGCCAATTAGTACTAATCCTGAGGTGGCTACTTACTTAGGAAGAATGGGCCAGATAGCCCTACTCTCATTTCCTTCCCAAGCTGACTTCAAATCAGATGCTTGGAAGGCAGCAGTTTTCTGTTCTGTTCAATCTCTTTCCAGTTCGCAAGCGGTGACCTACAGAGGAATGACTCTCTTAAATTCCCAGAGCCAGCGCTTTCCCATTGTGTTGTCCCTCCTCCTGCGTTTTGCTTCTCCTGCAGCGTAGTCCTACAACACACTAACAAGTACCTTGGCTTCCCTTTGTTCCTTATTTCACTTTGACTGCTGGCTTCTGCAGAAATAGGTGAAGTTTGATTTGGATTGCTCTATGGAGCATGCCACTCTTCAGTAAGACCCGTGCCAGCGGGATCTGTTATTTAATTTCTGCAGGATAAGCCGTGCATGCCAGCCTTGCAGCAGATTTGGGTTTTTTAAATTCTGCTGTGAACCAGTGAAAATACTGGTGTTACAATAGCACTGGATCCTAAGGGCTGCCAAAACTGTGTCACACAATGCCTTGCTCTGTACTCGGTATTCATATTAATTTGCACTGAGACTAATTAGCTATGAAGACTTGATCCTTGCAAAGCGCTGAGGACTCTTCTCTCGATTCTAAAAATGCTTCTGTATAAAGTTCTTTAGTACTACGGCAAACATGTTCCAAGGGCCAGTTCCACGGTGTTGGCCATTAATTCCTCTGGGGAAATGAGTAACTGTCACAAATCCAGCCATCTCCCTGTCAAGACGGCAGAGACCATTCTTTGATTTAACCCCCCCCTTCCCCCACTTTAGGCACGGTAGTAGGTGTCGTACACATACGAAAGAACTGCCTCACAGAACTCACTTTTAACATACATTACCAAGGCAATGCACAGATTCTAATAAGAACGTAAGACAGCATTTATGTTACTAGTGTTAGAGGGAGACAGAGCTGCCCGTCTTGGCTAGTGCTAAAATAGTTCAATACCTGCCGGAAGAAGTTCAGATATTGCTATGATGAGAAATACCAGAACTTGTATAAACAGTAAGCGCTTAGGCATGTGAGTGTTCTCACTGATGTTATGCCTGACTTGAGAAGGTCTACGCTAGAAAATAGAATAGCAGTGGGCATGTCACTTTGAAACAGACCATAAAAAGAATAGCAAGTTTTCTTTCTTTCTAATAAACTGTGAATCAGAAGGCAATTACTGCAAAATGTAAAGTTTTCCTGAAATATAAAACCAGCCTGCGTGTCACTTGGACAGTGAAGAGAATATGTTGTCAGGGAGTGTGTCCTGTCAGAAGGAACCAGATGCCTGACCTCATCTGAGAAGTCATGGAGATGACTGGAAGATAAATGAATTTTAAAAGCTCAAAGCTCAACATAACTAGGTTGCGTATTCATCGTTAATTTTATATGTGGCAAAACAGGATGCTTCCAGAATAATTAAGCACTTCAATACATACCATACAATAAAATGAAAGTGTTGGTTTCCATCATAGGGCTATATGCTGTCTCTGTGGGAGATCTCTGGGGAGGGCTTGCATTGAGTGTGAGATAGAAACGCCTCCCTAGGTCTCAAAACAAAACCATCCTGCCTTAGTAATGAAAACCAATAGTGCTGCTTGCAAGTGGTTTATCTGCAGATTTCAAAGCATTGATCAGAATAATTATTAGTGATGGTGTGTCTCAGAAGACTTTGTAGAGAAGAATTAGGTGTTTTTCTTGTTTTATGAAGAAGAGTCCAAAACAGGAAGGTTATGGCCAAAATGTGATTGCTGCCCACTTACAACAAGAAGCACAACCAGAATATTTAAAGAGTTGGCTTCTGCTTATTGCACTTAAGGAAACGGCTGGACATATTTAAAAAAATAATGGGGAAGGGGTGGTACTTCGTGGAGCTCTTTTCAAAATATAACCATTTTATGCGGGCATTTAAATAGGAACCAATGGGCACTTTTCCATATTGAATATACAAAAATACGATTCTTCGAGTTGCCAAGAAGCTGTCTCAGATAATTTCTAGATGATCACTGTTCCAAGTTAGACCGAACAGATCCGGTACAAATACTGATCTTACCATTCTGCTGAACAGCCAATTAATTCTCTGGTGAAGTGCGTAGTTTTGTATATGTGGGGTTTGGTTGTTAAGACCAATTCCACTCGTGGGATAAGTGTGTGAAGATAAAGGATGAATACAACAGAAATCAACCTGCTGGGTTTTCTGTGTTTATTGCATGGCTGAGTTGTCTCCTCACACCTTAGTACATCTATGGTGTGACAATGTCTTCAAGTGCATCAGTAGCAATGGGGTGGTCTGAAAGATGGATGATTGTTAACTTAATTGCAAAGGCTACTGGAAAATTACTGTATTTTGAAACTTTATTGGAAAATTTGTTGTGAACTTCTTGGAAAGATCTTGAACACATCTACTAACTGGAAATCTTAGATAATGCTCTTTCTGACTCTTAGTAGTAGTGCCTATCTTTTGTGATTTATACCTGTGCTGCTTCAGTGTGCCTGTGTTCTTACATCATTTGTTGTATTCAGTGCTCACTTTAACAGATCTGATCCAAGACCCTGAGGTCATGGTCCAAGAGCTTGAAACTGCTCCTCTCTTGGATTTCTTTGGACAACAATTCAGTCCAGGCAATGCCAGGCGCTTAAATGAGGCATGTTAATAACACTTCTGTGAATATGCTGTGTTGTTAGAAGAGAAACCAACGTTTCTAGTGGAAATAGAGACTTTTAGCAATCGCTGACCTGTTCTCTGGAGATGAAGAACCTGGAGTGACATGCTCCTGATGCGCGTGCCTTGAGTTCTTCAAACTCGCTCAGCACGGAACTGGAGTCCTATCCAGCCACAAGTTCACAACTTGTGAATACACAAGTTGATCGTATTCATTAGTTTGCAGGGGCTCTGGGTGAAGACTGTTTGATGTATATGTGGTAATGCACAAATAATAATTTGTGCTCATCATAATTCTGGTAATAAAAAGGTAGTAATTAAAATAACTAGAACAAAACAAGGTTCTTGAGAAACAAATGAATAATCAGCATTGGTTTATCAATTGCAATGCTGGTCGCATAAAATCTACTAGCAAAAATAACAGCCAAAAGTACAATGAAGCTAAGCAGTAAGCTGCTCACTTATTATAGAACTATTAGTCATTTCATCACACCTCCAACCTTTCTTTTTTGTTCTTTTAATTTCTTCTGCATAGGTTTATTTTTAGAGGAACTTGCTGCACTTGGATTCATGCACAGCAACACAGCCTAAAATACCATCCTTTGAATTAATTGTATTTTCTTCCCTCTACATCAAAACAACTAAAATTATACTGCATGGCATATCCCAAGCATTACTTCTACCCACCCTCTGCTTTTTATGTATGAAAAATACATGCAGTCAATGTGTAATGGCTTGACTGGGCTAATCTAGTTAATAGTGTTGAAAAATACTCTGTACCTCTCATTTATACTGCACTTTCAAGTTTTAGAATAATTCCTCTGGATGAACTGCTGAAAACGTGAGAAGGATCTGAAGTATTTAGGTCCCTGAAAAGGCAGAACCTTAAGTCTAAGACTGGCAGGGATCTCTTCTGGTGGCTCCGGCAGTCAGGCAGGTGGGCTCTGCGGGGAACTCTGGGCAGGTCTTTGCATTCCAGCATCTGTGGGCTTGGGAGACCTATGGGTGTTGTTTGCTTATGCAGTTCTTTGGAAAACTATCTTGAGTTCCTTAAAGTTGAAATATGTTATTAGATGTGATGCTAAGTCAGTTATTAGTCATGCAAATTATGGTTTAGTTCTGACCTATGAAACCTAAAGAACACAAGCAATAGGACAAAATTAGCAGCATATGGTTTTCAGCAGCTGAAATATTAATTGATATACCTCTTAATATTAATTTAGATTACAGTAGCGTTTAGTTTCCAACTGATACGACTGCAATCTCTTAAGCGCTGTGCAAATAAGAAGGGACAGTCTTATTTTTTCTGAAGTAATTTGTATGCTGAAAACACTTATGCTTCCAAGCTGGTAAAAGCAAAACAAAGTACTTAACCTCGAACATTTCTGAAAGAATATCTTGAGAAGAGACACTACTTGTCCTGGGAGCATTTTTGTTAGATATATCGTCTCACTTTTGCACTTACAAATAAAATCATAACAAATCTTTTGTCCAGTGTTTTTCTAGCTGTGGCTGCAACATAAACCACATACTCTGAGGCAGTCGAGCGCACCGTGTAGCAACAGCAGGATTCTCAGATGTTGAAAAGCATCCAGATAGTGACCAAATGGAGATTATGGGTTATCCATCACCTCTGGCATCACCGAAGTTCCTTCAGTCTACAGTATGTCTCTGTATGCAATAATAGGCTAAAGCCAGTTTCCTACTCTGATCACAGGCTCACTTTTTGTCCAGGTAAACGTATGGCCTGATGTGAGGAAATCCTTTGTTGCCTCCTCATGTACACCTTTCTCTCCTCGGTTCTGTGCAGGGTTATTTATTCTTTATCATTGTCGTAGTTCAGCCCCGATGGGGACCAGACTACGCAGTCTCTCTCTCACTCCCCCCACACTCTGAGAGATCAGGGAGAGATAATATAAGAAAAAAGACTCGAGGTCTGAGATAAGGACAGTGAGAGATCCTTAAAGTTACCGTCACGGGCAAAACCAGACTCGACTTGGGGAAAACTATTCATTTATTACTAAAACTAGCAGGAGAATGAGACAGAGAAACAAGATTAACTCCCCCCCACCCCTCTCTCTTCCCGAGCTTAACATTATCTCTACTACCTTCCCCTCCCGAGCGGCACGGGGGAAGAGGGAATGGGGGTTGCGGTCAGTTCATCATGTGTTGTTTTACGCCGCTGCTTCACAGTTGGGGAAGAACTCCTCGCATTCCTCCCCTGCTCCAGTGTGGGGTCCTCCGTGGGCCACAGTCCTTCATTAAACTGCTCTGGCGTGGGTCATATCTTCCATGAGGTGCAGTCCCCTCAGATCAGCTGCCCCAGCGGGCCCTCCACGGGCCACAGCCTCCTTCAGGCATCCGCCTGCCCCGGCGTGGGGTCCTTCACGGGCTGCAGGTGAATCTCTGCTCCTCCGTGGACCTCCATGGGCTGCAGGGGGACAACCTGCTCCACCATGGTCATCACCACAGGCTGCAGGGGAATCTTGGCCAGGAGCCACATTACTGCTCCCCCTCCTTCTTCGCCGACCTTGGCATCTGCAGCTGTTCCTCTCACAAGAAAAGTTCTCCACGACAGGCTGGCAGATGCCTCTCAGAATCTCTTCACATCATCCATCTCATCTCATCTCCTCTCCACTTCTTGCAGCCAGGCCGGGCTGAGTTGGGCCCAGTCGGCCGCCTGGCGAGAGGCCAGAGGGTGAGGCCTGCAAGGCCCCGGAGGCCTGCGCCTCCCCCTCTGCGCCTCTGCCCCCGCTCAGCCTCTTCACATCTTCTGTCTTTTTTTTTTTTTTTCTTCTGTTTTTTCCCCTTCTTAAATATGTTATCGCAGAGGCGTTATCATGGAACATTCTGCTCCCAATTGGCTCGGCCTTGGCCAGCAGCGGGCCCGCCCTAGGCCTGGCTGAGTCCACTGAACAAAGGGGAGCGACTTCCAGCAGTTTCCTACAGAAGCTGCCACCTTAGGCCCCCCCTCACTAAACAAAACCACAACAATCATACAGTATCATGCCATATTACAGATTGTCCCCTATCATTTGTTTTGCAGGTTCAGTAACACCCCACTATCCATAATTTCTTTGTCTCAGAGTTTAATCATTGATGATTTAATACCTTGTTTGCCTAACTGTAATTATCCTTTTTTCCCCATCTTTTACCCTTGATTGATTTGATTGACCTTGATAAGCAGCATGCATTTGAGGTAAATGATGACAAAAGGAAAGTGGCGGCAAGAGCATCTGCACTGAAAGATTTGTGGGACACTCAGATCTGTCTGAGAATAGCTGGGTGAGATCACTAGGCCATTCCAAGATTTCATCTTATGAAGAGATCTGCTGATCAAAATCTCAGGTCAGTAAGCAGTCATCTCTTGATTTTCATTTTAGGAAGTAATCAGCATCTCTAGCTGTCCACAAGCCAACTTTGAAAAGCCAGCATCTCCTCCACCTCTCCTGTTTTTCTTGGATGTTCATTTGGCAGTTGACGATTCCGATGAACTTGCTTCTGCCATTCCCTCCTCCATGTCATACGTACCATTGCCATGTATTTAAATTGAGTATTTATGTGTGCATGGAGTCTCAGGTAATTCCTGCAGAAAAAAAAATTACTTCAGTATCCATCTAGCAGCTAATTGTTGCAGTTCTCAAGAGCACATCCTTGCTCCAGTGTGCAGTGTACTCCTGTACCAGTTTCTACCCCCAGATTACTCAGAATGGCTACGCCGTAACAGTTTTGCAAATGCCAACAACGCTGGGCATGCGGACATGATGCGGGTCCATCTTGCAATACTGAATGCCTTTCCTCTGGTAGCGTGGTTTACTGCTTAGAGCAGTGGTCTGAGGCAGGATTGATGTCCCCCACTTCCGCCTGCTCTTAGTTTTTCCCTTAATGGAGCTAGGAGTGGATTCCACGTGTGTCTGTATAGTAGGATCTCTGTGGTGGTTTGTTTATGCAGTTGCTCTGGTGTTATGTGGTGTCTGTCACTGTATGCGTTTACTCAAGAGAAGTTGATTTATATCCTTTGTTTATATCTTCATCTTCCCTTTTCAGCTATATAGTAATTTAAACAGGTACTGTAAAGTGCAATCAGTTTACACCGGTGAAAACAGGAGATACCCAAATGGGGAGATTCTCTGAAGGAGCTGGTAGTGGCTGCTTTTAATTTCCTACTGAGGTGTCTCAGTGCTGTAAGGTTCTGTATGAACGTGGAATGCTGTACAAGACTCTGGTTCCAGCTTGTAATATTACAAGTGGATCACTGTCATAGAAGGCAAAGACTAATCTGCGAAGTTTTTAGGTGTTGAAAGAAGCAAACAGACTAGGCACAGTGTTTATGAAAGTGGTCAAGTAGGGTATCTGCGTAACTGCCACTGTGATCTCCCTGTGCTGCTGCGAGCACTGGCTTAAGGCTCTGTGAGTTACATCTGAAGCAAAACACGGCCAAATGATAAAAACCTGAGTCTTCAAGTAAAGCCAGTTTGCTTATGTTCAGTACCAAAATAAGTCAGGCCCAATTTGCTGCAGCTGGTAGCTGAATCTCCCATACAGAACTTACTTAGTGAATTACATGACTGCTAGTTAGTGGAGTGTGACCATACTTCTCACGCTGATCATTCTCCGACGACAAGCCCTACTACCTGCTCTCAGAAACGGCGAGGAAAGACCCATTAATCACAAGAGTTCTAACAGCCTGTTTATGCCCACTGCTAAATAGAGGCAGGAGCCCTCTGTTCCACTACATGCTTTACTTGTCAACAGAAAACGAGTGCCGCAAATCAGGGCTCTGTCTTCTGGTCTGTGGGGAGAGGCAACCTTGCTGAGCCTTGTTAATAGTTTCTCAGACTGTTCCTTCATGGGTGGACTTTTCTTTCATGTCCTGAATGTTTCCTGTGTGCTCATTATTCCAGTAGGGAATTAAGTCTGAATCGGGTTTAAATGCAGCACGGTTCTATAGAATCTTTACAAAGGCAGTGGTGTGTTTTCCTTATGAATCTGTGGGCTAAAAAACAGAACTGCCCCCAACATAGAGTGCTTCCTGTGGCTTGCAGCTAAATATCTTGAGGGAGAACGCACCGCAGCTTGTAAAGCTTGTTTAACCTGTGTGTGGAAAAAGAGCACTGTCCTGTCTGCTAAGGAGTAGAGTGAAGAAGTAGGCAGAGCCCATCTATCTGTGCTCTTTCTCTGCCACAACTGAGGCACGAACTAGACAGTTCCTGAGCTCCGTTTCCACTCCTGTTTGCCAGAATTAGACTGGAGAGCAATGCACTTCTGGTATACGCTAACAAAGAAGAATTACACAAAGTTGTCAGTGAGAGAAAGTGCTTCTGAATTTCTCTGTTGTTTCTGATGTAATGCATCTTGTACATATTACCTTTTTTTTTCTCCACTCTTAACTCCCAGAGGCAAAGCCTGGTTCTCCAAGGAAGAAGGCTATAGCCTTATTGACAGCTATGACAGACGCAGTGTTTCCTGGAATCGATGATAAATGCAATCAGTAGTGACTTGAGGATGTGCACTGTGTATCATCTTCTTTGATGCTGCATCGTCAGGAAGTCCTGATGAATCTATTACTGGAATTCAAGAATCCTACATTTCATGTCTCTCTCTGCCATTGGTTCACTGACCTTGAACAAGTAATTATATTTCTTCAGATATATCTTTTCCTACTTGTAAAGTGGGGATAATAATGATTTTCACCATAAAGTGCTTGAGACCTGCTACTGCAGATTCTGTCTGACAGTGATGTGTGGGAGTCTGAAAAACATTCCCCCCCATCCCGTGAAGGGCAGTGTGTGGGTTACTTTGCAGCAGGCACAGCACAAGCATAGTGGCAGCTGAACTTTAAGAAAAGAGACATTTTGTCACCCCACATGTCAGATGACAGCAGATGCAGGTGGTCAATTAGCTGGATGTGCCGGGGATCAGGAAATCAGACGGATCTGAGGACACGGTAAGATATAATTGTGGTGCAGAGGAAAAAGAGCACACAATTAGAAGTGGATTCTCAAATTAAAGCACAGCATGTGATGTGAAATCCTGTTCATACTCTAAAAGAATATCATATGCCAGTGGGCTATAGCATGTGTTCCTTTTTTTCCTCTCCTTTTTTTCCCTCTCTTCCCTAAACCCCGCTGCTTGGTAACGGCAGTATTTTTGGGACTGATTCTTTTGCTAATTGCTAACCAGAAATAGCACCTAAGTTTGGCAGAGCTTTCAGGAGAAGAAGAATGAAGGCTTTTTGGGGGAGAAAATTCAGATATGCATAAAACTTGCATAAAAACCTGTTTTATTCGTCTCTCTGAAAATTCATCGCTCAGGCATATGCAGAATGAATACGATGATGACAAATGGGAGAAGGTCCAAAAAAGCTTGACTGCTTTAAAGAGGTTAAAGTTCCAGCCGTTCTCTTTTCGGGGCTAAACACAAGCCTTACCTGGTGTCAGAGCCTCTGCATGAGCTTACGGCTGTACTGTGGGCTGGGTGTCCAGACCTGTGTTGCTTGTAAGCTCCCAAGGCTAGCTTGCTGTCCTGCTGGGGAGCGCGAGGCTGTTACGTTGAGTGACAAAGAATGAAATGAGGGAGCAGAAGAGGATGGGAGTCTTGGAATCTCTCTTCTTTAAAAAGTGCTATGCGGTGGGACTTGTGATAATGAGATTGAAGACTGCTTGGCCCGTACAAGCGTGCTCATTCTATCTAGCAGCTGGAACGGGGGACTCGGAAAGAGAAAGCTGCGAGTTGGGTAGTTTCTGGATCTGCCAGGTTGCTGCAGGTCCAACAGCCTGTACTGGAATTTGGGATGCTCCTGGTCTCTCAGTCTTGGCTTACAGCACATTGTGTTTTGTGATGAAATAATGAAAGCTGGGGAGTGGAGGCCCCTTTATAAATCATTGGCCTGTGTCTGTTTCTTTATGTGTGAAAAACAAAAGCAATAACTATTTAGGGACCAAGTTATGCACATTTTACTGGTACTGGTGAGCATTTACTCATGTGAGTAGCCTCATTGACTTCAGTAGTTAAATGAGCTGCATCGTTAAGCTTTTAATGCTTATATCTCTCCCTGATGGTTCAAATCAGTAGTGTCCTTCCAGGCCACGAGAAGGCATGGCAGCGTGGGTGCAGAGTTACTCGGAGCGTTGCAGTTGGGCACAGCGGCACCTGTTGTTCGAAAGCTAATAGAAATGTATGTGATTAAATGTACAGGCTTTTATCTGAGCCCATCACTCCGTAGGGAATGCTATCATTATTTTGTACTGTAGAGTGATATAATATATATCCATTTTTATTTTTTCTGAGTCACATATTTTTTTATGGCAACTGCAGAAAAAGAAACCAGATAATGTACATAAAGGGGAAGCTGGAAATGAACCAGCTCTGAGCTGTAGCATCTGAAGATGTACATATAAAGTAAAAGGAAAAGCAGGGAAGAAAAAGAATAAATTGAGCTATATTTGTATAATGTTATGCCCAAGAACAAATCAAAAGTCCACAGGACTTTGTTGTCCAAGGGTCTCATAATTAACATCAGGTGACACAATTGTCTTCTGCAGACTTTTATGTTAATTTTTTCTTAAAGTAATTTCTGGATTGATTATAGCAAGGAAACTGGGATTATACAAAGTACGCCTCTTAGTTCTACTTACCTATTGGCAGCTAATCCACCTCCACAGATTCTGTGTTTTTCAGGCTGCTTTGAGTGTTATATTTTCTCATTCAGCTATTGTTGTTGTTATTAGTTGGACACTTAGTCTCCAACCAGAGAATGAGAGCTCCTGGAAGTATATCCTGTATGCAGATGAAGAGTCCCTGTTTGTTAGGGTCTGGAATTATAGCCAGTCAGGAAATGCCTTTTTTTTTTCTTTCGACAAAAAAATTTATGAGAAAAGTAGGGGAGATTTTTTCATGTTGACCCCTTTTTTCCCCACCCTGCATTTACATCCTTAATTGTCAAAGAAAAAAAAAAAAGGCTTTGTGAAGCAAAGGAAAAAGAAAAACAAACCCAAGGAAATTCTGATATACTTTTCTAGTGCAAAGCAAAGATAATTTTTTTTTTTTATTTTTTAGTGAACTCTTTTCACTACCGCCAAATTTTGTGACATCTTGATGAAAATTCTGTTGGATTATTTTGTGGTTTGTTTATTTTGTAGGGCTTTTTTTTTCTTGCCTTTTTTTTTTTTTTTAACCTAAAGCTCTTTGGAGAAGACAAAGACACAAGTTTAAGTAGTGATGTGAGATGGTCATTTTAGCTGTGCTTAGGCACAAGCTTATAAGTCAAATCACTAATACTGTATGCTTGAAGTTAAGCACGTGTGTATCAGTAGTATCAGACCCAATGAGGCCGTAGAGGAGTTAAAGGGTTAAAAACATTCTTGGGAAGTGGGATTCTGTATTTAAGATCCTTGCAAACAGAGGCCTTTAAGTACTCCAGGCCTTATGTGGTGTCCTATGCAAACGGCAAACCTTGTCTCCGCGGTTTGCTACCGCTGCTCAGATGCTGAGTCTCAGGGGAACGTGGGCACCACCCACCACCACTGTGACCTACTGTTACGGGGGCTTCAGGGGCAAGCGAGAGGCCCTCCCGGCTTGGGCACCTAATGTGCACTGAGTACAACCTGCCCTTACGTGCCAGCTGGAAAATGAAGCTGGAGAGGGAGAACTATGAAGAGAAAGCAAGGGTAAAGGGGATAACAGGCAAATGTCAGATGGACCAAAGGTGACCTGCCTGTCATAAGCCTAAAAGAGATATCGCCATTTAGCACAACTCTCTCCAAATGCTTGGTTTAAAAGAAGACAAGTAGAGATCTGGCCAGAAGCATAGCATTATGCTTGCAAGCATTGCTCCTTGCTATGTAAAAGCAATAAAGGGATGCTTAGTAGAACTAGTTGAAAGATTTGTAGGTGATTTTGCATCTTCTCTGTCTTCCAGGTCAATAGAAGTGTAAGAAGGAAAACCTGCATTCAGAGAGGGAGATGTGTATACAGGCAGCGAGAATGCAATGGTTGAGTGATTTATGATTTTGAATTAAAAGCTTTTTAAGATTTATATTAATTGCCTTTTTTGCATCTGGGAAGGTAAAAAACCAAATCAAGCAAACAAACAAACAAAACCCAACATTGAGCAAGATGGCTCCTGAGCTTGTAGCAATTGTTTGGGAGAGAATAGGCAAAATTAACTTTGAGGTCTGCGTGCTCTTTTCCACATATTCCTGTATCCTAACGCTCTGCCCACAGGCATGTGTGTGAAAGGATGTGTATGTGCATATGTATGCATAATTTACACCACCTTTCATCATCAGAGATGGGAGAGAGAGGTCATCAGGTCCTTTCTCCACAGGGCCAACACCTGGTTTCTTAACAATGCAAACAAATGCTGCACATTAATTCTACAACTGATAATTGTAGGATCATCTTCTATACACATTCTCTGTGCAGGGCTGGCGAACTGTTATTAGTTTGATTTAAAACATTATGCCTTTGAAACTTCTGTGGCTTTTCAGCAGATGAAGGTTCCCTCTAATCATCTGGTTTGTAATGTCCTCATTATATGCTCATTGTCCAGCAAATGAGTTATTTGCAAATACATCTATAACTGGGATGAAAAATCTTTGAACCCAATTCTTGATTATAGAAAAGCCCCTTTATGTTCCTGTAGTTTGTAAAAGGGCCGTCGTGTGGATAGAGCATTAATTTAGGAGAGTCTGCATTTAAGGCGGTTTTGGAACTGGATAATATATACTTGTCCATCTTTTAATAAGTTGTCTGCTTGACTCTTAAGGCTAATTTTTCTTTAAAAATTTAGTATAATTGAAAGCCTTGTTATATTCATATACAATAAATCAGTTTCTCCCAAAAAGCAGCTGCCTCTCCAGTAGTGTTGTACTCTGATAATCTTGATTTGGTGTAGTTGTACTGACTTGCACGTCAGACCCCTTTCATAGAGCAGGCTCTGAGTTCATCCAGAAAAGGACTTTTCCTTGGGTCAGTGTAGGGACTCAGGCACTCAATGCAGGGAACTTCAGGGCCTAAGACTGAAATTAAAAATTTATTTGGAAGCCTGATTGCTCAATGGTATTGAATGTGCTAACATATTCAGATGACTTGCCTGATGGAATTTCCCGACTGTGTAATGCAGAGGGATTCACAGAGGTAAACAGATGTATGGGATGATATGCTACATATGAATGATAATCAGAAGGATTTAATAATGAAGGATAATCAGAGCCCGGTGTATTTGGATCTCCTTCCTGAAGCTGTGGCTGTAGTGGGCAGAGAGCTGTCCACTTAGTATGTTGAGTTAAAATCCAGAGCGTTTGGTGTTAGTGTCTACTGGGTAGCAGGGGGTACATGTTGTATGTTACGCTCAGCTGCTACAGAGGTCTGTGCATAAGGGATGCAATTGTTTATGGTAAATTTGCCCCTTTTAATGAGGACACACTCTTAATGAGACTGTGTTTTGGAGAAGGGTTCCTTAGTCATTTACTATTCTTGTCACAGCTCAGAGTTAAGCTGGAATGGCTGCCTTGGCATAAATGCACACTATTGTGCTTCAGTGCTAGAATGTCTCGGGATACATCGTGACACAGGGCAGATAGGTGCATTGGCTGGGAAGAGAAAATGAGAGCTAATTTCACATTGCTGTGGGTATTCCTGCACAGCAAATTAATGTATGACTGGAACGCAGGTAGTGATACATGCCTTCGTCTTTCGTCTACGTAGTCACAGATTGCAGTTTTAAGAGAGGATTCTCCTGCGCTGGACTTTCGCCTGGATTGGATGAACTTGCTGGGGTCTCTGGGTACTTATTCCAGTTACTGACTTTAGAGCAAATGGGAAAAATCTTTGTAGCAGCCATATGCATACTGGTTTTAATCTAGTTAGCATGGAGGACAATAGTAGTGAATACACAGTGACAGGATTTGGAGCGTAAACCAGTAATCTGAATATCTACCCACAGAATTATTCTGCTTCTGTATCTTGCAATTGTGTTGTGCGGATAAGGACTGTGAAGACTGTGACGTATTTGGTTACCATGGTAATGGAGGCTATGTAAGTAAAATAGAGAGGTCCATTGGAGATTGAAAACATGGAAGAAATAGGCTGTTGCTGATTGAAAACACTGTCCATGTACAGCATTGTTTGGAAAGGCACTGGTATATTGTTCATTTTTTATTACTCTTATGACGGTGACACTCTGAGCATCTGATCATAAGCCCACTGTGGTAGAAGCTGTACAGACAGTGATCAAAGAGGTGGCCCTGACCCGAAAAGCTCATAATGGGCATACTTCTTGTGTCTCTGCACAAATACCTACTTGACTCAAATTAGTCTGTCTGGTTACCATGCCCATCCAAGATGAATATGAACAAGCACATTTACAGCAGAAGAAGCTAAAGATAAACCAATGGCTACCTCAGATGTATGTGGAAACAAATAACGGAGGATTTTCTGATTGCTTTTCTAGCAGGTGCCACAAGATGGGGCGGGGAGGAGGTGTTACAGTCGGGGGAGCCCACTGTGTTCTCAGTGTCCCCGTGTTCTGAGGCAGGTAGTGCAGAAGATAATTATGGTGACGTGGGACACAATGAAGGATGACAAACTTAACAGATTTTTGCCCAAATAGAGAATGACAGACTTGGAACGAGAAGATTCATTCAGCGTTGACAGGATTAATTAACATACTGTTTAGACAATTTGAGTTCACACACTGAGTAATAAGCCAAGTCCCCCCTCCTCCCCCCTACCCAGTTTGCTCCGGTGGGGCAGATACAAGAGGTCTCACCGTAGTTCCCACTGAAGGAGACAAATTGCTGTGGCCTGACCTTTTCTATGGATGTAGTACCTTGCTGGAATGCCCTGGAACTTCACTGGGGCTTTCTAGGTTTTGAAAATCGTGTCTTCATTCGATTGTTTTGGGAGCTGTCAGAGCAGGGGAAGCATTCCAGAAAAACTTGCCCTTTGCTTCACTAAATTTTAGTAAAAACAAAACCCAATTCCCTCTAGATTTTTATCTGTTGATGTAATGTGGTACTGTAAATCAGCCAGCTCCCACTGATAAGTAAAGTACCGCAGAGTATTTTCAGAAAGCCCGAGTGTTTTATATGCATCCTGCAGCGTTCATCACTTCCATAACAACTTTATAAGTTTTGTAGCCCTTTGTTAATTTGCCTCTTTTAAAAAGTGCAGATTCTAGTTTTGTTGTTACTTTAAAAGATATCTTGATACCTAATAATGAAAATAGTTTTTCATCTTGAAAGTGTTTTAATGAAAGAAGCTATGATTTAGTGTTTTGCTAAAAGCAGTATTGTGTTCACTGAAGTTGCAACAGAATAGCGGCCTCGGCAGCCACGAAATAGGTTTCTATTAAGATACCTGCATTGTATGGACTGGTGAAATGAGAAAACTCAACTAGCATACAGCTGATTTGAGATGCAAAATTAGAAGCTATTTTCTGGTTCACAGGTAGTGATTGTATCACTCCAGCTAATGTTGTCCTACATGGGACAGCTTAAAGATTACCATGTGAATGGGGTTGTGCCTGCGTTCATGCACATGTAAGGAAAAAGGTTCTCTCCACCTCTGATGTAAAGGTGTTTCTGTGGAGACCCATGTGCCTCTTGACTTCCTTTTCGGTTGTCTCATGGAAGTAGAGATTGTCCTGGAAGAGAAAAAAAATGGCACCAATTTAGAGTTGAGAATATCTTATCTTGTAGGAGGACACTGATGATTCTGGCTGAAAACCACTGAATTGGCAACCTGGGAGCAGAGTAGATGAAATACTCATTAGAAATCTGTTTTCTTAACAAATGAATGACCTTTGAATGTCTAATTAATAGGTTATATGTTGTTTCTATTGCTTCAAGATGTTTTGTGTTTGAATCAGTCGGATAAAGCAAACATTAGTGAACTGCAGTGAGAATACTGACACAACAGATGAAACAAGGACCTCACTTGCATGCTTTTGTCAATGGAAATACAAACACTATCTATTACCTGTTACTTGTACTGCAGTGCTTCAAAGGGTGTTTATTGTGGACTCGACAAGCCTGCAGTAAATGGTATTCCATGTAGCAAGAGGCTTACATACCTTAGCAATGGAAACAATTTCCAGTGGGAGGAGCAGCAAAAAAAGAGAGGTGAACTTTCCAAATCACAAAGATGATTAGCACTAAAGAGAACAGACCTTTGAAATCTCAGTCTAGTGACCCGTGGAGTGGACACACTGCCTCAGAAATGCAAGGTATTTTACAAAACCTAGTGCTCGGGTAGCCTTAAGGTAAGTTTTACTGCAGTTATAGAAAAATCTAACACACGTATGCGGCCTTGTGTAAACTGCTTTCCCTTTCTTTCTTTCTTCCTAATATTGTTGCAGTCATGATACTGGTTTTGACAGAAACTTCCCCTGAAAAATCTTGTTTAGCAGATGGTATGTGCTGGTGAACACCGGAGCATAGTGCTGAAAGGAGCAGCGGGCTCCTACAACCCCAGCCCCATGACCTTAAACGAGCACGCAACAGAATGATTCACAGGACCTTCTGCTCCTTCCCTAGACGCCTGAACCATAGGTATACGCCTTATTAACCAGTTTATTTTTTAAATAAGATTACAGGTTTGATAAATGCAATAACATCCATAATGTCAATGTTTAGGGCAATTGTTTGACTTTATGCAAGAACTAAAGTTGTCCTGACCTCGGTCATGCAAGCTACTGAAGTAGACTTTCGAAGTTACGACCTGTGCTCTCTGCCTACCATATCTTGTTATATCTCCGTGAAATGCAAACACCTGGAATTGCCATTACTTTGGAAATCACTGTCCTTTGCCAAATAATTTAACACAACAGCACACATTGTAAATAAGGTGGGTCACGCAGAAAATTAATTGCATTTCCAGAGGTTTTACAAAATGTTGTAGGGGTGACAGAGATCATAGAGTAATTGCCACAGTAATCTCTCTCCTCTACTCTAGGTCATTGAGGGAAATCTTAAATTTACTTTTCATTGCAGTCAAATACTGGAATCTATCTGCCCCCCCGCAGCCATCTGGCATGCTATAAATCTAGCCAACATCATGGCTCTCCATCATGAAATTCTAATTATTATTCAAACCTCTATGATGAGGCCTGAACAATAGCTTCAAGCAGGTACAAATCTCAAGGGAAGGTTAAGTACAGTATCAAAAGAACACTAGGTCTAATCCTTGGAAAGATAAACAGAACAAAGACATTTTACCCAGCAATAATTTAATCTTCCTTGATTGCTGATTGATTTGATGGACGTCACTAAAAATATGACACATTCACAGCACCTTAGCCTCTCATCAGTCATTTTAATTTGCACTCTCACATATTTCAAATATGTTCTCAAGGTGACTCTATGTAATTTTTTTTCTTTTCCTCCTCACAAATTAGAAGTAGAAGGATGAGAGGACTGAAATTCAGGAAGTGCTAAACAGGTTGGGATTTTTTTATGTTATTAGTGTAAAAATTAAATGCTTTAAGTCTGCAGTTTTTGCTAGCAGAGAGGAAGAAAGCTTTTTTCGGAGGCAAAGATTCTTTGCAAGGTATTAGTGTCATATAACCAGCTTCTCCAAGGCAACATGAATATAATAATACTCATAGGGCCATTCTTCTAGAGAGTTCAAAGTGCTTTTCACACAAAAAGTTTTGTGAAGTCTTATGAAATACAAAGTCTTCTTTTGGGAATCTTGGGTTTGTAGGTATCAGCTAAGGGAAGTCTTCCTCTTCAAAACAGTGCTTAAGATTATCCTGAATTTTTGGCATGCTCTGAAGTGAAGGCAAGTAGAAGTCAATGGGCTTTTTGCTGAAGTGTGTAACAGGGCGCGTCCCTGTGGAGGGATTTTAATAGAGCATGATGTAGGGAATCCTGTTTCAGATGGTCATCCTGAGAAACGGGTGAAATTAATGTTTCGGGTCTGTAGAGTATAGCAATGACTAATGTAATACCCGCTGCTGTCTGTATATTAGCCTGGAAAAAATGACACAGTACCATTGGATCATATTGTGGGACTTCAGGAGAGACTTCTATAGCAACACTGACTCGTTCCTCCTTCTGGAGCAGTAGCTCTTTCATAGAACAGAAAATCAGCACGGGACACTTCAAGATGAAACTGCAGAAAGAATTTGAGTAAGAAAGTCCACTTTGACCAGGATTTTGGTTTAACACTTGAGCTAGAAGAGATGTCCATACCGAAATACAGAGCTACTAGAGAAACAGTCAGCTCAAGGGAAAAAACTTTAATTTAAAAAAAAAAAAAAAAAAAGTTAAACTCTTACTTTGGCAAGCAAAACTAAGGCTGTATCTTGAGTGAGGATGATGACACTTAAACAAACAATCAATCAACGGTGTTCTAGTGGTGCGAGTCAAGCCAGGTCTAGGGACTGCAGCATCATACTTCTGATTATTGTTATAGACATGGCCCTAACATGAGGTGGCAGTAGACCGTGCTAAAAACGTAGGAAGGTTTTTGCATTTTGTAGGGCTTTCATAACTTGTAGCATGTGGCTTCCTTAGGCAACTCATATTAGCTCCTCACTGGAATATTGTATCTTGAGGTGACTGGAAAGTAATTTTCATTATTTTCTGACTGATGTTTCCGTGCTAGAGATATACATTTATTGCACAGGTGATACAGTTGTGGAAAATTGTAGCCAGACAGAATTGGTATGAAATACAGATATCTGTGTAACATTCAAAATTGTAAAGTTTGAGCACTGTAAGATGATAAGAAAATAATAGCATATTTTACAGAGAAAGTAATTGGATTTGCTCTGAGGATATGTGTCTGACTGGACTAGGAGTTGAACACAACAGAGGCCTACGCTAGCACTTGTGAAACTTGGTTTCTATCTTCAGCTTCTCAGCATGGGAGTGAGCCTGATCAGCTTATTGCAATAGCTCAATTTCCCCATTTGTAAATGGCGATAATGTCAGAGTTCATTTGTACGCACTTGGAGACAGACAGACTGATTGAAATGTAAAACTGTCATTGTTACTGTTTATTTTCTGAGTTACAGGCTAGTGCTTCAGTCACCTGCCTGCACCCTTCTTCCTGAAAAGACTGACAGAAAGAAGTTAGAATTCTAATTCTAACAAAATTCCCAATGTAAATATCACAAGGGCTTTAGTGTTTGCCTCTACTTACTAAAAGAGCAACATAAATAAAAATTAGATTAATAAGTTTTCGCTTTGAAAAGGAACCCTTTTCTTCACTTTCTTGATACGTAGAATATATTCATTATGCTGGGAGGAGGTAATTTACCCTTGAATGGCTAGCCCAGGGCATTGCCAGGTGCCGCTGGGAAGCTGTAAAGTGCAGAGATCAGCAGGTGCTTTTAGTATCTGAAAGAGTTTCTTTTTCTTTCATTGTTTCTCTTGTTTCCCAGACATGGGTATTTTTGAAGCTTTGAAATTCTGAAATCCATGCAGCCAGCCAGACTTTCAAGTTCTGACATAAACTAGAAAAGAAACTGGTGGGAGATGCAGGATTTCACCTTCTTGCATCTTGCTTTTGGGTTGTGGGGCCAGAGCTAAGGTTGCAAATGGGGTACATTTTGGCTTTTGGGCCAGGACAGAGAAAATAGAAATGATGTCTCAGTTATGTTCGGGGCATTCCAACTTGAGTGCACCCTCCTGTTTTCAGCACAGTCTCTTTAACAGGTATCTTGCATATCCAGTTCAAACCATTGTTAACTATACAGTTACTTGTTTCGTGACATAAATTTACATCTCAAAATTACTGTTTCACTGTAACGTATGCACTGGATCAAGAAGCGGAGTGATCTTTTTACATTGCTTAGAAGTCCGAATTCTGATCAGATTTTGCGTAAACAAGCCTGTCTCTCATTTTTGTGAACACTTAACTCCAACTCAGCTAATGAGAAACAAGGGCATCTCTCCCTGCTGTAAAAAGGAAAACAAAGAACTGGGATTATAGTCTTTGGCCCTGATTCAGGAAGACATTTCTGATTATGCTTGCCTTAGAGCTTCAGCAAATGTGCTCATAAGTATTCATGTGCAGTACAGCCTGCAAGAATTCGAAGTAGTCTTGGTGGGCAACTTTGATCATCTTCAAATGGTAATTTTTTTTTTCCATGCCTCAATAGACATGAGAAGTCACACCAGAAATTTTTTTTTAAGAAACAAACTGTAGACTCAGGAAAGTCTGGACTAGTTGTAGAGTAACAGACAGATGTTTTGAAACTCCACAGCACAGCTTTATCAAGCTCACGATCACTGTTGTGTTATAATAATAATACTTTGAATACTTCCCTTATCCACTCTAGGGGAACGCATGAATGAAGTTGAGTAAATTAGAGAATTTCTTTAATCTTTTAGGTCTACAGGGCCAGTCTGCAGTCATTTATACTCCATCTGTGCATTACCATTAGTACCAATTTAATCTTGATCAGATGTGAGTGAGGATTGCATCTCTTTCAAGTTGGAGAACAAGATAATGAACTTGTCCCAGCTTTGCCAGTTGATGTACACTGCTGGCTGTGGAAGGACAGGCACTACCCAGTCTGGCCTAAATTTGGAGCAGCACGGACAAGAAAGACAAACAGTACCTAATCTAGCATAAAGCCTTTAAGATTCACATGGTGAGAACATCTTTCTTTTTCTAATTGAATTATACACACAAGATGAGTTTCTACCAAATCGTTGCTTTGCAGCATGTGGCCACAGTGGCTTTCATCTCCTTGCAGAAGCCCTAAAGCTAGATTTGCTGTATCATTGAACTGTGGCCTCAGTGTCGGCCCTTTCTGTTTCCCTACCCAACCTCAGATTATTTCCTACAGGTCCTAAGGACTGTTTATGCTGCCTGAGAGAAAACAGATGTGATTTTAGCTGTCTGGGAGAGAGGGAGGGAGGGAGGGAGGGAGGTGTTTGAGACACAGAAATTTTACAAAGCTAAAAAAAAAAATCCAGGAAAATAATTAATGAGATTAGAACTTTAGCACTGCAGCCATTATCGGCTTCTTATAAACTCTCTTGTGTTCATTCAAATTGATAACGGCTACAGCCTTGTAAAAGATCATTCACATTCACATGTATTCAGATCAGCACTTGTAATATAAGTATAGGTTTAAAACTTGGTTCACTGGTGTTTTAACTTTGCTTCTGACAAGCACTGAGCTTACCCACTTTTTGTTTCTTTCAATTTTTGTTACACCTTTCAGAATAAAAGCTGATCCCTGTTGCACCCTAAGAAGCTGTAGGCACAACTTTCCAAAATGTAGTTTGAATTTGATTATTATATGTTATCTGTGTGGCAGGAACATCCAGTGATTCTAAACAGACTTTGGAAACCTGTTGTATTTTATGCTGGTCAAACAAATATGTATAATTTCAGGACTTAAAAATAAAAAAAAAATAAAAGCACTAAGGAAATCTAGTGGATAGTAGAAGAAAAGTGAGAGGTTTTTACCCAGCTCTGCTGCTGATCTGTCATAGGTGCCTGGAAAAAGCCCTTCCCAACTGCGTTCATCTGATTCTTTTTAGATTACAAACACTCTGGAGAAGAAATTCTCCCTTACTCAAAATCTGCTCAGTAGCTCTCATGATAGATGGGCTTTTGCTCTGTAGATATTAGTATTATTTATAAATAATAAATGAAAATGGTATTTTCTAGAGTTTGCATTAGTTTCAATGAATGTTCCTTTTCCTGCTTGTATTAAGAGAACAAGTAAATAGTAATATCATTTATCTGACTTCTGTGTAATGATACATCAGACAGCTCTCGCCAGCAGTCGTATGCAGAGTCTTGGTTTCCCAACACTGTAAATGAATAATGCCATTCTTTATTAATTATTCCTTCAAATGCAAATGATTTTCAAGATGCCTCATTGGCTTCTGGTATTATATTCCTTTGCTGATTTTTCCACTGAAGTTTTAACAGTGTGTTGATCTTTCTGGGGCTATATGACAGCCTCGTGAAACTCAGTGGGAAGCAGAAAAATGGGGAGAAGGTGCGTTAATGGAGCTTTGAAAGCCAGCACAAGAGTGTTGAAAAGAGTGTCTTGACTAATAAGAAGCGTGTGGATTGATCAGGCAGCAGTTTTAGTTTTTGACTTGGTCCCTGGCTCCTTGTGTGACCTTGAATAAATAATCTGGTGTGTTCATGTCTCAGTAGCTGCATCTTTAAAATAACTGTAAATAGAAGTCAGAAAGGGAGTGACAGTTTAATTACTGCTGGTAAAGTGCAGGGCAGTATTGCAGGGAAAGGTGCTGAAGGAACGCAAAATACTCAGTATGTGCTATCAGTCAAAGTGAGGGCTTTGAAGTAGTTCTGAAGTGTCCTCCAAGGTGGTGGCTTAGGGGAGACAGTGACTGAGGCCTGCAGGGACCGTCGCGGTCGATCCGTAGGCGACTTCTACAATGTGTGGCACAAGTGCATGGCTCGTGTATTCTCTAGGCCTAAGCCAAACCCATGAAGCTGTGGAACTTCCAGTGACTGTCAAAATGGTTCACAAAGCAATACAAGAAAACGTGGAATCTTGGGAATCTTCCTTAACTCTGGTTCCACAGAACACTACAATTTTTAGCCTGAGTCCCCACATCAGATCACTGCCAAAAACCAATCATTATCAGCAAAGTATAAAACAGGAGACTTAGGGTCTTCTCACCAGAGAAGTGCTGTTCTGAGTAGTAGGAATTTATTAAATCAAATTATTTCTGGAAAAAAAAAAGTGTACTTAAGTAGTCTCACCACACACAAAACATTTTTCGCTCTTTGAGCTGTATCTATGCTTTCTTTTTTTTTCCCCCCACAATTTTCACCCTGTCAATGCATTAATACATTTAGTGGAAATAAGCAAAGCAAGACAATAATTGCCGTGAGGAAAAGGAGTAAGAAACCTGAGACACTGAATTTATGTGTTTTGTTTCAAAATTCTACGTTATTTGAAACTTAGGTAA
The DNA here is from genome assembly GCA_009806455.1 of Tetrax tetrax. Taxonomy (NCBI): domain Eukaryota; kingdom Metazoa; phylum Chordata; class Aves; order Otidiformes; family Otididae; genus Tetrax; species Tetrax tetrax. The sequence goes on from WHYT01017626.1 coordinate 420,969, forward strand.
GACATTGGGTTTACATCTGGTGCGTTCCTGTGTGACTGGTGGTATAAAGCCACCTATGCCCTTGGATAGTTGTCTCTGTAGTTTGGAATTTAAACAGGAGTTCAGACTGTGTGCACGTTTGAAACCTGGTAGAGACAGAGCTATAAGAATAATCTTACAGTCTTTAAAATTTACTCTTCTTTTTTAACGTTGTCAGAATGTGTGTGTGTATATGAAATCTACAACTCAAGTTTTCCCGTGACGATTTACAAACTACATACAAAACACTTTACCACTGAGAGTAGCTTACAGGAGCCGGGGGACACATTGAGGAAGAGCTGAAGTAAGGGAACAAGAATTAAATCATGTTCTGACACCATTTATGAACTGCTGGCAAGATGGACCTTGATGTTTCTGAGTTTAGTACTCATTGATAACCAGTAGATGGAGCTTGTAGTAACAGAGTTTCTAGGTGTTTCTCAGCTATGAAGGCCTCTTGAAGCACATTTTAAATAGACAGAAGCGTATTAAGTATATACAGGTATCAAAAAAAGAGTATTATCTATGACTGGCATCTTTATTTCTTTACACTGATTCCATGTTATGTTGAGAAGAAACTCACAAACTTCCATGCAGATATCTTGATAGAAACACTCCAAAGCAGTTATGTGAGTTACTAGGTAGCAAATACACACAAGGAGTTTGAAAGCAGAGTTTTACTGCGCGCCGCTAAGCCAGAGACTGTAACAATGGTCAGATTTTCGAAGAGCATTCAGATACTTTGAAAATTTGCCTTGTAAATAAGCAATCAGAATTTAAAAACTACTCAGCATTCAACCACTCCTAGAAAAAAACACACACTTTGATTATATTTTATCACTTTGTTTAGATATGGAAGGTGACTACTGTTAAAACTGTGCCAGTAGTTTTGTATTTTGAAGTCTTTGCTATGAAGTAGTATATGAAAAGGAAGTTTTCACTAAGTTAAATTTCTTACCAGTATAATTTTTTCAGTATCATTAGGTTGGTAAACTAAATGATTGCTTCTATGTAGAAGAAATTCTATTTTTTAGACATAGCATATGATCTGGCGTGGAAGATGGAGTTATTTCTGTAGTTCAGTTTCAGTACAGCATCTGATGTCCAAACATTTCTAGCAGTGATCATATACTGCTTTGTCACGCCATTTATGATTGTAGAACTTAGTTTGTTGCTTCCTGACAGTGAAATGTTCTCGTGATTATCCTATTATCCTCTACGTAAGGAAATGCCAAAGACTACAAGTACATACTTCAGTGGAGAGATTTTTAAGACCATGCAGATGTCCTTTTTTTTTGCTAATTTCATTGAACATTTTTTCTAGCGTAAGTCTAACACATCCCTGTATTTTCTGGCTTCTGGGCAGTGGCGAGTGTTGTAGATTCTGCCAAGTTTCTGTTGAAAACAAAACCAGCTTTAAACTCAATGACCTCAAAATGTGAGCTCCGACCTCCTTTTCTCATGGTTTGGTCTATTCTCCATCCTGTTGAAGCTATGAAGATGCTTCCCCATTGCTCTGTTTATATAATTGATTTTTGGTTGAACGAACAGAGAATTCTGCTGTTCATAATGCTTTATGGATAAGAATTGCATGATCCAATACATATTTTTTTCTGTATTAAATTGTATCAGCTAGTTTTCTTGTCTATGGTTTGAGGAACGTGGCTACTGTGACTAGTTAAATACTGGAGGATAGCGCCATTTCTGCTGTGCGTCATTTCGGAAGAGGGCTAATACATAACAAGTGAATGATAATGCTGTGCCTACTTTTTTAGGCTGTCGTACAGATGATTCAGTTCAAGCAGAAGTTCCCAATAGGAACTGGTGCATCTTGTTTCTATTTCAACCGAAGCCAGTGCCAATTTGGGCCGTGATTCAGAAGGTTTGCATTTGGCTCCCGTGGCTTGGGTCTGTGCTGGAGAGATCAGAGGTGTTGCCTTCGCAACCAACACTCGGTGCTGGAGGAACTAGTAGCTCATTTTAAGGAGCAGCGAGCAGATCCGGGAAGTACTGCTTTCTTTTTATGAATCAAAAGTCCATGTATGTTCTGATATAAGGAACTGAAAGAATCAGGGGAGAATAGTATAAAATAGATGCAATTTTGTGGAGTCTTGGAAAGGAGCAGGCAGAAGGATAGAAAGACCTGAGTGTTAAAGAGCCAAACAACAGAAAGGGAAGATAATTTTTAGTCATTATGCACCAGATTTTCCAAAGAGAAAAGTATCTTCTGGATAAAGACTACTGAAAGCAAATGGGACTTGAGTATTTTGAATTGTAGAATTCCACTTTGGATTTTCAAAAGAGCTTAGTATGTGGGATGTTGATTAGAGCCTATCAGAAAATGAAAGGAGGTGGGAAAAAGGAAATTATTTTCCTCTGCTGAAAGTTTTGCTGAAAATGAAAAGCATTTTGCTTTCAGATATGATTTGCTTAAATTTAGGAAATGCAGGAAGGAACAGGTTCTTTAGGAAGAGGAATAATGATGTACAAGCAGTATAAAAAGCACCAGACATAAGGAGGAATACATTTTTTGACAAGCAGAGAAAATTGATCTGATCAAGTAGACTTTTTTTTCCCCTCTGGGTGATCAGATAACAACATGGTGCAATTGTTTGACCTTGGAGCACCTTAGCCATGAAGCACACAAGGACGTTTTCAAACAGTGCTCTTCATTTAGAACAATGCTGAAATATGTAACACCTGAAACGTCTAAGATCAATGTTTCATGTAGTGTGTAAGGCAGTGTATAAAACACAGATAGGAGTTTTATTTTTTCTTCAGGAGTCAATATGAATAGTGTGTGAGCCAAGCTTTAAAACAGTATTAACATATTCTTTAATTTGTGTGTCATCTCACAGCCTGTCTGCCAGCAGCCAATGACAAGGGATGGGCAACTCTGGGCTGTGGTACAGAACTTTCATAGGCTGCAGAATTTGTAGATCCACAGAGATTTATAGTACCGTTGGCTCAAATCCTCTCTCTGGGGAAGGTTTTCCAGAGCTAGGTTATTACCTGAGTTCTGAAAGCACTGTGCCATCATCAAATACATCCTGATGTTCTCCTTCCCCTTACTCTCTTTACTGTAACTATCTCTAGTTTGAAAGACAGTTTCTTTTTTTTTGTGAGCCTAGAATAGCTTCCCACAGTCTTTGTCTTTGGTTGTGAAAGAATTCCAAGTGCCAGCAAAGGGTATTGCTAACAAGAATTTACCTGTATGATCCAATGAACAGAACTATCCTGCAAACATACAATCTTATAATTACTGCTGTCATATATAACAAAATACAGGCATGAAACATCAAGTGTTAATTTCTCACTGGAATTTCTTGATCCACGGAAGCAGCTCCAAGGGCAGCCGAATCGATGGACTTGTGGCTTGCAGTCTAGTAGACCAGCTGCGTACTTGGCAGGCAGAAGCAGCCAATTATTGTCAAGTTGTTTTGGTGGACTTTTTTCTTTCTTTGTGTCATATTCACATTGTTACTTGAGTATTGTGAAGTGTGGGCTTGAAGCTTATCAGGGTGGTCTTCGTACGTGCTTTTATATTCAAGGACATTCTCAGGACTCTGACATGTCTCATTTTGCTACCTAGAAAAATGACCACATGCGGTAGGGCGGAACAGTACTTGGCACCGTTTGAATTCAAAGGCGTGTACTCTGTAAGCTAAAAAACAGGTCCAATTATTAAAAGCATCTATTAGCAAACTGGCAAAGAACGTATTTAATGCGCACTTTATGTCAGTATGTCTTTTGCTGTATGTGAGTAACAGTCTTTCTGTTGTCCCTGGAGTGTCCAAGAAAGAGGATCAAGGTCCTTTTTCTTAGTCCTTTCCATCCTTTTATGTTTCTGAAGTGAGCATTTAGGTAGATCATGAGATCATTTTATTGCAGTCTTCCCCACAGAGAGCTACCACATATGTTAGTGGAGAAATTTCACCAAGTGAAAATTCTCAAAATCAAACCTGGAGTTAAATTCCATTTTCCAAAATGACTTACATGTAAAAGACCCAATTTCACCAGTTCTTATGCTTATAACCTGCCAATGAAATCAATGGGAAATCAAGAGTCTCTATTGAACGTGGAGAGACTTCCCAGGAGTTCCCTGGATACACAGTCATTAGAAGAGGAGAATGTCATCCTGTGCATGTGCAAGAATTCACCGAACGGGGAAATCTCTGTCATCTGTTTATAGTGTTCCTGAGCCATCCCGTCGCTCTGGATGGCCCTTTGCTCTTTGCTCCGTCTTTATTTCCACTGCAGCCATTAGGCAAGCTAATAGAAATAAAACTTGTCCTTTTTGCCCTCTGTTTAGCATTGTGCCTCGAGCAGAAGAGTCATTGAGCATAATGTTCATCCAGTAAATACAAGTGAAAAGGATACTATTCATTTGCAGTTCTATTAGTGGAAGCTACGGTTAACAATTCAAATCTAGGGAGAAAGATAATTGCAGGAGCTGATTGCCAGCCATCCTCCTATGTTGACTCACAGGGCAAAACGAGTGAGAGTGAGAAAGAGAAGCTAAAATTATAGTACAACTCTCTGAGGAATATTAATGTAATAGTTTTAACATGATCCTGCTCAGATTTTATCAAGTCATGTTAATAAAAAGGATGGCTCTGGTAATTTTTGCAATATTACATTTTCCTTGGAATAATTGTGACTCGACACTTACTTCACAAAGTAATGTAACTTTTACATTTCGAAGTGTTTTCATAATTTTTTGTTATTTAGGTGAAGATTACTACCTGTGGGCTGAGTGCATTCTGGAATTTTTATCTTGTTTGCTAAAATATTTCTGTGCAATACACTAAAGATACTGTACAGTGAAGGATTTTTTTTTTTTTGTGGGAACGTGTTATGAAATCTCTAGGATTGCTTTGAGAAGCTCATTAGCTATGCAAAGTAGGTTCATTTGGGGTTAACGCAAATATAAAATTTTCATGATAGCCCCAGTCAAGAATCTGGGCCCCGGTGTGCCTGGCATTGCCCTTGCTTTGTAACAAACATATAGCCACTTCCCCAGAGAACTAGCCGTCTGCTCACTAGATAGATTGCTGCAAGCAGATGAAACACATGAGGAGGTAACAACGGAACCAGCGGAGCTTGGCTAAAAAGCAGAATTAACAGTTCACTGCCTGCACGGCCAATTGTTGAATGGTTTGTAGACACTGAACTGAAAATAAGTTTTAACTTAGTGTTAGACACAATCTGCGTGCTCTGTGCAGTGGTAATATTCAGCCTGTGCTCTGACAGGAACAGAGCCAAGATGCACATACCGTGAGCGTCAGCAGAACAGTGACTGATTTAGGGACCTGAACCACCTCCTCACTTGCTTAGAGGTAGGTCCCGTAGTGACTCCGTGAGAGCCTACAAGAGTCCTAAAGAAATAGGAACCATCTGTAAGTCTGATCTGAGAACAAGCAACTGAATAACAAAGGACAATGTTCCAGCTATGTCCAACTTGATTGATTACTTGCAGTTTGGCTCTGCTCAGCCCGCGCTCTGTAGCCTCTTTAGTTCCTCTGCTGTGGTGTCTTATGTTCCGTGTTTTATTTCTTCAGCTGGAGGACTGGCCCGTAGGTATAATATTGTTGGCCAGGCATCTGGCACTTGAGCTAAAGAAGTGCCACTATCCAACGAGCAACTAATAATAAGCTACTGTTCTCTCAGCTGACTTACCTACAAAGCATAAACCCTATGTGTCTAAGAGAGACATTAACCCTTTCCTGTAGTGGGACAGCCGGCTTTTTTAATGCTGTCATTACGAAGTCACAGGATACTTTTCTCCATTCCCAACGCATTTCTAGGTAAGCTTATTTTTAGCTCTCCTCCTTTGCCCCTTCTCTTAAACCCAGCTTCTTAGCCACAGCCAATGTGTTTTGTACACAAAACCTACAAAACAGAACTAGACATTTTTGTTGGGTTTACTTTTCCCTCCCATGCTAGGCAGCTTAATGAGGCCAGTCCAGAATAAAAAATATTAGCATCTGCTGTATGGAGCAGCACAGAAAGCTAATGCAGTGCATTCAGGTAGGTCTTATGTATTCTGTCAAAAGAAAGTACCTCCTGGGTGTTCATTCCTGCAAATGAGATATAAAATAGTTTCACATTTCCTTGGGGTATCGGCACTGTTCACTCTATCAGACTGCAGTGGACAGAGATCCATTAAAAGTTTTAAAACTAATCATCTGCTCGGTTATGATAGCCTCACCCTGCTTGGCAAGGTATTGTCAGCTTTCCATCACTCTGTCAGTAGTGCTGGTTTGCAGTGGTTAGAAGGGGAGGTATTTTTTGCAGCTATTAACAATCTAATTCATCCAGTCTTGGTTCCTACCTGCCACCTTCTGAGCATGTCTTAGATTCAGTTTTGTAACATGCACAGTACCCGTAAGAAAAAGGTCAAGAAAGAGCTTTTTTTTTTTTTTTTCTTCCCTCAACATATATTTTCAGTAGAAGTATATAGAGATATATAGAGATAGCACGGTTGAATTGTTTTCATTCTCCAGTGTAGCTGCAGAAAAGCTGATGCGGTAGTACATTCTATGTTGTAAATTATACGCAGCTCATTAGACCCCCCTAAAGAGATCCGAATTCTTTCCACAGGGCACTGAATGCCTTCCAACTGTCATTGAAGTAAGTAGAAATTACATTGTGCAGGATCTATGTTACTGGAATTTACTGTGTCTCTTGCTGACCTTGTGCAAGATGCTGTGTGACACAGAACAAATCCAAGTGGAGAAAAAAATCAGATGGTGATTGAAGAAAGGATCATAAGATAGGCATGGAAAGTACAGTATTTTGAAGATACTAAGTTTTTTGAGTATAGCTTTTTGCTTAGCCACATGATCTAGAAAATGTCTTTTTTAAATATAAAAGCTTGAATTCTCATTTATTAGATGACCCTCAGTTTAGATTTGCATTTTCCCATTTTCATTTATGCTCTTACTCGACTGACTTTGGAAGCTGACTGATACTTTTAAACAGCTGATATTTTACCATGTGGGAGCAGGTAGATGATGCCCTTTAACACCTTTAAGGTGTGAAAGATATTCTGCATCTGCTTTTTTCTGTAAGACATTGTTTTCTCTTCTCATGAACTCAGCTCTCAGCTTTAAAAGTCTGCACATCATATGCTAAAACATGAGTGACAATAATGTCCCTAGGAATCTGCAACTCCCAGTGAGGCTTTTTTTTTTAAGAAATGAGAGAGATTCTTATTTAAAACAGAGGAAAAAGATGCCTCAATACAGCTTGTATTTCAAATGTTGCTTTCCACATTAACAGTCTTTGAAGGGAACGTACTGATTTCGATCAGGACAGCAGAACATCTTTTAAAGAGGAGTTTATTTGCCTGTTATTATAGGAAGGGATATTTTTAGTTTGTAAGGGAATTATTGTTTTCTCAGTGTGTCCACATGCATGCACAGGGAAAGGAGGGTAGGAAGCCTTGTTATCTTGATTCACAGTGAAAGTAATCTTCCTGGTTGGGATCCAGTAATATAATCCAAGGTGTTGTTCAGACAGAATCGTTGCAGAGAATGCAGTTTGTAGCTGTGTGGGAAAGACATGCGCGTTCTAAACACGGGCACGCATAGGCATACTATGTATACATGTATGTCTAGATAAGAAGCATTTGTGTCCCAGTCATATAATATTTCCTTGGACTGTAGTTTTAAAACATCTGCTACCAAATGTATTGCAGAGTCCAGATATGCTGAGAATTATGGAGAGAAACCATCATTATAACAGCTAGCAGTAGTTCTTACCATAACATAGAAGTATCCTTAGTGATTTACAGCTATATTTCATTAGTTGTATCATAATTGATCTTTTTTTTTCAGTATGAAGCCTGTATTGAGAGGTTGGGGCAGCTAAACTGAATTTGGAATTATTTATTAAAATGCACAAAGGAAAGGGAGAGGGAAGCACAACATATTGTTAACATGATTAACACTGTGCACTCAATTAATACATTCGAAGGCCAGAAGGGACCATGAGAACATCTAGTCCTTCTTCTTGAATATGCAGGCTGTACATTTCACCTGGGGTTATTGAACCCAATAACTTACGTTCGATTAATGCATACTGCCCAGGCAGTTCAGTCTTGATTGGAACATTCCAAAAGACAGAGGTGCCTCCACATCCCTTGGCAGTTTGTTCCAGTGGTTAACCACTTTCACTGTATAAATAACTAAATAAATCCTGACTTCTAGTTTGTATTAGTCTGGCATTTCATGTCTAGCTACTGTTTCTTTTGATATCTTTCTACACTGGATTTTAAAAATCTCTTTGGTATGTTCTGTTTGCTTTCTCAAAAGGTATGTATACATGATAAGCTAGTCGCTCTTCTTTTTTAATGGGATAAACAGATTGAGGTCTTAAGGTCTCTTGCTGAAGGATGTTTTCTCAAGCCTACCAGTCATTTTTGCCTGTCTTGCTGTACTTTTCCAATTTTCCAAAATCCTCTGTAAATTGCAGTACCAAACTGGACATCACTGTCACATAATTCTCCTCCGTTTGGTACGTGCATTTCCTACATACTCCAGGATCCTACTGATCCCCTGCGTGTGGGCCAAGCCATTCAAGCACAGGGTAGAAAGCAATGAATAAGGGAGAGGATCTGTAACTTCATGTTTTAGAGGAATTTGCTCTCCAGTCAGTGAGAACAGAGTTTAACCATCTTAATTGGCTGAAACCAGTAAGCCAATTGTGAAGGAATTGTGCGTATCTACTTTTGGCCTATGTTGTGTGGGTCTCTGAGCAGGTGTAAAGAGAGGGGGGGAGAGTCAAGGTGTACATTTCACATGTACCTTTCTCCTCAGATAAACCCATTTCTGCTCATGCCATTTCACATCCTGTCTGCTTTTTCAGAAAGCTAGCACGTGGATTACTGATGAAATGGCCTAATACTAACCTTTCTTGTTCAGTGCTTTGGCTGGCATTTGCGAAGGAAGTTCCCTCTGCAGAACCTTCCAAAGTCTCAGGGGTCTCTGTTACTTACGGAGTCAAATTGCCTCTGTTGAAGAGTTTTGCCTTTCAGTTTCGTAAGGACCCCAAATGAGCCCAAAGATCCGGATAGCTGCAGCAGTGAGTCAAGACAGAGATTGATTTCAAATATGCTCTTAACATCCGAGAATGTTTATTTTGTAGGAGGATGAGTCAATAAAACCATCTGAGGTGCAGTGGTATTAAGAAGGGGAAAAGAAAAGAAAAAAAAAGAGTAGGCCAAATGTCTGAATGGATAGTGGACTTTCAGCTTGAGTGATAATGATTTTAAACTAGCCCTGAGCCAAGTGGCTAGAATTTATTCTCAGCAGCAGCCAGCAAAAGGACTGTTTTTTAAGGAAACTAAACAAGAGTAATTCCAACCTCTAGCCGTTTTGTGTCGGCACCATGCGAGTCCAGTTTTGGGCTCTAATCTAAATTTTTCCCATGAGGCCTGCAGACCTGACAAATCCTCTTAACCTTCCCTTTCCTTCTCTTGTTTGTTCCTTCCCCGCTCTGTGGTGGAATTCAGTTGTCCAACTCAAGCTTTATAAACTTAATTTGCTTGGAATGGAGAAGTGACGATCGCTGAGTAAGTTACTTAGTGTGCACAAATAGTCCCCAAAGGGTTTGCTTCGAGTAAGGTATATCCTTAAATACCTTGCCAAGTGAGGCAGATAGGTCAAGCAGATGCTGGAAACAGGCACCTTTTTTTGATTCTTTCTCTTCATTCAGGCCAAAATAAACATTTTGTGGGGCAGTGACTGTATTGGACAGCAAAACCCTGGGAGTCCTGTCAAGGTTCAGCAAGTTTATTGGTGGTGTTTTCTTTATTAAAAAAGGACATTACTTTTCCCTTTGATTGCTCTAATCTACAGATTTTCAGTCAGAGAAGTGAAAACGAAGGTTAGATAGAGTCAGTGGAGATAGAAAAAGGTGATCTGCTTTCATAAGGGGCAGACATCAAAGATGGTAGTTGGGAAAGGCCCTACTCGGTGCATTATAATGTCAGAATACAGGGGTAAATCTAGCAACATTTAGGAATGTTACAGTATTTTTATTTTTGTAAGGTGAGACGCTTTTAAAACATAATGTCCCTATGGAATAAGAACATCATTTTTATTTAGCATTTTGCAGAAACCAGGATAGACCAAAATTGTCACAGGTGATCTCAGTTTTGGTACCTGGTTTTCAGCTCAAACTGCTTTTGTCTTGACATCCAGGTGGAATCAGTGCTTGGAGCTCCCAGCAATGAGCTGGCACTTTGTGTGTTTTGCATTTGAGATACTGAATTTGCACCAAAGTTGGATCCCTGAGAATTTCAGAGAAGTAATAACTTTGCAGAGAATTTAAATAATTCTGATAATTTTGTTCAAGGAATGCAAAATCCTGCCTGAAAACTCAAAAAGCAGGTGTCCAGCAGTTGAGCATCTCCTTGTTTTGATGTGCTTCCGACTCTGAGGACTTCAGGACAGGAAAAGAAACCTAAGGAAAACCAGCACCTACCTCTGTTTATAAAGGCAGAATGAAAGGGAAAAAGGAGTTGATGGGAGAGAGGTTTGCAGAAGATCCTTTAAAATAAACAATTCAGCTGCAAGAGAAAATAAAAGAGTATGGGGAAGGGCATGGAACCCCTACAAAGCAAGCTGCTTTATGCATTCAGAGGCAAGAAAGAGTCTTCATGCTCAAGAGCTTAGGCTAAAAAACCTTAATCAAAGTCAATGGACAATTGTAATGTTGGAACAAATTATGATAAAATACTGGATCTTGAAATTGGTCCAAGGGAAGACAGAAGAGTCTAATGTTTTCCATAATTGATTTCAAGGCTCAGATGGGGAATACTGTGTATTATAGAAACATCAGTTGTTCCGTTTTCTTAATAATTTAGACTGGCTGTTTCTTTGATAATGATGTTCTCGGCAGCTGTGAAAATAACATTCTGGGTAAACATAGAGTAAAGGCACATGTAAGTACTTGACATCAGAAACCATTAAGAAAGGTTGCACTTTTTGCAGCAGTGTTAGGAGTAAATAAAAGAAAATACAAGCATTTGGAGTCCATTATTTGGTAATTTGTATGCGGATGGTTCTTCAATTACTTTATGACTGCCTAGGACTGCAGGAGACACACTTAGGGATTTCATATTCAAACTGGATATTGTAAATAATACCTAACCTTTTTTGATAGATCTCAAGGTATTTTACAAAGGAGACCGGTGCTCTTATCCTCATTTTACAAAAAGAGAAATTGAGGTACAGGGGCACATATTGATTTGTTGACTGATTTTACCCATGTATTGCCTATGAGCATAGAATCTCACTCTCTTGGTCAAATAACTATATACTAATATAGTGGAGGCTACTTTAATTTGTCTCTTAAAAGTAGCACAGAAATGACTATTTTCACCTGTAAAAAGTGATAAATTTAGATGATAACATCCTAAGAATGTGTAAGCAGGTGATACCAAGGATGCTGTTAATTGCAACATATTGGTGCCAGAAGTTGAATATTTCAAATACTTAGCAACAAAAGTAGGCATACTTTAGAGCTGTATTTATTAAAGATACAAGCTTAAGGCCTAGATCTTGACCCCCATCTTCGCTGTAATTCAGGAATGGCTGCATCCGTGTCACAAAGGTGTCCCATAGTCCAAACAATGTAATGATAATAGATATCCCAAGAGTTAAGACGGATTCTGAAATCAAGTGTCTCATTTCTGGAAGAGCTGGAACCTTTAGAGCCAATGGCAAAATTACAGATTTTCGTAAAAGTTCAGAAACAGAATTTTTGAGTTTGTCAGTTGGGGCTTTTTTTTCTTTTTTCATTTGTTTTGTTTTCAAATAAAACAAAACATCTCTGAGAAACAAAGGAGAAAATTTTCAGTTTTTACTAGACAGCATTGCAGAATATGAAACCCATCCATATTGAATAAATACATGGACAGCAGTCTAATTGCCCTAGATTTTCCAATAAATTATTTCAGAAGTTAACAACAACAAAAAAAATCCTTAGTATATTACACTATGCAACCCAGCTCAATATTGAGTTGCTTGTTGCCATAGCTGCAGCTCAGGAAAATGCATTTTTCTCCAAGATTTATAAACAGAGATTGCAATGTTTTAGCTCTGTGTAGCCAGACACAATATCCAGTGTCCCCACGTTGCATATAAATTCAAACGCTAGGGAGTCATTCAAATCACATTTGAGCCTCCGTATACATGTCGCACAAGAACAGCATCTCACTGGTTGTCCATTGATGTATCTCGTACTGCCCACTCAGAAGATACATGTCACCGAGGTAGATTCTGAGAACAGAGGAAACACTTTCATCATTTGAAACCTTAGGGATTATACTGTTTTGCTGAGGAGTGGCCAGGACATGCAAAGCCAGCTGACTTTTGGTACTTCTCTGAAGTGTATGTGAACAAATGTCGTCACTCGGTTGGGTTGTACAATAATCTAAGAAGCACTAGTAACTCACCAGCGTCAGCCCCCTGTTCTCCCAAGAGGCTGAATCATCTCCCTGGCAGGAGCTCGCCTAGCTCCGTGTCTGTAGTAGGCAGGGGCTGTAGCTGTAGGACACATGCTGAGCCACAGCCATGCTGACATTTCCTCCGGGAAGTGCTCCTGGTCATGCCAGCTTGTTTTGAAATCCTGGCCACTCAGGCTGAAATTTCCAGAAACTCTTTGCTGTCGTATCAGCTTTGTTCCTATGGAAGTAAATGGGTAGAATACTGTTTAGTTAACGGGAGTGGACTTAACTGTTTGAAATCTTTTGAAAATCTTTCCTAAGCGTTTTGTTCTGGAGTTAGCTGCAAGTACTGAGATTGGTATTTTAAGGGCAGCCCGAAGGAGCTAATCTCAGGAAAAGTGCATACAAGTTGGGGGTGCATTGTTCTGACTTTTGCAAATGCAAATATCTTTCCTATTCTCATATTCCATTTTTTAACCTGTTAGCCCTCTGTTTCAACACAAAATTCTCTTAGAGAGATGTTTCTTTTGAAAATGAATTCAGCTTAGTCAAATCACAGTTTATTGCTCGTGCCTTGTTTTATGAGGCTGAAGCCCTGCTGTAGGAGGAATAATGCCGAGGCTGGGATGTGAAGGACAAACCAGAGACACTGAATAGAAGGAACCGTTGTTTACTGTAATACACATCAGGCCCCACTGATGTGTCTTAAGTGTTTTCTGCGTTTCTTTGCCCCCTTTTTAAAAAGTTAATGAGACATAAGGAAAAGGCTGATAATGAGATGTTTATTGTCAGGACCCTGGACTGAGGGTACAGTCTGCCCATGTGTTGTTAGACAGAAACATTTATGTTCTGGAGTATGATAAAATGTTCATTTTGAACAACACCTTTTGTATGGTCAGGGATGGATTTATTAACAGGCTGTACACTAAGACCTTTTAGACATCTTCTTAACAACAGTTTGATTTATGTAGGCTTAGACTTGGTACATTTTCATTCTTGCCTTTTGCTTTATTTTTAGGGAAATCTCAGGAAAAAAAAATTGTATGTATTTTTCCCAGGAGCTAGGGATTTTTGATCTAATTCTTCACTGGCTTCTGATTTTACCTGTTCAGGATTAGTTTCTGTTTATAATAAATACGTCATCGGATTAAGGGGATGCAACAGTTACTTCTGGCATTAAGCTCCAGGAATTGGGGCGAGGGTGGGGGAGTAACCTTAATCAAGCACAGAAATGACAAATTGAGAACCAGTATTAGCAAACATAACTCTTAATGTATGCACTGCAGCTCTTATTCAAATTTGGATGCAAATCTGATGTTAGAATCCAACATGTTATTTACATAAGGAAGCAGCTTTGTTTCGTATGTCTGCAGTTGCACAGGAAGGTTAGAATTGTGTTTCTCGAGCCTCAGATCATTCTTTAAATTTCTCTGTGCCCAGCTCACGTTGATGTTACTGTTTGCGGTGGGATCACTCATGTAAGCTCCAGCTCTTTCGAGCTGTCCACTGCTTACATGCCTGCATTTCATGTCCTTGACATGAGATTTATATCACCAATATCTCAGTCCATTAATTGACCAGATAAAGAATGGACAAAATTAATGAAAGTTACAGAACAAAGAAATTTTCTTCCTTATGTAAGCATGAAATATTGCAAGATTTAAGTAATAGAACATTTCAGGCTGGGAGGACTCCCTGACAGATGTCCATTTGGGGCTTTGGGGCGGCTATTACTCTTTTCCAGAGAATGATGGGGTTTTGAGCCATATCCTCAGAGTTTGATAAAAATTTTCCAAAAGCATATTTGAACAAAATAATAGTGTGCCTTCCAATATATTAATATAATGCCAGACCTTGTAATTTCTCCTCCTTTCCCTGTTAAGTGAAAGCTTTTTTTTTATTATTATCTGGTGGATACTATAATGGCTCTAGAAAGGAAGGGTAAAGCAGCAGTCTTTAGTATCAATGCTAGCGTCTGTGTTAACTATGAACCTTCATTAAGCACAGACATTACACAGAAAGGAGCTACTTTCACTAGTCTGTCATATTTTCAAGAACTAAGTGCTGCTGATTCATAAGCACAATTATATTGTTCTTTCAGTCTTTTTTATGTAAGGGAGAGAACAGAAAGCAGATCTGCTCTTAGGAAATGCCTGAAATAACCTCGGTGCTAGCTTTATGCTTCAAGGGCTGCTGAGATATTGCTCTAAATTTGTCTGCCTGTTCCCTTAAGACAACCTGGCACCTCCAGGCCAGAGCACAGCATGTGCTGGCTGCATACCATCTCACCCACAGGATAAATACTTCTTCCCTGCAGCATGATTCTGAGTTTTCTTTTATTTCAAAAGGAGCGAAGCGTGGCCTGGTTCATGCCGGTAGCAGATTGTCATCTTTTTTTCCAAGTCAGCAGAGCCAAGGTCACTCAGCACCAACGAACCAGGGCCAACAAGTGCAAATCTTGCATATGTTTTTCATTATGCTGTCTTTACTGTCAGTCTGCAAACTACCTAGAGCTGTATTTACAGTCTTGTAGTACCACTGAGTAGAAGTAGGTGACGCAAGGTAAGACAACTGAATAGAAACAGTTTGGGAAGTTGTTACCTGTCATCCCCTACGGCTGTATCGGCAAAGGGAGTACAGATGACTCATAGGGACTGCTAAGTAGTTCTAAGTAGAAAAGAGAAGAGGGAAAAAGAGAAAAGCAGAAGTGTTTCTTTTTTTAAGACTTACTTGACTGAGGAGGGGGAGTAGCATGCCAAGACCACATATTCTGACTCCCTGAAACAGAGACTGACAGAGCCTTCTGTATTCACCTTAGAATGAGAAGCTTTTCTTCTTCAAATTCCATGTGAAATGGACGTTGGACTGGTCTGCTGATCGAGCACATACAGCTTGATCTGACTGTGGGCTTCCCTTGAGATAAGAGCTGTTGAGAGAGGTGGTAGATGCCGTTTGTTAGGTTCCCACTAGAGGACGGGAACAATCGCTGGTTGGTTTACTGGATCATCTCTGTGTAGGTACGTCAGAGGGGCAGTGATGCCTAGTAGCTGAGCATCAATTCCTGGCTTTGCCACCTATAACTGCAGAGTGTGCCTGGATATGTTAGTTCCTCCTCCGCATTTCACACTGAATCTGATGTAAAGCTTTTGATTTCTGTGTGTGAGCATGCAGTGATAGAGGTGATAGGCACAGCTAGACGGACTTCTTGCTAACCAGATATGGTCGCAATGTATCTATCTTGCTGTGGTGGCATCCTGTAAAAAAAAAAAATAATAAAGACACAGGGTCTTTAGGAAGTGGTCAGTTGTTTTCTGTCTGGTATTTGTATTCTGGTGACAACCAAAGAATTGCAGTGAAGTGGTACAAATGGTTTGCAGTGCAAATGACCATTATGGCTTTTACTAAATACATGCCCTAGTCTGTTTGCATTTGGGAGGGGAAGCCAGGATCTGTGCCTAGCTACAGAAATCAGCTTGCCAATAGTCTTCATATATGACAAGAATAAGGTGTCTTTTAGGAAGCACAAACCTAAAGTTAGAAAAAAGGCTATGGAATGAAACCCCAAAATGGAGCGAGCTTCTTGAATGAAAGATGAAAAGCTACTTGGGAGTCTAAAGAATATTTACAAGAATGTTTAGAAACAAACTAAAAAAAACCTATTGGTTGACCTGTTCCTGCTGCTGACCAGGTACAATGAGAGAAGGAGCTTTATGAGTATTGCAGTGAATAAATCCTAGTTTCCAATATACTGCTCCATTGATTTTCTGATTGATTGTACAGCACTTGTTTCTAACTTTCGAGAGTCCAGTCTCCAAAGAAACCTAAAAGGCAAATCCAAAATGACCCAAACCATTTTAATATTTCAGAGATGAAATTGTTTTGTGTTGAAAATGTCAGAATTGAATGTTTTTATCTTTTAAAAAATGTTGTGTCCATTTTTGATGATGAAACTTATTACTTGAGTACAATATGGCTTCAAAGCCTCTTCAGAGCTTTAAAATTCCCCCCGCCCCTTAGTTATTTAACTATTTACTGCCTGTAGAAATCTTGATTAGCTTTACAATATCTGAAGCTGTACCAATACTTAGGACTCATTCCTTGCATGTCTGTCAGCATTTTGTACTTTCTAAATTTTTTAAGTAATTTTTTTATAATTGCGGTAACTGAATCAGTCCTATTTGGTGACAAAAGTAGTAATGTATGTGGTATTTGTTGCTTCTGGGGACTTCAGATTGCTTTAGGTGAGTACAGAAAACTATTTACTCAGTATGTTTGGAATATTGCAGACAAAAAGGTAGCATTGCTGTATCGACTAAAACTGAACTGTCATGATCTAACAGTCAACATGATAGTAATTTAAAATTGTGCATCATGACAAAAGTAGTCACTACAATGAAAAAAAAACTTGTAAAATTGTATTTGATTCTGTAAACACGGTATCATCTTTTAGAAGTCACTCTGCCATTGTGTAGTGAGGAACCTCTTCCATAGGCTGCTTTGTCAACTGCATTCTGAGTAAGGGGTTCATGATGTAACAGACTTAATAGATATCGATGGTTAAGATTTTCAGGACAGTTCTAAGGAATAATCCCTGTCTCCTATTTAACTTCAGATGGACTTGGCCAAGAAAATCCCTTAAATTCTCTGAAAACCTGGTCTGGAAGAATATTCTGTGTAATAGTCTGTATATTCCAGGGCATGTTCAGAAGAGAGAAGGTGGCGTAAAATGCATGCAGGCCATTCTCCAGTGTAGCTGTGGCAGTGCTCTGTCGTGCGTATCTGCATATAGACACCTTTGCCACTGTAGATCTCTGACCTTCACTTCAAATTGAGATAGGTATGTGTTTATGTATACAGAAACAGAACCCCGGTAAAAGTACATCTTGTTACCTGTAGGACCTGGATTTAATTCCATTTACAAGATAAGCCCTGCTACTTTTTAAAAAAAATTTTCCTGATTGTGCATTCTGTATCTTACTAATTATTCTCTTACAAGTGGGATGAATTTCATCTCCACAACTTCCCATGATAGCTATTATTTTTACCTTCTATCCTTAAATGCTTGAGTTTAGCGGGGCATCCACATTTTTCCCCCTCTTTTTTGCACTAAACTGCTAAAAGTTTTCACTTCAGCTTGTCTGAAATTAATGTTCCAGTGAAAATAAATTGTCCTGTTCTTGGGTTGATTAAGGTGACAGATCCTGCGGTATGTTTGTTCCTGCTGCTCAGCTGTTCTGAGCAGGAATAACCAACACCCCCCAGCTGCAAATCACCAGACAGGAGCCTGCTCTCTGGAAGCCTCTCACGGGGGGTACGGCCCGTACCGGTGTCACTCGGGGTGCGGGGGCCCTCACGGCAGCAGCCGGGAACAGGCCCGTCCCGACGCCCCCCATTGTGGGGGGGGCAGTGTGAGCAGCGCGCCCCCCAGAGCCGCTGAGGGCCGGGCCGGGCCGGGGCGGGAACGGGCCGGGGCCGGGCCGGGCCGCGGCGGGAACGGGCCGGGGCGGGCCGGGCGGAAGCCTGTGGTGCCCCGCGGGCAGGAGGGTGAACGGGTACGAGCCAGCCGAGACCGCGCTCGGATGTGTCCCGGGAGCACGGTGGGGTGCCCGCGGGTGAGCTCAGGGGCGGCCCCCCTGCAGCAGCAGCTCAGGGTGGGTGTCTGCAGTGGTGGAGCCGCAGCTCTCCCTCCCCCCGGCAGCGGGCTCGGGAGGGGGAGCCTCTTGTCTCTCCCCCATCTCTTTTCTGCCACCTCCTGTCTCCAGAGCGGAGCACATTTCGTTGTTACGGAAAGAAATTCGTCCCTCAGTTTTCTGGGAGCTGTGTGATCCTTGGGTGGAAGGTATTGCATGTGACACGTACAGTTTTCAGCAGCTTCGTTGCCTTCTCTTTTGCTATATGCTCCCTGTTAAGAGGAGTACTAGTTCAAAGGGTAGTCACAGCAATATCCTAGATGGTTTAAATTGAAATGTCAATGCATTTTAATGGTATGCAAAGGAATAGTCATATAAAATTATGTGTTTTATATAATGCAGATAATAACTTTTCTGTCAAAACCTATTGACACACCTTAATTTTGACTGATTAGCATCATGTCGAAACTCCTGATTGACTTCTTAAATTCCAGGCTTTGAACCTCCTTGAAAACAATCTGTAAGTCAGAACGAGTCATTCGGCATCGAACTTGAGGCTTCGAGCTCATTTGGAAATGTTTGTGTGCAATCACAAATGGTAATTAGGGTATAGACAGACAAAAAGATGGTTGTGTCCTGTGCATGTTTGACTATTGCCTTGTTATAAGAGGTAAAAGGAAAAAAAATCACGGTCAGTATTATCTTTCATTTCTGTTTTTGCTTGCTTACTGCTTGCAGGTGGATTGTGGTTTCTAGGCAAATAGGTGTTGTGCGAAGTTGTTCAACATCGAGCTTGTTAAATAATTCTCATTCTTTGCCTCTTTCAGAAATGTTTGAAGTCTGAGCCATACTGAGTGGAGCACAGAGGCCAGTTAGTGTTGATACTGCTTCAGTGAAGGTTGATTTTGGAATCAAATTATGATAGCTCATAAGTGCAGCTGTGAATTCAACAGTTCTTTGCCTCTGAATAGCTCCCTTAAAACACTTGATACAATTTTAAACTACTTGGTTTTTATCCTAGTGCAAATGGCTCCACAAAGAAAGATTGCCAAGTGCAGAAAGGCAGTCTCAGCACTCGGGTTCCTCTGCAAGTCATTAGGAGAGGAGGCAAAATTTAATGCTTTGTCTTCCCTAAGTGTTCACTACAGAATAACAGATAGAGGCTATCTAAATTGAGCTCTCGGGGCTACAGGAATTGTGCAGTCTTAATAATAACCTGAATGCAAAAAAAAGTCCTTTCATATTTTTAACTGGTTGTCCAGTTTAACTTTTTCCCAGTTACCCAGACACGAGGAGCGAATGGCAAGAGGCCCGTTGAGACCTGTCTGCTAGGGCTTGCTGTCGGTAAGAGTATAATCTTTTAACAGTGACTTAAAAATAAGTCTTTTTTTTTTTCTTTCTTTCTTTCTCCTCTGCCTATTCTGTTAACTTGCAGAAAGATGCCTATGGGTGCTACACGCTTGTTATTGTAGAATTGCAAGGGTTCCTGTGTAGCAAGTCTCTGACGTGTGCCTGGATTCTGACTGAGCACAGCGGTCGCAGCTCTGGATCGGAAAGATTGCTGCAGGAAGACAGTGTATGCTTACGATGTTCTTATGCTCCTTGATAGCATGTAGTTCTTCTAACAGAGACAGGATATTGACTGAATTGGTTTTTGGCTTGATTCAGTACGTCTGTTCTTACCCTTGTTCTGTTCCTCAGGCAGGAAGTTTTCATTCTGGCTGCACAGCAAAGCACGGAGAAAAGCTGCATTTATGACTCTCCCTTACAGAGTAGTAACAGTTAGGCAGGTCAAATATAGTATACTACCCTCTTCCAACTATCCTGGCGTAAGTGGGGAGATGATTTGCATCTTTTGATCACTTGTGTGCTGAAGACTTGAGGACAGCTAAGACGTGGTGCTACTTAGAGAACTGAAGTCTGATATTTTCCCGCTCACGCTTGTCTAGATTAAGTTAGCACCACAGACCTGTAGCAAAGATACTGAGCATATACTGTTGGCAGTGTGAAAGCTGCATGAGATTAAAATTAAGCTTTTGATTTCTTTAAGAAAGCAATTATATTATTGTTCCTAGATTTTCGTTTTTAAAGAGAACAAAATAGTCTTATTAAAGAGTTTAGAAAATGAGCTTCCAGAAGAAACTGGATGTATCTAGACTCTGGCAGCATTTGCTAATGGTGGTCAAATGGTTCTCTCTCTGACAAAGGCTTCCATTCAGAATGATCCTGGGGCTAAACTACGACAATCTCTATTTTGTATTCTCTGTGTCTTTTTTTATTCTTTGAAAAGTGCCAAATCTTGTTCAGTAGCAATGCCCAAACAGAAAGATCCGTGAGACCTCTCATTAACATCATTGATACTTAGTGGTACAGAAGACAATCCTGAGCTGGTGTGGTGATGGCCAACAAAACAGACCTCTAGGTTAGAGAAGGCTATCCAAAACACTTAGCAACCTTGGGTAGAACATAATTGCATTGACAGGAAATAGACATTATGATTAACGAGGCTCCCCTAAAATCGCATCTTCTGAGGGGCTGTGGAAACTAATAATGCTGCAAAATGTGAAGTACTAAAGGGCAACACTGCTGGCTTGTTCTTTTAGCTTGCATTTACCAGAGATGCTTGACAGCTTAACAGAATGTGCCATAATCTGCACTAAAAGCTGAAAGTGTGCCTTCTGCTTACTCTGGGCCAAATTGCCTGCTATGTATGCTACAAAGCTCTGTTAATTTCAAGAGGATTGCATGGGATGTAAATACAGGCAGCCCATGATTTTCAGTCTCCAGTGTACTAAGTTTTAAGTGTAGCTGAAAGCTGGGATGGAGGTCATTGGCATTACATGCCTTCATTAGCAGTGAATATGTGTGCCAAAGACTAGGGCATAAGGCATTTGTTTTAAATGCTGAGTCTTAACATTAGCAATCACATAAATAATTCAAGTGTTGTGATGTCTGAACTGAAGTTTAATGTTTGAAACTACAATTCAGCCCTGGAATTGAGTGCTTCTTTAAGATGTAGGCCATAAGTTTTCTATGTTCCTGTGAAACTTTGAGCTGTTATCCAAAACTAGAGTCCCACCATGTTTAGACACACATCGCGTAGGCAATGTCTGATCCCAAAGCCCCGAGAAGCTAAGCAGATCATATGTGCATGTCAGATTTCTTTCTCCCCCAGACCCTTGCCATTCCTGCCCAACAGTTGGTAATGGGGCCTGGTGGGTGAAGGAAATGGGGATATTTATCACTCAGTACACTGGGGTGTGCCTGTACTGAGCAGGGTAGTGAAGTGCAAAGGCTGTTATGCTGTAGTCTGTGGGACTCCAGGTAACGTGTTGCAGTGCATTTCTTAAAGCTAGGCCAGCTCGGCTATGGTGCTGCACTGAAGGTGTCCGTTCTTTCAGCGGGGCAAGTATCTTGCAGATCCCCCTGTGCTGGAACCTTTATACCTTTCTGGAACTTGCTTGTCTGTTAACGTAGTGATCCTGCTATTGACCTTGGGTAATATTTTGGATAATAGCTCAAAGTTTAACAGGAGCGTAGAAGACATCTTATTCCCTGTTACTGATGCCTCTGAGCTAAGGGAGACAGCTGCTTACCCCTGCGGTGCCTTTTCAAAGCAACAGTTGTGAATCTGTCTGATCCTAGCTTTTTAACTTACTGTAAAAAAAACCAAACCAAACCAATGACAATGTTTTTCCCCCAAGTTTTCACAGAGCAATGGTTTATATTCTTTAGCATCTTTCAGTTTCAACTCCTACTATTTTTTCAGTGAAGACCAAAACCACTGTATGCAGCTGTTGAAAAAATGTCATCTCCTGTCGTACCCATCCTTAATTCTGTCCTGAGGTGGTTTTTGTTATTTCTGTTTGGCATGTGAGTACCGCGATAGGATGAATGTCTCTTTACGTGGCTGAATTTACTAACGATGAGGGACGGCTTGGCTGGGGGCCTGCTGCAGTGGTTTGCAGCTAACCCCTCGGAGGTTCAGCTCTCCAGTGGCACAGCTGCTGCTGAAGCAGTCTGACTGAAGTTTGTGGTGACCGAGCAACTGCTGCACGTGCAGCTGAGCTCTGCCTGCCGCAGAAGTGAAATAGGTACTCTGAGACAGGAACTGCTTGGGAGCTACTGCATCCATATTACTTATGAATCTGAGCCGAGAGTATTTTAGAAAATAATCCTTACTGTTCATATTCGTAGCTAGCTCTTTTTAAGCTCTTTCATGAGGGGCTGACCGTATTTTCCGAAGACTTTGTTCTTCAGAACCTGTTAGTACAAATAAACCTAATACTCCTAACATTCTACAAAAGCAAATTAGATTTATATGAAAGAGTTCAATGAACAGCATTTTGAATGAGATCCATAATGGGCTTTTTAATTAAATGAATAAAGTCATTTCATAGAGGCAGTTCTCATTAGTGTGGCAATATTGAGATGACCATTTCTTTCTAATTGCATTGTGTATTTATATGAGAGGCTCTGGTTTAGGTTTGATTTGAATAGATTGGTATGTGATTGTGTCTTGACACCTAGTGCACATATAAAAGGTAAAATAGTGCTGCTTTCTAAATGAACCTCTTAAATATTCAGTAAAACAAATGACAGTTGTTTACTGTAGCATGTCTTAGTGGTGCCTGTACCCATTGCAGTGTGTACCTGTTGCAGTATATGTAACTCTAGCTATTTAAAATTCCTTTGCCCAGTAGAGTGAATTTTATTAAACTACATTGAGTTACCACTCTAAAGAAGAGACACGTTTTCTGTTGCATGTGAAAGACTTTAAGGGACTGTAAATTTCCACCACCATTCAGAAAAAATGGTTTTCCTCACAACCTTTTCTTTCTTTCTCCTACTTGTCGATGTATAACACAAAACTGTTACATCTTTTCCTTTACTGTTTTAACAGAATCATTGTTCTATCTTCAGAAAATTAGATTTCCTTCTTTTCCAGTGTGTATGTCTTTCTGTTCTGTTTTTTATTACTCAAAGAAAGGAAATTACCAAAGAGAAGTATTGATCCTCTTGGGATCAAAGTCTGTGAAACTGTCAAGGAGTGACTTGTAAAAGAGGATAAACTGCTGGGAGACAGGGGATACATGAGGAACTCAGCACCTCAAGGTAAATGTTAAATGTAGTTCCGAGCTGCATATTGCAGCAGCCAGGCACAATTTCTACAGAAATCCACAAAAAGCTCCCCTGCAGATGCATAAACTTAGGTTAAAGAATTAATGCCTTGGATGGTCCTTGGGAGCTCATGAGTCAGCAAGAAAAGAGTGCGCTCAGTTGTACGTGAGGCTCTGAGCAACCTGCTGTGGTGGGAGATGCCCCTGCTCCTTGCAGGGGGGTTGGACTGGATGGGTTTTGAAGGTTCCTTCCTACCTTAACTGTTCTATGATTCTCTGTGTCCCATGGGATCGTTCGTACGGCTCCTGCCTACGAGAGTCTGAACATTGAATTGGGCATTGTTGGCAGCAGAGAGGAGAACAAGTGTTGATTGCAGGCCCTGCCCTTTCTCAAGGAGAAGAAACATTTATCTCCTGTTCCTCCATCTTCTTTGGTACTTCTGCTTTAATTGGGAAGCTTACTTGTGAAATTTAATGAGAGCAACGCACAAAAAGTTCTTGGAGAAGCTTCAGTTCCTTTTTCTTCTCACCAAAGATACATGTGTTATCAATTCAGCAAGGTCAAGCTTAGTGTACTCTGGTGTTGAAACACGGTATTTGAACAACATTTACCCAAGTTAATACCACATTTTGTGTGTGATTTAATCCTGTTTCAGAAGGAGGGGTCCAATACTGGTCACTGAATTACTTCAGTAGCTTGTAGCAAGTTCTTTAAAGGCCGATGTACCTTGCTAATGTTCCAAAAGTTACATCTGGATTCAAAGCGTTTTTCTGTTGTCAGAAGTCTTAAAAATGCAGGCAGCCTTCAGTGGGTGAGCGGTTCAAACAGTTAAAGCTGTGGAGCTTCTCTGTTTTAATGCCACAGCTGCAGAAGTGCTTTTATAGGAAAAGCTAAAAATGCCAAAGCACAATTTAAAAATGTTAATTAAGTTTCAGTCTTTGTGGACAACATTGTTAATCACAGTAACTGAGTAAAACAGCAGCCCTTGGTGTTCTCTGTGTCACATCGTATTGAACAACACTTCATTCCCACTCCTGTCACTTGAGCTTACTCTATTCAGTCTTCTCTTGAAAAGCAATAATTTCTGAATATTGGTTCTTTGGTCAGATACTTTTGGCAAACATCAAACATTACTTGGTAAATTGAATCTTCTTCATTTTTCCTCTTTCTTCTCCAAATTTTAATTATTATTAATTATTATTACTATTACCTTGATGATGTCTCAAAGGCTATATGCTTTTCAAGCATGAAGGTTCAGTGTTTTAAATAATAAGCTAGTCTGGAAGAGGTGTCACGCTCCAGAAGAGATCTGGTGCTGTCTGATCCATATATGTCATGCTGCTTTGGTGCTGGGAAAAGTCAAAAGCTAGTTCGATTTGGGGTGTCAGCGGGCAGCGATTTCACTCTGACTTCTCGGAGCAGGGTTGCTTTAGTTGGGCTGCGCAACAAGAGCCAGTATGAGACATCCTTCGGTCTTGGGCAGTTGTGTACTTTGTTCATCTGATTCCAACCTTTGGTGCCTCGGTGCAACCTGTGTGCCATAACAACATGTGGAGGAAAATGCAAGGCCTTGTCCCCTCTTGCATCACCAAAACTAGTTGAGATATTCTTTGTTCCAGATACGTGCTAGAAAGTCTAGGCTAATTAGTAGTGGGTCCACAAAATGAAGAATTGAAAATCATGTACATCATCCATGGCTGCTTCATAGTAAGTTAGAAATAGTTGTTCAAATGGTAGTTTCTGCACTAAGTCTCTGGCTTAGGTACCACCAGTTAGAGAATACTGCAGTGTGACATGATGAGAGCAGCAGGAGACTCTCACTAGGCCCTGGGCGGGAGCGGCTAGGGGCTGCACACCTACCCACTTTTGTGTGCGCACAAGCAAAGACATGCAGCTGTGTCCCATCTTCAGGAAAAGGGGTGCGTCGCTCCGTACCACCTTCCTCCACGTGTTTATCAGTGTCTTGGTTAGGGAATGCTGTGTCTTTGCCTGTAAAATCTCGGTGACCAGCAGAGGTGGGAGAGGAGAGAGAAAGAAGAGGGCTGGAAGAGAGCATTCTGTTTATTTTTTCTGTTTACTTTCAGTTTTCCTAATCCTTTTACTTCACTTTCAGTGCCACTCAATGTGTCTCAGCATCTCTTCACAAACAGTGTGGTAACACAAGCTGAGACTATCGCTCCTTCATCCTTTTCTGTGACCTCCCAGGTGAGCTTGGCCATACTAACTGATCTAACAGTGGCTTTCATCGTCAATCACATGTTGTGTATGTCTGTCTTTTTTCAGGCTGCTGGCCTGGACAAGAACGCTTCATGTAGTGCAGACCTTTACACCGTGCTGATGATTCTTAAATTAATTTGAATATACTTCACTTTGCTCATTATATCACCTCCATGAGCTCTGAGCTAGGCCTGGAGGAGCTTTTTGACATACACAGTAGCTCACTGACACATCCAGAGTTTCACTTACAGAGTGTTGCCTTCTAACATTTTCCCCCTTTAATTATTTCCATTGCTCTGAGCCAGCACACATTATTTCTCTCAGTTGTCAAACCCTTGCAGAGGGTTTTATCCCACTAACTGTGCTAACATTTTTTTTTCTTTTTATTGAAGTTGCAGCTTAATTCATACTTGCTTTGTTCTCACCAAGTAAAGGAGGGTGCTAACAAGGCTTCCAGTGTGTGCATATATATCCTAAATGCATTTTGCATGTATACTTCTAAGCTGTCTAAAGGATAAATTGAAAAAAAAACCAAAAAACTAAAACAAAAACCCACCAAACCAAAAACCACCACCAGAAAAAAAACAAAGCAAACCACAACAAAAAAGCCCCAAAAGCCCACATCTTGGGTTGTCCTTTAGTTTATATCAGGCTTTGATTCATTTGTATATAAAAAGCTAAGTGTGCAGCATGGCATTCATGTTAGGAATTTTCACCCCTTCAGTAGAGCAAGAATTACCTTTGCACAAAAATGTCTGCCTTTCCAAAGCATTGTGTATTTCTTTCTGCAAGTCAGTGTATGAAGGATTTGGATACAGGGAGGCAGTAAGACCAAAGCTGTAGTGCATAACAGGAGCCCGCTGCTTCTGTGTGACGCCTAGGGCCATCACAAAGGAGTACGCTGGCAGGAGCGGAGAGTGGAGAAGGTTTGCGTGTGCCTCTGTGAAAGACTAAATAACGGTTAAACCCTGTATCCTGTCCTGCCTATTTAGGAATTGGGCAGTAGCCACAGGCTTTCTGCAACTTCAGCAGTAGATCTGTGCTCTGATTTATCTACCTTCTTTCTAAATATTTATTTACTTCTATGGTACTTACCACTGTGACACTCAGACCGTAAAAGTGCTTCAGCGGGTAGTTTGCAAAACCTTGCGCACCTGCACAAATTTATTCAGCACTGCAAATTAACTGCTTTTGTAATACTGTGACACAGAGTATGAACTGTGGTATTTTTCTGGCTGGTAAATGCTGTTAGACAACCCATTTCTGTTTCATTTATTTGAGTGAAATACAAAAGGATAGATGTTTACCACATATTCAAACTACTGTTTTGCAAATGTCCTTGTAGTGCCCAAAAGCAGAAACACTTCTGGTTCTGCTTTTGGTCTGTGTGGGCAGCGCCTGAATCTCTCATAAAATTATACAGGGCCTTAGGAAGAATTAGATGTACTGATTCAGTAAT
This sequence comes from Tetrax tetrax, assembly GCA_009806455.1. Lineage (NCBI taxonomy): Eukaryota > Metazoa > Chordata > Aves > Otidiformes > Otididae > Tetrax > Tetrax tetrax. The sequence goes on from WHYT01017626.1 coordinate 447,871, forward strand.
GCTGGTATGATAATCCATGCCATTTTTTCCTTTCAGTTAATAAGGTGGAGATTATTGGGGTTTTTTTCCCTTTTTTCCTTTCTGTGATTTGGTTTTTTTTTTTGGTAGGGGTTTCCCCCACCCCCTTCCATTTTTCCCCTCTATGCTAGAGTGTTTCCCAGAGCTAGAGACTTCGTACCTGGAAGCTGGCTGTGACTGGTGTTTCACTGCGCAGCTTTGTCATCCCGTCTTGCAAATTAGATGCACGTCTGTAAGCCTCCACTTAGGAAAGGTTCGCTCTTTGGAAATGTTGAAATGTTTGGCGTTTGATACCTCCAAATCAACGTACAGCTTTGAAACTTTGCTTTTGGTGTCATTGCCTCTATGCAAGTTTTTTTTGACGTGTATAGAACAGCCTTCATGCTTCAAGGGAAACACAGATGCTAACAAACAGTTGCCAGTCCTGTGGTTGCTCGTTGCTACCCAATGACTTCGGTGGAATTTCAGTTCTCGGATGCTGCAGGGGAGTTGCAATTAATATCTCTGTCCTCAAGAGAACCCCAGTAGAGGAAAGATGACTTATTAAGCATTGTGTGCAATTTTAGGTCTATAGGTCCTTTACAAAGTGTTTATCTGTGTTGATGTAAGAATCTAATAGTCAATTCTGTTTTAGAAAAAATGGAAAAGGCTAGTACAGGTAAAGAACTTTATAGTGGTTAACTGATAAAATATGTTACAAAAATGCTTTTTTTGCAACTTTTTGTTTGTTCAAATTTGAGGACAAATTTTTGAAAGCTATCTGAATAGAAGGCCTTTAACTAATAAATTTTTGCCTCAAGCAAATTTTTGCCTTTAACAACTGAGACCTCAAAGTTGTATCAGCTTTAACTCGATGTTCTCAACACCTCCATAGGCGTGATAGGGAATATATTGAATGTGGGATTTCCAAAATCCCACTTTGCTGATCCAGCTCTGCTCTGACTGACATTGACAACTACCATTCTCAGTGACTTGAATTATAGCGGGAGGAAGTCAAAACTGAATGTTTTCTTGTAAATCTTACTCTAAATGAAAACTTTAGCTCATGTGATGTGCAGACAATGGTCTGGATTCGGATCCTTCTGTTCTTTCTTCTGCTTTCTTCTATATATGCAATCGTTATTCAGTGGAATTGAAAGAAAAGAAAACACAGATCCAGTGAGACCATACAGAGGATTCCTTCCCCCTTTTAGAAATACAGAATTAAGAAAAATACAAAATACAGTGCTGAGAAATTCTGAGCCGGAAGTTGGAGGCTCCATGCAGATGCCATGAAGAAGACAGCATCTTTTGGATGTAACCAGTTGGAACCGTTTTTTGTGATGTGTTTATGTTTACCAGTGAGGGGTGTGGAGAGAGTTGCCTTTTAAGCCATTTCCTTTCCTTTTTGTGTATAAAGATCCCTGTGTAGTACATCAGCTAGATTTTGACCTAACTAGAATTTTTAATTACAGTAAGTGTTTAGGCAAGTTGGATTTCATCCATTTGGGAAAAATGTAGCATTTCAGGATCATATGAGGCATGTTTAAGACTGCAAAGCCGTGTCCTGCATTGGCCTGTAATGGCAGCGAACCTCGCCCTGGAAGATTCACGTCGCTAGAAGGATTCACCGTGGAACTACACTGGGTGGCAGCTCGCTGGGTGTATTCCTCTGTGCCACAATTTTCGGTCTGTCCAGTCAGCGATATCCTCATGCACGCAGCAAAACACGTGGCAAGAAACTGTGTGCTCAGGTGGTGGACTCATGGGTGGTAGTGCCAGAGCTTCCAGTCGCTCATCGGGATGCAATATTGGTCAAAAGCTTTTTGAGAGTGAAGTTGGAGTGTGACACGCGGCTGTGCATTTGATATAAATTCAGTTATTGCAACTTCATTGATTAAAAAAAAAAAAAAAAGTAACTTGTTTCCTGGTGTTTTGCACTCGTTTTAAAGACTGCAAAATCTAAACTGACGTTTTCGCACCATAGTTATTAGTGCTGTGTTTACTGTACTGTAAAAAACCTGTGGCAACAATAATTATGTTTTTGAACAAAGTAAATTAAGAACTTTTCCTTTAATAGTTTTTCAGCTCCTATCAGATAGTTTCTGCTGCAGACTCACAGCCTGGTCTATCTATTTCCAGAAGGTGAGTGCATGTTGAGTTAGAGACTGCTGTTTTGTGAACGGAGATGGGGTGCAGGTTAACTAGTTAGAGCTGATTATAAGGTGAATTTATCCATTGCTTGCAATATAAAAAGTGTGAATTCTGAAATGATGAGGCTACAACATCCTCTGTGATTTTTTAAATTTTTTTTTCTTTTTCAGCTGAAAGTAAACAGTCCTGTAAGCATTCAGTGGTAAATAGCTTTACCCTGCTCAGCATCCATTGTTTTCACGTAAGTGCTGAAATTGACTTAGGTGCTAATAAAACAAACTTGGACAACTAGGAAACTGAGGGGGAAAACAGATAAATTATTTGCCTAAGTCCAGTCTTACAGTCTGTCAGACTCTAAGTGTGCATCACTACGTTTTAGTTCTGTGATCTGACTGGTAGGATGTGAAACTTTTGTAACGATTCTGAGCCAGCTACGCTTGTCCTGGAGTTTTTAGTGCTTGGCATTTGTCCGTATCAGGCACTGGATGTCCTATGAAAATTAGTGTGTTTGTTTTGTGCTTCTGATTGGGTAGAAATATAGCTAAAATGATGCTGAAGACACTTCTAAAATGGCATTTAAATTAAGTCACTTCCTATGAAATACTGTGGAGAATATTGTGGAGAATTAAATGCTAAATATTTTGTTATAGTGCTTAAAAGCAATAAAGGAAACAGTACCGAAATAAAATTAAGAGATGAAGCATCAAATCTACATTGGAGTAGATAATGTACTCTAGCCTGGGGTGTAGGACTGCCCCGTATTTGGAACCAGAGGTCTTGATGACCTCACTGGAGAGAGGATGTTGCAAAATGGAAGAAGCAGTACTGAGGGCAAGCTGATCTTAACTTTGTCGGATAAAAATACACAAAGATATAGTAGAGGCGCCAAATCTGTGTTTGGGGGAAATTAAAAGAAGCTCCTGTGAATGAAAAGGTGTGATGTTTATCACTGGTCCTCCATGCCTATGGTGATGTTTCTTCACCCCCCTTGTGTTTCCTTGTAACAGATCTGCATTGTCTTGTTGATGGAGCAGCAGAAGGGAGTTAGGTGCTCAGTGGAGATCAGATCTACTCTTGTTCTGGAAACAGCAGGTTAGGAGTACTGGGGAAGAGAACTGAGGCCAAGGGCAGTGACCTCTTGAGATCTGCTGCAAAACACAGCTAGCAGTGGAGGGGGCGGGGGTGGAGGAGGATTGTTTTGCAAATCTGACACTTGTGTTATTTCCTTCTGGTTTTCTCAGTGAGAAGGTTTTCAACTTCCATCCATTTTTCAATCATCTGAATTACTGGCATGTGTACAGAGGGATTTTTATTTGGTTTTCTCCACCCTAAACGGCTTGTTCCGATGTCTAATGATGCTGTAAAATGATTAGTAGCAATAATGCTTTCTGGAAAGATCCTGTAAGCCTGGCTTTGTTTAGAATGCATCCATCGTGGGTGATGCTAGCATTCTCTAGCTCTGTCGGCAATATAGAAGAATCTTCTGTGCAACGGCCCCATGTTATCAATATAATTATGGATGAAATGCAAGCATCACCCTTTTTTGTACGCTTTACAACACAGAGCTTCCTAAATTGTGATTTGTAGGTCACTAATGGTTCATGGAGAGCTAGCTGTTCCTGTAAGATCAGCTTCTCCTCCTTATTTTCAGCAACAATGCTACACACATAGAACTATATTTATCTTAGATACTTTCTTAACATCACAATACAAGCAACTGCTATATATGTAGCACTGTCATCTGATCATCCATAAGAGGAGTGACTGAAGGATTGTGAAAAAAGAAAAGGAACAGAATTGTTCCTAATGATACAACAGCTGGGTCCAGAACAGGAAGCTTTCCACTCAAAATGTGCACTGTGCTAAGAAAAAAATACTAATCTTTTTGACAGTGGAAACTGACTAATCATCCGAATAAAATAATTTAAAGCCACTGAACCACTGGCAAGAGTAAGAACTGGGAATTATTTGGAGAGTGTTGGCTTGTTTTGGCTGTTCTTGATTGTCCAGAAGAGCTTCCCCTTCCGTTATTCTTAATTCAGAATTTCTTCCCCTAGAACTAAAAATGGAAATAACTACAGCAAAGGGCTGTTCTGGTGTTAATTACAAGTGCAACAGCTGGAAAACTGTTTGGGAGATAAAAATAATGCAAGACTTTTTGGACATATGGATCTTTGAGGTTTATTGTTCAGGGCAGTCGTGCATAACAAATAGGAGTCTGAAACCTCAGGCTACTCGACTGAGATCTGGTAGAGGATCTTCCACATTTGGGGAACAAGTTCCCTGCTTGTAATGTTTCTAATATGTTCTTTAGGAGATAATTAATTTTGAATTGGCATTATCTCCCCCTGCCTTAGCAGAGCTGCATATGATCTGAGCTATGGCGTAGAGATACCTCAGGTGGGAAACCTGTTGCTGTGTTCTCCTGCAGCCTGGTTGCACGACGGGTGGGCCTGTCTGAGCTAGCTCTTACAGTGAGGGCACAGCGTCACCCATTTCGGCGTTGAGAGACTTCCCTAAATGCCACTGAGTCCTGATGAACTTCTCCAGAATGTATTACTTGTTTCTTCACAACACTTACCTTAGTTCAGGTATGCTGAACACAATTCCTGTTTGCAGCAGGGATGCAACCTTTGAGTGTAAGACAGCTGGTTAACGAGAGAACCTTTGTTTTCTACTTTGGTGTTCAGAGACTGCTTCGTTGACCTTGTTGCCTCGTGTAGCAACAGCATGTTTTTATGCCTGAATTTGTGGTAAGTTTAAACGTAACTGTCAAATAACTATTAAGAAGGCATGTTATCAAGACGTAAAGAGGAGGGATGATTTACTTGCTAAAAATTATATTGTAGATTAAGCACAACTTTATAAGCATCAGTCTTAAAGTGAATCTGGGAATCACTTAAAATCTCACCAGCATCAGCATCTATTTGATGTTAATGGCACAATTAGATACTGAAAGGAACTGGATGCAGTGTTTGGTAAGAGCGTGAAGGAAGCAATGGAGCCTTCTGAGCTGCAGACTGTGCCAGACAGTGTGCTGTGGGCTGGCTGATATTCGCAGTAAATTACGGTCGTCTTCAGTACTAGCTATAGGGAGAAAGAAAACTTAAATTCAAGCCTGCTCTGAAAGTTTTCTGAGCTCAGAATAGTTTTTAGAAGATTTATGAGAGTTCTGGTTTCCGAAGGAGAATGTGCTGCAGCTATCTTAAGGGAATGGCTAACAGCTTGTAACAAATCTCTCTACAGAGCGAGTCCTCATTTGACCTAGGCAGTAGAAGACTACAGACAACTTTAGGGTATTCATTAACCATTTTGCTTTCGTAGACTGAGTGATGGATTTCTTTTGGAGTTGAATCCACATAACTGAGTCTATCTACAGTTGCAGCAATCAAGTTTTAAAATACGGTCATGTGAGAGAGAGAAGATGAATCCACATAAGTCTGTAAATGTTCAGCCTCTCCTTAGCCCTAGGAACTGAACCGTTGATTAGCCTCTCATACCCTTAGGAAACAAGTAAAGAGTGCCTACTTCTGCAAGTATGTGCAGAGCATAGATTTTGTGTTCTTACAGAGGTTGAAATCCTATTTCCAAATAGGTAGATGAGTCTGCTGAGGCATGGATAGCAGAGCATGGAAGTAGCAGGAGCACAGGTGAGCAGAGATGCTCTGAAATCTCATGTGATTACAGCCAGCAAGACTTGTTTCTTTAGAAAGTAGAAAGATGATGACTGCGATTACTGAGGGAGATTGTATCACTTCATAGTTAATTTAATGTTTCTGATAGCTCATGTGCACGTATCACAGTGCCTATTGTAATTGAGAATAGATGGTGCAAGTTGTAATGGATTTAGGTAGTGCTTTCTTCAGGCTCGTGTATAGTAATGATACTGTGTTATCTTATTTCAGATTGGCTTGATGCATTTCAGTTTAAATGAACCCCAGTTTTTCAAAGAGCCACATTCCCCGTGGTTTATGTGTATCTTTTTTGACTGCTGGGAGCCACAAATATATTCAGAGCATATGGCAAGCACTCTACCTGTTACAACAGACATCTTGCGTTTGAAACATCCTAGAAAACTTCAGACTTAAAGTACTACTGTGTCTCCCAGTAAGAGCAGGAAGTAGTCGTTAATACTTTTTTCATGTATTCCAGAAGGAAGCTGGAGATGCACTTGTGGCTAGTGGAGAGAAAGTTCTCCACTTCTCACTACTGCTCATCATCCTTCGTACCTGCACAGTGTGTTGAAAGAGCAGATGGAAAATCTTGAACGGGAATAGTAGGCATTTGCAAAGCTTAAATGACACACATTGCAGTGCTGAGAAGACATGTTTTTCTCTTTGTTTTCCTCATTTTCATTCAAACAAGTAGAATGATGAAATTGCAATTTCTTTCTCTCTCTCTCCAAAATGAATTGATCTCACAATGTGTTCTGCAAAGGTGGGTCTCTAGCTCTGCTGTAGGGCAGAGGAGAAGAAATTGCCAAGTATATACGGCAAGTCCCCTTCATAATAGGAAATAATGGAAACAGGTCTTGAGAAATGCAGATAGGCACTTGCTGAAGCTTTTGAAATTACTTTAAAAAATATGTCATATAACTTCAGATCTGCCATTGAAAGTACACAGGAGTTGGCCAATTTAAATTGCATGGTGTCGTTATAAATGGTGTGAAGATGTGACATTACAAACATCAAAATATCTTTGCAAACTTGGCTGTAGGTCTCAAACTTTATTGCTGATGAGGTTTAATTTTGTGTTATTTGCTTTGCAGAGTAAATAGCCTCCCGGATTTTTGGAAGAAGACTATAGAAAATAGCTCAAGTTGAGTATTTCTAAGATGTCTTAGTGTATTTACTGCCTCATTCCTTAGATACCTGGAAGCTGTTTTCTTTTCTCCACTGCTAAGGCCCTTTTTGCAGTTACTGTCAGCATTCCTGGTTGAACTGAATAATTTACCCTTTTAAACTGACAGCAGCTGTCATTATGAAAATTGCAGGGCCAAGTTTGACAGTATTCACACAATGGGGGAACTTAAACTTTTAACAGGCTTCGAGAAAGCCCAGACTTTTCAGCACATCTTGTCAGTCAGTACATGAGCTCATCTCTTCCTTGTGAAAAGTTGGCAGATTAGAAGATTATATCTGACAGATCTGAAACAGCACTGATGACATCCTCCAACAATAATATCTCTGTGAGGGATGGGGGAAAGAGGGGAAAATGGTATAATGAAAAGATTGTTGTTAAAAATTCGGTAAGCACTTTACAAATTGAAAGATGCTTGGTATTCATGGGTATCTGTTTATAATTAATTCCTCTTGTGTGGGCTAAATATTCACAGTTCTTAATTATCCAGAGATTTACTGCTGCCTGCAAAAGAATGTTTCTTGGGTTTTAAGGCTTCTTGTAGTTGGACGAGTTGTGTCCCTTCATATTCATTAGCAGCTAGTATTTTGACATTAAGGATTAATGGTGGCACATGTCTTAGGGCAAGTGTAACACAGAAGTAGGTACGTCTGGAGTTTTTGGATTGTCTGACACTGCAAGTAGTCTCTTAGCAAGTGAAGTCTTTACACTGGCAGAGCCTGTGGGACTGCAGTGCCTGGCCATCCTAGTGGTTGTCCTTCGTTAGATTTTTTTTTTTTTTTTCCCAAGTTTTGGTGAGATTAGTGTCACAAATACTTTTTTTTCTGCTAGAGTTTATTGAATTGTTTTACTGAAGATTATGGAGTTGTTTGTTTATGTCTGTCATGAGGGTGGGGTGGGAGGGAGACCACAAACCATGGAAGATTTCTGCTTTCTGCTGTTCTTGTGTTTTCCAGTCTAAAATGCAAAACGTGGCCTGAACTGAGGAATACAGTGCAAGTGAAAGTAAGAAGCACAGATTGCTTTAGCATTCTTGTCAGCATCTTGAAACTTTATCCTGTACTGTGTCATCTTGTTTCTTTTAGTCTACCTTTAGCCTTGCTTCCCTTTCTAAGCCAGCAGAAATACTTTTTCATTATCACCACTTACTGTTTAAGAGCACACTGGGGGGAAAAAAACCCTTTCTGACCATGGTCATGCTGGAGAATGAAGAGACTGCCATTTAGAAACGTGTATTTGTGCTTTGTTTTGCAATAGTCTGGTAATTCCCTTTCTAACAAATCCACTACTAACTCTCATACCCAGTATCATCATTCTTAAACTCAACAGTGATGCAAGAAATCATTAAGGGATGTTAATGTTAAAGATCTTCCACGTTGGAGTCCCTTTTTTGTTATTTTAGAGCTTAAATAAAAATATGTTGTGTAAGCTATATGTAAAAGCATAGAATGCTAGTGTACAAGCAGTGTCCATTGGGCCCACACTAAGAAGTGCACTTAAGCTCATTTTGAGATCCCCAAATGTTGTACAGAAAAAGGCATCTTATTTAAAATCCGTTAGCCCATGTTCTGATTTAGGGTACAGCAGTCATCAGGATGCAGTATATACATGTCCTGAACACTCAAAATGTCACTGCAGCTCAGCTGCTCGCACGTACCAGCAGCAGGCCAACATCACTATCCGTACTGTTCAAGTTGCAGTAACTGGTATTTTGGAAGATGGAGCCAAGGCTTTCTCTACTGCTAAGATGGAGTGAGACAGAGCTGTTGACTCAGCTTTGTCCTGTTTGTGCAAGTCTCTGTTAATTCTCTATTTTGCTCTATACCTAGCACGCCGCAGACTGACTTAAATCCACACCTCCATCCCCAGAGCTATGAACGTGTAGTCCAGTAGCTGGCATTCTCTGCAGGCTACGAGCGTTTGTTGCAAGGACAGATCAGAATTAGGTGTTTTGCTTGCTTTGCTTGTGAAATAACTTCATCCCTTTCAACTGAGCATAAGCCAAATATGTTTTATTTTTCTGGAGTAAACTTTCAAAATAAAAAAAAAAATCCCACCCAATCGAACTGATATTCTCATATAATAGAAATAGTGAAATTAATGGATTGTAAATGCTAAAACTAAATTATTTCATCTCAACAAAACTCGTTGTCTGGATATTCTCAGAATGAAATGGGAAACCTTGAGCAAAACATTTTGACTTACAAGGTTGCGCTGCCAGTATATACATGTTTTCTTGAAGTGCTTTCAATTTTAGTGAAATTGTACATTCTGACAGCAAAGTGTTCCCTGAAATGTGTGTTCATCCTTACTCAGTAGTGAAGGCTCTTAACAGCCAGGATTGGGATTTTTTTAATATTTTTCTTTCAAGTGCATAGTGTAAAACCCAATCTGCTACCTCCAGTTTAGCAGTTCCAGATAGAAGCAATGTCCTTTCGATAATGAAGAAGAGGAAAAAGGTTACTCAGCCTGCCCAAGATCTGCATAGTGTGTATCAGGCACCAATGAAACCAGTTATGCTGATGATTTTGCTGACTATCTCCATAGAGATAGTTCTCTCATGAGACAGAAGAAACTGCCTGTCATATCATGGCTGCTTCCCCTAACCATCAGCCTTCATCTCGTTGAGTTGAATGAAACAGGAAGGTTTCTCATCCTCCAGAATGTTTTTAATGTATCAATTGTTTTTATTAAATTTATTCTTTAAGAAAAAAAGAATCCCTATTCCCTGCAGAATGGTTATAAAGTGTGAAACTCATCAATTATTGAGGCTATTTGTGCATGTTTTAAACTCAGAGACATTATGTGTCTTCCTTTCCTTTGAGAGAAACAGAAGAGAGAATTAAGATGAGTAGAACGTCCACGGATCTAGATTGTCTCATCGGATCTGATGTTTGACGCAGTGGGCAGAGCACAAAACTAGGACACAACAGATATAAATTGTATTCCCAGCTCCAGTTGGATTCTGCTTGATAAAATTATTTCATCTTCTATTTCTCTCTTGGTAAACCAGTAATAAGACTTTCCTGTTGTAGAGATGTTAACGGAGTAACGAATGCTGATAATTGGGTGCTTGGGTGCAATATTGACAGGGGCCAAGCAGTTCCCTCCTCCGATGGGTTTCCGTTGTGTCCAGACAACTGCCCTGTGCAGAGCATCAGCCCTGGCTGGTCTGGTTGCGGTGTATGCGCTGTATTTCGGATGTTTGAGGGAGAAGCATCTGATTTCAGATCCTGTAAAAGCATCCCCCTAAGGAGAGTAACTGGAAAGGTGATTTCAGTGTCCCGAAGATTGTTGAGGAAGAATTGGTAATTCCTACCTATTTGGGGTTTACTGTACCCAGAAAAGATGACTGTCGTGGTAGCATTGGACAGATCAGTGCGCAGAATAGCTAGAGTCTGGCTGGGGACAGGTTGAGCAAGCATGCTTCAAATAAATCAATTAGTGTGGACAGAATCAGAAGCAGGTAGCTCTTACCTGCTACCGACACTGTAAATTGGCAGCTGTTAGGAACAATTCATGTTGCTGTCGTGAAGTGATGAGGGTGCTCAGCACGTTGCAGGAGGTATTCATTATCCAACTGCACTGGACTTGAAGTGATTAAGATCATGTAATGTATTTTAGAAGTATTGTGGCAATTTGAACGGGCCTGTCTTGGATAATTGTGTTTGTTTCTTTATGTTAAATTTACGAGCACTTTTATGCCTTCTCCCCACATGCTTGCAGATTTTTCATGGTAATTTGCAAAGTAACCCTGATTGCTCTTTCAAATCTCCTTCCAGCATGCTGTCTGCAAAAAAAGTCTAAAATGGCATTTGGGCGGTGCTTGGAGCTGACAGTTCATCACGCAGACTGCTGCTGCTTCACCACTACTCCTGTGTTTTCTGTCTTCCTCAGTCTCTAAATATTAGCTTGAAAAAATCTCTTTGTCAAGAACGTTCATTTGTGTTAGCGCATTACCAAGAGGTACCTCGATCATCTTTTAACTGCTGTTGCAATATACCTGATCATTTGCTAAACTGTTCACTGTCATTTGTAAATAATCCCTGAAATAGCTGTCTGGCCTGTTTCTGTAGGTCGAGTCGATGAGGCTGCACCCTCTCTTGCTGCTGCCACCCCTGCATTACGGTCTCCCTGTCCATCCCAAGTTACAAAGAGAAAATGTTCTCTTCAGAATGCTGCCAGTGTTTGGTACAATATGACAGTCCCTTTGGCCCTCTGAGTGATGAATGGCTCTACTTAGACTGCATTGTATTTGGTTTAATTTCAGTGGACACACATGATTCATTCCATTTCGTGCTGCAGGGTCCCTGCAGCACATAAGGTGTCTGAGAGTTTCATTTTGGCAAGCTGGTAATTGCCTGCCCTCAGTATGCTTCTTGTAGTATTGGTCCATGTCGGTTTGCGGAGAGAGGGAAGGTAGGGGAGGAAATCTTGAGCGTGACTGAAATTAAAATGTAGGATGCAAAAAAACCAAATAGGGCCAGAGTTTCAAGTAACTCAGACCTTTGATGAGCCCAGAAAGGAGCTCCAGAAGCTAGCAGTCACCCAGCATTGCTGGCTGTAGTGCTGGGTGCTGAATTCTTTTAAAACTCTAGCCTCCAGTGCTTTGCTGGAGGTATTTCATTAGAATGCTTAGGGATTTCTTCTGGTTTTTTTTTTTTTTTTTTTTTTTTTTTTACTTTGTGCATATGTTATGGGGTGGCGGTGGTTGTTATTATTTTGAAACAGTTCATCTTTGGTGATCCAGAGTGTTACTTTCTGTCCTCCCCTCTCCTACCAAAGCCCCCGATTTGTTTTCTTTTTCTCCCCTTGTTATCTCGTAAGCTGACTCCAGATGCTTGTGTTTCCACTTCTGCTTGGCTGACAGGGTGAACCCAAATACGTAGTAGTTTACATGTGTAAAGCTAATATGATGAAAATAAATCAATCTTGGAAATAAAATGAGCTCAATCTTTCACTTACTCTTTTGCACAAGTGAAGACCATATCGTCTGCGGTGAGGCAGTTTTACAGCCCAGTACTTCAGTGGGGTGTGGACCAGCATTAATCACGTGGGGCGGGGACGGGAACCAAGCATGAATCCCCTAAACCTCAGATGGTTTTCTGTGTATCTAACCACACAGAGATTATGAAATGCTGACAAATTAAAAGAGATTTTGTACTGCACTTGTCAGTTCAAAGAACAGTTGCTGATACTCTCCTTGCATTAGTCAGTAGAAACATCACGAAGGAGAAGAGTTAAGTGTCTGAAGGTCTGCTAGCTCAGCACTCCTGTAAGAACATTCATAGCATTATGTGACATTTTTGGGCACATCTGCCGATCATATCTCCTGTAAGACTGCGCGAGGTGATTTTTTGTGGTTGTTGGTTTTAATATAATGTGACTTGCTTGCATATCAAAATAAAGTAATCGCTTGATGACTTTTACGGTGTTACGGGCTTGATGAATTACAGCAGGGCATCTCATGTTGAGTTGCTGTAGTGTAAGAATGCTGTCCTGTACTGGAAGTCAGAGACATGTCTCATGCAGAGACAGGCAGAAGGAATGGTGGGGATTGGCTTGTTAGATTAGATTTTTGAAAGATCTGAAAAGAAAAAAAAAAGTATTAGTGGACTACTTTTCCTTGATGATACTGGCAATCCTCCCTTTACTTCAGTGGGTACAAAGTTGGATGCATTTTTTCATCCTGGTATGATTTATAGGATACAGTCAGCTGAGTGATGGCCTCACTTCACTACTGACTCATCTGCTGACATTGAGGAATCCTTTTGTGCACTTAAAACGCAGGTGATAATTCCTACCTGCTTCATAAAGTAGTCCAGAGACTTAATACAGTTATGACTGGACAGTGCTGCTGGAGAGCGGTTTCGTATGTAAAGGAAGGTAGAAGAAGATGCTCTCATGAGTTTTTTCTGATCTCAAATGGGCAAGGCTTTTGCCGTGTTTTGAAAATTTATGTTGTTAGTATATGCCTTTGATCTTCATTTGCCAAATTGTGTTTTTTACAGTTTCTCCTCTTTTTGTGATTGCTGCCATATGTCTGGGGATTGATGATAGAAGAACAGAATTCTCTTTATTCTACCTTGCACATACTCAAGGATTTTGTGTGCGTGATTCATATTTGTTTTCTTTCTCTCAGTACCCATACCTCCAGGTTTGCTTAGGCTAACTCTCCCTTCTGGAGGAAAAAAAAAAAACAACAAAACAATACATTTCAAAGTAGACTATGACCCATTTTTCTCATTAAAAAAAACCCAAACGTTTAATTTCAGGGGCTCTGTTTCATCTCATGTTTGCACATTCTGTTTCTGCCTGTTCAGTGTCTTGCGTTAGACCTTATTACTCATTGGGTTCCCTTTTGATGGTGAATTTAATGGACACAATTGGGTGGATGGAAGGAAGTAAGCCCTGATTCTCTTTTTTGTTAGAGTTTAGCTACCAGGGTAGAGAACTTACTTCAGAGCCGAGCCATTAAGTGAATGTGTGTTCTGGGGCCAATTAAGCGTTTTCCATCTAATGTGGGGATTTTTTTAAATTTTAGAAATGTCCTGTTTTCACAGAAAAGTAAGGTTAAAAGTCACTCCTATGAGGAAATCAAATAATGAATCAACTTCTTGACAAATCTTTCTGCATAATTGTAGAGTTTACTGTTAGGGCAATTTTGACAAAAGTCAAAACAATACACAGAAGGGGTAAAGAGCTAGGTGCCCGGGGACGTCGATTTTGAACACGCTGTATCTTGCCTTTGGCTATATTATGAATTGGCTGTCAGCTGTCGACCAATATAAGCTTTTAATAGTTAAATGCTGCCTTTGTCTGGGGGGACAAAAATGAACTCCTTAAATCAAGAGGGTAATTAATTTTCCTGACAAGCTTTCAAAATGCTCGATTGAGATTTTAGCGCTCATATATATGACTTGACAGTTTGCATTTGCCTTCTCCACCCCCTCATGAAAACTGCATGCCTTGCTGAATCATATTGTTAATGTGTACAAATCCCCGTAACATCAAGAAATGAGATTGTGGTTTAATGTGTAATAAAAACTTTGGGAACTACTCCTTCAAATGCGTCCAGAGCTCGGAAATGCATCTATATATAACTACTTTATGCATGAAGTTCCAAAATCTTGGTGGAAAAGTTCTTTATTCTAAAAACTGTTGTTAAGCTCTGAAGCCAAGGAAATCGCATAATGTTTTTGATACGATGGTGACAAGGTTTGCAGTCAGAAGCAGTGGCAGAAATGGAGGCCCTGGACAGTGACTGTGGTACTGGCCCTTTGCTCCCATCTGCTCACTGCATGGCTTTGTAGCTCGATGTCTCCTCTGGCCTGTGATACCTCCGGAAACACAACTTCAGGGATGCTTCCTGTGCAGCACTGCTAGCCCGCGGCAAGCTACCCGTGTCTGTTAGCCTACAGCTCTCGAAGTGTGGCCGTGCGCGTGGAGGTTCACCTGGAAGCCAATAAAACTGTGCTATTGTGTATCTGCAGAAATTCTGGCCCTCAGGACTTTTTGACTGAATGCTTCTGTTTTGTCATGTATAGATCCCCTTGAGCCAAAGTACTTCACTGACTAGTAGCTTTATGTGAAAATTGAGACGGAGAAGTCTGAAGTTTTGTTTCGAGTTCTGCCACTGCCCTTCTGTGGTAACTTTTAGGAAATGACTTACCTTCTGTGTGCAAAATAAATCTGTTTAGAAAAGGTCAAAAGTAGATGGTCGGTGGATTACCCTCTGGCTCAGTTTACCCCTTACTCTGTTAAAGGTCTGGGACTGTTCAGCCAGACTTACTGGTTGAATATCAGTGTTGATTTCCATTCTTGCAACCTGTCTTATTAAAAAAACTATTCTCAGGAGCCAGGAGTATAACGTCTGAATACAAGCTGAATGTAATAAAGATGGTACCTTTGTTTTATAATGGGGTTCAGAATAGTTGGGAGCCAAGTTACATTAGGTATATTGTAAAATAGGCTAATAAAAGTGACTTATTTAATGAGAGAGAATTTAAGTGGTTTAATTTAGAGAGGGAAATCTCACTACAAAATGAATTGGTATTTTTATGTTTCATTATTCATTAAACATATAACAATAGTTTTTCATGAAGATTTTGAAAAGCAGGTCAAAATATGCTATGCGGAAATACAGAGAAAAAGTGATGAGGATGTGACAATAAAATAGGGATTTCCGTGAAGTAGAAACTTTGAGTCCTGTAGAAAATGTCAGGGGGAAGAGAACGAGTTTCTACAGAAATCTGATTCCAGTGCTGCCTTCCCACAGCACTAACAGTAACTCCTGCTTTGATTTTAGGGAAGTAGCATTTGAGTTCTGAATACAATCAGGCAAGTGTCTTAACTCGTACGAGTTGTGACATTGGGACATCAGCTTGAGCTACGGCACGTGCTCTACCGTACCCCATAACGCCGTATGCTGCCTGCCTCGGTAAAGAGGGAGCCGTGGGAGGGGGTAGGGGCGTGTCGTGAGTCACTGAAGTAGGTGATCTTTTCAATTACAGGTATTTTACAGCATGGATATGCATCTTGAAAGGTCAATTTAGATACAGGATTTTTGTGTTGATCTGTGCTAGTACCCTCTGTATGGTGGCCAGTGATTCTCTTTTGTGTTGAAAGAATGATTAAGATTTATGATAAGTGGCTTCAGGGTGGTGCCATCCTGTTTGTTACCCTGTATGGATATCTGTAACAGGACTTGCTGTAGTTACAACTGCTGTAAAACCACACGAGTCAATATTCTGTCACCTGTGCCAACCACTAAGGTTCACATCTTGCTGCTTAGTGAAATTGCATCACTGTGCACATGGGCCTTTGTCAAGGCGAGGCTCTTTTGATCTGAAAGCTTTGCTGAGGGAGCTAAAGCAGTCCAGTGACTGGAATTGTAAAACGGATCAGGGCTTTGATCATTGACTTGCTGTGTAATTGTGTCACTTATCTCCCTTGTGCTAAAGGTGCTTACTTTTGAAATCCAAGAATTGGTCTTCACAATTGCCAGGCAGAATTGTAAGTCTAAACAAAACTAAAAGTCAGTAGAACGTAACTGCTGCCGCCTTCTGCACATTAAAATGCAATTGAGTGCTGCAAGGATCAGCGAATGTGGTTTATCTGTAGTCTCAAATGAAGGCCATATCCGAAAGCAGGAACAGGGAGGTAATTGTCCCCCTGTACTCGGCACTGGTGAGGCCGCACCTCGAGTACTGTGTTCAGTTTTGGGCCCCTCACCACAAGAAAGACATTGAGGCCCTGGAATGTGTTCAGAGGAGGGCTACGAAGCTGGTGAGGGGTCTGGAGCACAGGCCTTATGAGGAGCGGCTGAGGGAGCTGGGATTGTTCAGTCTGGAGAAGAGAAGGCTCAGGGGAGACCTTATAGCTCTCTATAACTTCCTGAAGGGAGGTTGTGGTGAGCTAGGGGTTGGCCTTTTCTCTCGTGTAGACACTGATAGAACTAGAGGCAATGGTTTCAGGCTGCGCCAGGGGAGATTCAGGCTGGACATTAGGAAATATTACTTCTCGGAAAGGGTAGTCAGGCACTGGAATGGCCTGCCCGGGGAGGTGGTGGAGTCACCGACCATGGGGGTGTTCAAGAAACGTTTGGATGTTGTGTTGAGGGATATGATTTAGCTGAGAAGTATTGGTGATGGTTGGACTGGATGATCTTTTAGGTCTTTTCCAATCATGATAATTCTGTGATTGTGATTCTGTGAAGCGCACTTAGCACAGCAGTGGTTTCAATTCTGGGCTGTCTTGTGCAGCAAACCTTCAGCTCCTGGCTTAGCACGCGCTGTCCCGGTGGCACTGTACAGCCCGCTCTGGGGACTCCTGTTTCAATGCCCTGTGAAGTGACCAAAGTTACATTTCCAAGAGTTGAGTTTGGTAAAAGGAGAATCTAGGATTTAGTGCAGCCTGGCACCAACTTCACAGCAGCCAGGTTGGATGCTGACACTATCAAGGTTTAATTTTGTTGTCTTGTATTTCCCAACAGCGTTGGGAACTGACATAATTGCCAGAGATCAAATCTCTTGGTGACTGGATTCTTCTGTCAGCGAATCAGTAGAGCTGTGAGTTAAGTTACTTTGTGATTTGGGACAGAATGCCTGGCCAAGCTCTGTTTCCATCCACACACCTGGAAGTGCAGCTAATGGTATGTTATGGCCGAAGCGTATATTACCTCGGTGACACTTCCTTCATAACTGTTTGAAGAAGTTCTGTTCTGAGGGAGGATTTGACGGGCTGGCAAGAGGCAAATGAGGCTGAAATTAATTATCACCAAGTGGTGTTTTTCGTGTATTTTACACCTGTGCACTCCTGCACAAAGGGCACTTGAGGGTCATGCTTGGAATGGTTTCCCGTAATTCACCAGGTGAGTTTTAATGGCCTTTTCAGCACAGTAAATGTCAGTAATATAGATCAAAACCATGATTATAGTATAGTAAATATAGAAGAGAAATGGTATGGCTTCTCCCCTTCAGGTCCACGAGCTAATACCTCAGAATTATCTATGCCTTTATTGTCAGTTTTCATTACCTTTCCTCCCTCCCTCATACACTGATAAGTAGTACTATAGTCATCATAACAAAATGACTGAGGTCAATTTCATATTAATATTACTATTTTACTGCCTAGGAGACTTCACATCTGTAGACTACATACCTTTTATTTATTCCTCTTCTGTCCATTTTCGTTCTAAGCCTGTGGCTGTTGAATCTCTCAGATTTTTAGGGTAATAAATTGTATGTGACAGTTCGTGTGTACTGCATTTGGTAGCAAGGAGCTACATTTTCAGTGAGAGACTCTAGAACTTATTGTTAAACTAACAGATACAGTAAGATTATTTTGAAAGAGTAGTTGAGTCTTGATGCTCCTGGTGCACATTGCTAAGAATGTCTTCGGAGTGGGCAGAATGACTCAATCTCTTCTCTAAAAGGTATGGTATATTTAGAGGTCATGTGCTGACTTAGTAATGTGTGAGTCGTCACAATCAAGCTGATTTGGATCATACATATCTAATTAAAGGAAACTTTGTGACTATCAGAATCCGATGGTTTGAAAAGACTGTGAGTGCTGTGACTGTCTTAGCTTTTTTATTCTGGAATTTCACTGCTGTTGCTGCTGTGAGTGTGGCTGATACCAGTAATACCATCGTCCTGTTGTTTGAGGGCTGCTGGAATTCCAACAGAAATAGGTTTAGTCAGTGAGGGTTAAGTCTCACTGGTATTAATTATGAGGTTTCTATAGCAGTGAGGCATTCCAGCGCAGGGGTACGCTCTCACACTATTCAGGCAGATGTGACTGAGTGGTCAAAAACTGAGTCTGCCTCCTGGTTGCTGACCTGAAAGGCAGGAAAGGGGGATTAGAAGCAAGCAGTGTTAGTTCTCGGCTTTTGGTGTCAAAGTACTAGTTGAATGCAGGGCTGTGTTCATAAGAGGCAGTTCTGCCTGGAATCTCAATTTTGAGGCTTCTCTTTCTTGGAGTTCTGCTTCCCATTTCCATATGATCAGTAGAAATGATGCCTTTCTCGTTGAATGGCCTTTCAACTCAGTGTAAGGAGCTGATGGGTTTTGTGACACAAGGTAGCAAGTTTCTTTAGGTGATTGCTGGTATATTGTCAAAATACCTTTGTGATTCCTGTCTCAATCATCATAGAAAGAACAGAGAGAGCTAAGGTTGCTTCTTGGAATACCGGTGAATGAGATGAGGTGTAAAGTATTATTTTCTTGTCCTGGTGATGAATTCTTAACATGTACTGTGAACTAAATGATGCATGTATTTTTCTATGAATTCCAGAGATATCCTTACCTGTGTCATAGTTCTGACGTTTGCCGTTTTGCAGCGAGGAAAGACGTGGTTTGTAATTAGCCATGCAGTGTGGACATCTGCTGGAACAGAAAGACCTTGAGGAGAAACACAGTTTTGTTCCTAGTTTACTGTGATGCAGGCTGCAGATGAATCAGTATAAATTGCTTAGATTTACGTGCGGTTTGTGACTATCAGGACGTTGTGTAGTGGTGGTGTTAGTTTTTGTGTTACTCATTCTTAGAAACATTGAAAACCTTTTGTCTACAAGGCTGAAACAAGTTCAGATCTTTTTTGCCGAAAGTAGCAGGTGTTTTCTTGTTCTTCTGTTAGAGGAAAATTAGATTTGAAACAGCAGAATTTCCTTGGGAAAGAAATTCCGTCTTGTGGGGGCAGCTGTAATACTGACTGGTATGTGTTTTTGTATATTCTCTAGTCTGTGTTTTACCTCCTGGCTCATGGCTTTTATCTTGAATATAGCCGTTCTGGGTCAAGGAATCCGCTTTCTGATCTGCCCATATGATATCTGTAGATCCTGACGTGCAAATGGAGGCTGATGAAGCACAAATGCTAAGTAAGCAGTGCAGGTGTTACGGTAGGCGTGCTGAGCTAGGCTCACATGAAGTGACTGATGTAAACCAATTTGACTCACTTCTAACTGAATAAAGACTTCACTCTAAAATTTGGATTATTCAAAATGGTCTGTTACAGAGTGAGGCAAAACAGCAAGCTTATTATTCCCAAGGTAAATATTAAGTCTGTAGACATGAACCTCTGTAGATGTAAACCAGCTAAGTTCCTCATACAAGGTAGACTTGAAATTCTTTACAGCACAAATAGATCAAGTTTGACAGAAAGGCCAGTTGTCAGGATTTTGTGTTCTTCCTAAGTGAGTGGTTATTTTATCACTTTGATTTTCTGCGTACTCATGATTTACTTTGTTAGTGTTGTAGGGAAAGTAGGAATGGTCAAGCTGTGAAAAGAGGCAGCTGGTGAGAAGCAATAATAAAGAAGTAATGAAAGAATTAGGTAGGAAAGATGATGTGAAGTTAAAGAAGTTGTGTCAAATCTGTTAAATTCTGAGTTATACTCTATTCTATTCTATTCTGTTCTGTCAGCTCATGCTATTGTGATTAGAGAGCCAAAGGAAAATCTAGGAGCGTGACTGAGCCTTTTGCCTTCTGTCCTGTTGTTCTGTCAGTCCTGTTGCCGCCTCCGTCACCTTCCCCTTTTCTTCAGGGCCAGGTCTGGGGCTTTTACAGGAGGCCTCTGAGCAGCTTGAGCTTCCCACTTTGCCTCCCTCATTTAACAAAGATCATGACTTTCCTGGAATCGCTACAAGAAGCAGACTTTAAGGGGGCAGCATTGCCAAACGGATAGTTGCTTCCATGTCCCTTAAAAGAAATCTCTTCTTTCTGTATGCGAAGGCATACCTAGATCATGGCGTGCAAATCTTTTCTAACCAGTTTTCTCAAGTGTGCATTTAGCAAATCAAGGCATGGATGAGCCCTGCTGTTCTCACATATTCTATTCCCCAGCCACCTCTAAGGTTTTCCTCGGCATACAATAGCAGCAGTACCATCTTTCCTACTAGTATCTCCATTTCTTCTTGAATAAGTATCCCGCAAAAGTATTCCCACTTCTGTGGATTGTTACTCTTCCCCCGTGGCAGACTCCCTCTGCACAGTTTTTAATGTAAAGAATTGGATTATTAAATATTTGACAAGTGCATTCAGCACTGAAATATGAATAAATTGCATTATCTCTTGGGGAAGAGGGTTATTTTTTGTCATTTTAACAGCAGAACAGAGTAATGATGCTTCTGGAGGTGTGTGGGCAGAAAAGGTTACAGTTTTGCTGCGTGTAAATGCAAGCAAGTCCTCCTTTCTTTTCAGTAAGACTTTAATGTAATTTGCAACCGTTGTTAACTTGTCATATTTCCCCCTACACCCTCCCCAAAAAACCCAGTGGTTTAAATAGTCAGTGTGTGTATATTAGCCTCATGATTTTAAAATTCAGATTTTTATCATTGAGCAGATTAGAATTCCAGGTTCATTATAGCAAGAAGAATAAATCTTGAAATTGATATTAAAGGAATCTCTAGTCCTGCTCTCTAGTTTCTGATAGAAATTAACTTATTTTGGAATTCAAAATATAAATTTACTTTCTTTACTCGCATTTTTTTGCAGTGTGACAACTGTGTTCATTGTTCTGGCCTGGTTTGCTGCCACTCCCGTGACGATGGTTACCTTAACAGCTGGCAGGAGAATGAGCCCTTGTACTCACCTGGTGCAGCCCAGCAGCGCGAAGGCGGTAGCTCTGTAGGCATGTGTGACCCAAGGAGAGGGCATATGCAGCCGGATTATGAGGCAGCTGTGCCCCCGTGGAGTTTACACCTTAGAGACTGGATTAGCTGCTGTCCCACACCTATGTCCCAGTTCCTACCAGGGCACAGTGAAATTAAAATGTAATCATTTGACTTGGAAGCCTCAGTCCGCCTTCGTGCTGCTGTGAGTGAGTCGAAGTGCACATTGATGGTCAATCTGTCCTTAAGGTGTCAGTCAGCTGGGTTCTGTTTGAAATTGCGATCGACTCTTCCTGTGACCTTGAGAAATTCATTTAGTTTATCATGTTTTCACATTTGCAAAACAGAGCGGTACTTCATCAGGATGCCAAGTTAGCTACTCTGTGTGAATTCGAGAGCTTTGTCTTTTCCTGAATCACACCGATGGTCTCCAGTGTGCTGTCATACAAAACTCTACACTAAAGCTTCAGAACTGAAGTTTCCCTCTGTGAAGGCACACAGTGTGGACTGTACGGAACAAGACGCTGAATCAGAGTCTAAAACCAGGAACATGGGAGTGGCAGGAATGAATATGCATTAATGGGATGATGTTGGTGTCATCGTGGTAGGCACGATATGAACTGGGCTGTTCAGTTGCATCTCTGAGCGTTAACGCATTAGCTGTCATCAGTGGTTTCTGCAAAATCCTGTTGCTTGTGTCCACAACCCTGACGATCCTCCCCTGTCTGTTAACGGTCTGAGCCCATTCCAGCACGCAGACTTCTGATCTGGGATGTGTTTGCTGCACACATGCCTGGGAAATAGCCCAACTTAACTTGCTTCGAAGATCCAGCAGAATAAACGGGATTCCTTCTGGTAGCCTGGTTCTCTGATGTTATTGAGAGCTGGAAAGAAATGGTTGTCTAGCTAGTGTTTCATGGCTGCAAAGTAGCCAAGAGAGAGATCAGAATTGCTTAGTGGGACCAATATTTTTGAAGCTGGGAATAAACAAGTATATTTTTCTAATATTCCTGGGGATTAATAGTTTAGCTTCATTTTACAGGAAAATGGGCTCAGCATTTCTTAAAATCTCGCTGTCAGAACTTCTAGATGAATGCTGGGGAACCTTGAGATGGCTTTGTCACTTTTAGGTTTGAGTGGTAGTGGATATCCCTGTCCTCTTCAAGGATCCAACTCCTTACAGGTTCATGCAATGCACAAAACACCAAATGCTTTTCTGACAGGTTTTTTTTTGTGTTTGAGGTGAGCCTGTTACTCCCCCGTTTCTGACCAAAACAAAGACTAAGAGGCCTGATCTGTAAATCACTTGGGTAAAATTATTCTCACACGCTGCACTTAAAGTGAAGTATAGACCGTATTCTTTAAGAAGAAAATAGCTACTCATTGCCCACCTAAACTATTTTAAAAAGTGGGAATGACAACTCCTCACTGGTTTATGACAGATTTGAATTCTATTTTTAAATATTGGTTTATGTCTACAGAGAGACTTTTCTGTATCTCCTGGTCAGATGGGTATTAGAGCTGATTGGAAGCTTTTGTTCTGAAGAGAGAATATCTTGAGCAAACTGAAAAGTATTTTTCTTATTGGTGACTGAAGAGTTAATTTGGAAATGTGAGCTTCAAGGTGAAATTTCTTTTTTTGTAGAAGATTATTTGTTTTGAACTGAACAAGAAATATCGCAGACAGGAGTTTGGCCCTGCTGATCATGTATTATCCTAACCTGTTTCGTCAGGCGAGTAACATTCGCAACAGCAGGAAATCCTTGCGTGATTTAGGAACTTGGTGCCTCCTGGAAGTCCCTCTGCCGTGTGCATTTCACATTAGCTGATCAGTTTGGTATGGGGAGGTAATATTTAAACTAGCAGAAAATCATTAGATGGTTTACAAAACGGTGAAAGCACACGATGAGACCGTGAGGCTTCTTTTGGAATAGAAAATGATTTAATTATTCTTTGCTGTTCAAAGCATTCGTCTTGGTAAAAATTAAAATGATTGTGTCAGGCAGAAAATTGTGTTCCATGTTAATATTTGCTGTAAATGAACAAATGGCAGAGTGTCGGTTGGTTTCTCTGGTGGACTGAAAAAATGAAATACGTTCTGTGGGCTTTTTAATACACAGCAGTTTTTCAAAGCTAATAAGGAAATTCTATAAGCCTGCTTCTGCTTTATATTTTAATTTAAGGAAGTCTGTATCTTTTTCTAGTGGAATTATTCTCTCATTCCTTTCACCCTCAGTTGCAGAGTTCCTGCTTGTGAGTGTTTGCATCCGTGTCCGATACGTGTGGCCACGGTGCCTCATCTCCCGGGGCAGATGGCACTGTATACTCTCGTCTGTTTTCTGGGGAAATCTAGGGATCTGAGTGGGTTTTCGTGTGTGTCGTCCTGGGGTTTTCTTGTACTTTGTGTGGCTGCCTACCCCTGTGCAAAAGGGATGTAAAATGCATGCTCCTTTACTGGCTTACCAGTGATTTGTACTTGTTCCACGTCGCACAGAAACAACGGAGGGCAATAATAAAACTCTGGCTTCCTAAAAAACTTGAAATATTAGGTGGATGTGCAAAAGGACTACTTTTTAAGAAAAATTAGCTAAAATTCAGTAGAATCTGATCACGCCAGTCGTAGAAATGAAAGAGATTGCACCAGACTGGAGGCACAGTGGATTCTGTTTTTACCTAAACCTCATTTTGCTGCCATGCAGTTGTCCATGGGATAGAGAGCAAACGGGAGTGTATAGCACGGCTATGGACAGAATTTGTCTGGCGGTGGTAAAAATAAACAATTAGAAACCTTTCACATACTGTTGTATTTCCATTTCATAAGCTGGTGTTTTGAAATTGTTTCTTCAGTAGCCCGGTGTTTAGGCTTAGGATGCTGAGCCAGATAATCAGCTGTCTCGCTCAGATTTCTACATGTATTTTTTTTAAAGCCAGAAGGAACCTTTAGATAATCCAGTTTAGTCTCCTCTCCAACTGAAGTATTTCGCTGGTTAACCCTGGATGGACCCCAGAGATCTTTTTAAAGACAATTCTGACTTCTTGCACCTGAGGATCCAGTCATTTTCTTTCTCTTCAAAAGGAGATGAGACCCCAGGTTTAAAGATAGCCAAATTAGGACCCCTCAAAAGCACGCGGATGTGTACGAGGATTTCTGTACCACTCTTCCATCCTCCCACACAGTGGATGGAAAGAGGGGGAGCGGAGCGGGGGCGAGGTTTCCAGCTGCCTGCATGGCTCTAATCTCACCATTTGGGGTAATCCATGGGGACGTTAAGTGAGTGAAGCAGTTACATTCTGCACGTCGTTTGACCTCAGCTCTGAGTCATTTTTGAACACGACAAATCAAGTAGGTCCAGTGGGCAGGCAGGGGGAGGGGGCGAGGAGAGGGCATAGAAGGCAAACTAGATTAATGTTTGTGTGGTCCCATATGGCTTTCAGACCTTTAGTTTGAATCTTCTTAAGGTGATCAAACTACTCCACCATAAAAGGGATGAAGATTAAAATGGTTTCTGCTCGTTTTGACCTTGTTACTTTAAAAATACTATAATATAAATAAAAACATTATGTGCTGCAGTACAATTGCTGAACTCTAGTTTTCCGGCTATATCTGATGACGCTTGAAGGAAAAGGTGGATACAAACCCTTCCCCTGGTAAAGGGAGGGACATTTTAACCTTTGCATGTTACGAGGCATCTAGTTTTGAACTAGGAATCTGATTTGCAGCACTTGGTAGATAAATATTCTTTTGGGGAAAGCACAGGCGAGTTATGGACTGGGACACTAGGATTAATGTCTACTCAGACTTGAAGTACAGACTTAGAACTGCCTGACAACGTTGTTGTCAACTATAGTTATCTTGGTTTCAAACCTTTAGTTACAATAACTTTTTTTAATCAGGGGAGAGCTGTTTGCTTAATTACAGATCTGATATACTAGGCAGCCAGGAATAATGACATTAATTAAACTTAACCAACACAGCAATTTAACTAGCATGCCCACACCTGTTCTTCCCTGTTCATTTAATTGTGTACTGTACGGGCAAATGTCTGGTCTTACCCATTGTCTCTCATTTTGTAAAATCCCTCTTTGCTGGGATAGCCTCAAACTTACGTCCGTATGGCACCACACACAGAGGGCTCCAACTCTGCTTGAATGAGGAGGAAGGATTGGAGTTTTTTAGCTTTGAACCTCATTTTTCCTCCCTGATTATGCTATTCTATCATATCAGGCTATTCTCTGACATTTGAGGTGCCTTTGGGGAATGCGAAGTGCCCTATGGGGAATCTTTTTAGCCTAGCAGATCCTGGGGACGCGGCTGTAATATTGCTTTACTTCTATTATTAGCAGGTAGTTAACAGCTGGGAAAATGGAGAGTCCTCTTGTCTCCAGGTACTCAAATGTGGGATATGAGCAACCACGTATTTGCTTGCTGTCCTTTCGGTTTAGATTTTCATTGTAGTGCACATACGCACATGTGAGGGGTTTGATATGTATGATATGTGTTGATATGTTTGACATGTATGTGTATAAAACAAAGAGGTACTGAGGAGTATCCGACATGCACTTTAAGTCATGAGTCTCACAGTAAGTGGGAGGATGCTTAATTACATTCAGGCCTCATAAATCAGTGAGGCCAACCCTGTTTTCAAGCCTTAAGCCTTTAGCCTGTGCTCAACCGCGGAAAGAGAGGTTCCTGATGGTGGTGTAATCTAAATCCATTACTGCTATGCGGAAACAATATCCCCTCAGCAGATTTGTTCGAAACTGGTAATACATTAAAAGCTTTTATATAATGAGAAGGAGTTTAGCACAAAGCTTTTCTGTATATTCTTCACAAAGTGTTTTATTTGTCGTACAAGTTTGCAGGTTCTGTAAACAGTGCTGTGTTTGCAGTGAAGGTCAGAGTTCTGCTGAAGTCTCTCCAGGAGGCAGTACCATAAAATTACAGCTGCTGCTCTCCTGTGGTAGAGCTCTTTTATGAATCACTGGAGTGACCAATGTGAAGAACTGTTGATTGCTAAGATAAAAGATGTTTTCTGTAATAAAGATTTTATTATAATATATGAAGATTAAATATAATATCTAGTGTTTTCTTCCATCCTTTCCTAGGGCTAATTTTCTGGTACTTTCCTAACCGCAGAAATGGTGTGTTATTTCCACTTCAGAAGCACCTCTGGCCGCAGCCTGGTTTAAGGCAATGGAAGAGAAAGAGTCAGCAGGAACAAGTAACTGCTGTGATACTGTTGTTCCAGACCCAGGTAGACAGTTTACAGCAGATAAAGATATACACAAAAATAAGCTACTGCAGTTGATTTCCTTTACCCTTTAAAAACAAAAAAAATGGGGAGCCGTACCCGTCCTGGGGCTCAAGTTGTCTAGAATATGCGGGCATTTGTATTGCGAAGTGTGGGACCAGACACCTTCTACGGTTCACCTACCATTAATTTATCCTGAAGAGCTTACACTGAAACAAGATAAATATTTTTTTCTTAGGTGCCCTTTAGATGAGTAACAACATCTCAATTACAATGGGAAAAAAAATTTCTCAACCTGTTCTTTTTTAATTTCTATCTTAATCATAGTATCATCTGTTTGCTAGTAGTTCTCAGAATTATGCTATTGACATTCCCTTCTTTGAGAATATCTGGTTATTTACAAATTGGCAAAGCTTTTAAACTAGAGATACATCTTTTTGAAGTATTGCTGGCAATTGTAATTAATTCTCTGTCCAGACTTGTTTGTACTATCTGCAGAGTGTTTACAGTGTTTAGAAATTTTGATTATATTCTTATAAACTGATGGGAATTAATGGGTGTTTAGTTTAGCTTTTGCATAGATCAAGAGTGCATTTTCCCCTGTTTCTTGCCCTATTGATTTTTGGCTCAGTAGTAAAGATATTCTGTGTTAGTGCCACAGTTTGAAACCAGATAGGTACTCTTTCAGCGCAATTCCAAATGCATTCAGCTCAAAGTGTTTTTTTTCACGGCAAGGAATATTAAACTCATAACATCAGAGTTTGTAATGGAACAATTCAGTCTTAGCTTTAGCAGCACTGCTTATGCACATTACAAATCTGTAATGTTTACCACTCATCTGATTAATTCCACAAATACAATTCAGAGAGTTTCCTGTGAGACTTTTTAAAGAAGGCGTATGGATTTTGCTCCGAACTCCCATCTGTCTGCGTATCCTGCATTTTAAAGGAAGAGTACAATAGCGAGATAATGAATTTCATAGAATCATAGAATCATAGAATGGTTAGAGTTGGAAGGGACCTTCAAAGGTCATCTAGTCCAACCCCCCTGCAAGGAGCAGGGACATCCCTGACTAGATCAGGTTGCTCAGAGCCTCATCCAGCCTGGCCTTGAACGTTTCCAGGGATGGGGCATCCACCACCTCTCTGGGCAACCTATTCCAGTGTTCTACAACTCGCATTGTGAACAATTTTTTCCTAATATCCAACCTAAATCTACCTCCCTCTAATTTAAAACCATCACCCCTTGTCCTATCACAACAGGCCCTACTGAACAGCCTCTCCCCATTTTTCCTGTAGGCCCCCTTGAGGTACTGGAAGACCACTATCAGGTCTCCCCGGAGCCTCCTCTTCTCCAGGCTGAACAGCCCCAACTCTCTCAGCCTGTCCTCATAGGAGAGGTGCTCCAGCCCTCTGATCATCTTCGTGGCCCTCATCTGGACCTTCTCCAACTGGTCGATGTCCTTCTTATGTTGGGGACTCCAGAACTGGACACAGTACTCCAGGTGGTGTCTCACCAGGGCAGAGTAGAGGGGGAGAATCACCTCCCTCGACCTGCTGGCCACGCTCCTCTTGATGCAGCCCAGGATGCAGTTGGCCTTCTGGGCTGCAAGGGCGGCGAATTTGCCTTAGCTTGTCTGCTTTCTCTGTGTTTCTTTACTCTGCCAGGTTTTATTTCTTTAGACTGTAAACAATGGAGCACCAAGATAGCCTCCTTGCCGGTGTCATGCAGTCAAATCGACAGGTGCATTCACATGCTTGTACAGAATCCATCAAAGTCAGGTATTTGAGAAACTCGTACTGTGTTAAAAGTTAAATTGCATTAGGAGCATCCTGCCCTCTGCATCTATAAATGACTGCTGTGCACTGCCCCACAGTTATTTCTGTTCTGATTTCCTGGACCAATAATTCTCCATTTCCTAGAGCAGCCTGTGGAATTGTTTCTGCAATTGCTTGCCTATTGAACGCGCAAGCCTGTAGAGACAACGTTCCGTTATCGAGATGTGCTAAGTGGACGAGAGATAATGGGAGTCTACGGAGAGTCTGCTGTGCTGGCAAAACAGGGAGCAATTGCAGGTTCTGTCACCTCTGCAGAAACAAACTGAACTGAACATGTGCAACAACGATGGGCTTGGAGAAGCAAAATTTTATCCAGAAACTTTCACGAGTCCCATGCTTTGGAATGTCCTTACCTCTGGGGCCAACAGAGTGACCTCTCTATTGCTGGGGTTTGTTGACTCTTAGGCCAACCTTCTTGTAAAGTCTTAAGGCAATAAATAATTGTAGTGGGAACAGATCTTCTGGGAGCTGATTATTGGGTAAGAGCCTAAGTTGTCCACTGAAGAGTCAAAGAGTGTTTCTCTGAGATGCTTGCAGGTGAAGTGTTACGTGCCGTAGTTGAAGCTTACTTATGGAGTGCCTACAGCTGGAGAGAGATAACTGGATTTAGCTTGTGTGTGAAGCGCCTGGGGCAAGTGGATAGCCCTGCAACTACATGTCATGGTGAAGCGAAGGAATTCTGTCTCCGTGTGAGCGTTTTTCTGTTACCGGAAAAAATGTCATTTATTGGTCTGAAGACTTAGGGTGCGTATAAGCTGTAGCCTTTATAGTGCAGTGAAGTTCAGGCTGACACGAAGAGCTGACACACTCTTTCAGGAGCTTGAAAATCATGAAGCTGAACTAAACCAGGTACGATGGATGGATTCATAACTGAAGATGGGAAGTCTCCTGATGCTGCAGAATTAAGAACAGTGTGTTTATCTCAAAGGAGGCACAATTTCCAAACTAGTTTGTCTACTTAATATTTTTATTCTGTATTTTTGAGAGTTCTCTGGGGAACGTGGTAGATCACTAAGTCTGGCTACTTTGAATATTATGCTGATTTTGGCTGGGATAGAGGTCATTTTCTTCATAGTATCTAGTATGCGGCTATGTTTTGGATTTGTGCTGAAAAAGTGTTGATAATACAGGGATGTGTTAGTTACTGCTGAGCGTTTACACAGAGTCAAAGACTTTTCTGCTTCTCGCCCCACCCCACCAGTGAGTAGGCTGGGGGTGCACAAGAAGTTAGGAGGGGACACAGCCAGGGCAGCTGACCCCAGCTGGCCAAAGGGATATTCCAGACCATACAACATCAGGCTCAGGGTAAAGCTGGGGGAAGAAGAAGGAAGGGGGCAACATTTGGAGTTATGGCATTTGCCTTCCCAAGTAGCCATTACATGTCATAGAGCCCGTCTTTCCTGGAGATGCCTGAGCACCTGCCTGCTGATGGGAAGTAGTGAATGAATTCCTTGTTTTGCTTTGCTGGCATGTGCAGCTTTTGCTTTACTTATAAAACTGTCTTTATCTCAACCCAAAGGGACACTTTTACCCTTCTGATTGTCTCCCGTCTCACCATGGGGGAGTGAGCGAGCAGCTGTGTGGTGCTTAGTTGCCGCTGGGGTTAAACCACGAGTATTTACCTGTATGCTCAAATCATAGTAAGTCCAGCTACCTCAACCTGCAGCTTGACTGTTCTGATCTCTGTCATTCAAACCAGATGCACACATGCAAACATCCAAGAACGTGGGAAAACAGAAAATCCAAGTCTGAATTGGAACTGAGTCTGTCCCATTCCCAGTTCATAGTAAGACTGGGACAGCAGTTCTGTGTTGCTGATTTGACCTTTCCATTGCTTTCACTCTTGGCTCTTGAGTGGGTAGTCATTATATGTGTATGTATTCAGTGTGTATATGTCCTTTTCAAAGTTACTGGGTTGTTTATTTTGCTTCCTTGTCAGAAAGATCACAGATAGTGCATCTGTTTGAGTTATAACAGTGAGGGTCAGGACTGATAACAGACTACTTTAAGCTCCTCTTAACGACAGCCTGTGAAACTGCAAGGTTGTGTGAAAGATAGCAATGGAGGTTTATGGAACTGTGGAGTGAATTATTAACTGACGCTTCTAGCACGACATGACAAATAAAATTCTATAGCAAAAAGATACTCAATTGTGTCAAGCATTGATTTTTGAAGATACCTAACAAATGGCTTCTGGGTAAGCACAGTATCTTTCTTAATTTGTCTGTCTGATCAGTGAAGCTGAATGGAGAGAGCACCACTAAATAAAATTAGCATTTTCTTTCAGTCATTATCTGTGCTTTCTTAATAAAAGACTTGGAAGCCCCACTAATTTAAATATGCAATATAGACATATGCAAATTTCAGATATTTTTATTTCCGTTTCCTGGTAAAATCAGGGAAGGAGCATGAATCAGCTCCAGGCATGGCCAGACAGATATTCATCTCAATAGTGCTGGGTTTTGGTGGGTTTGGGGTTTGGTTGATTGGGGGTTTTTGTGTGGGGGTTTTTTTGTTGTTTTTTTTTTTTTTAATTGTGATAGATCTGTTAGTCACACTATTGCTGCTTACCATGTTATTTCATCTGGCAAAAAGCATTTGTTCTGTCCACTCAGAGTAATCAGCCAGGATGATGTGAAAAGGGGTGGGGAGAGTAACTGGAAACTACAACAGCTGAGTTTCTCTTTTGCAAGGCTTGATCCCTGGCTGTGGATCAAAACCAAGAAAGAAGGAAGAGGAGGTACCAAGTCAGCCAAAGAGCATTGCTGCTCCGTGAGGTAGATAATGGCTCCCAAGGATCCAGCCTGCCTCCAAGAATATCTTCTTGCCGATGGGTAAGATGAGTAATGCATGCTTATTGCTAATAATGTGGCGTAGGTCAGCTCCTGGAGCCCTGTGATTTCTCACATCTGGTGCTGCTTTTGGTAAGATGAGAGCGTGCCCTCGGAACGCTTCTTTCCGAGCCAGGCTTTCCGCTGTGTGTTCCTTGCCTCAGCCTGCAGCATGAAACCGTAACTCTGTGGGGTATTGGCTTCACCAGTTTAAATGCCAGATCAGTTGGGGGATGGATCCACCTGCTGCTTTTCAGCAGCAGGAAAATGGCAGCACCTTTAATATATTTACAGTTTTTACCCTAAGTTAGTAGATTTACTTCAGCAGGTAGGGCTGTACACGGGAAAGGGGAAGCCTTGCTGCTCTTGGCAGTTTTTAACCCTCTCTTGTGTGGCTACAGGACTGCAAAGCTTCAGGGTGTAACGCCACTTTTCTGCGAACACAGATACGTCACCTGTATTGCGCATGATGATACAGATGCAGTTTGTCAGGGATGGAGGAGTGCTTTTATTAGGCATATAGATTTATGTCACAAAATAAATAATTAGAAGTTTTAAACTCGGAGGAGTCTTATCCTACAGAGGAATGAGGCATCTCGTAGTTAGTGCTCAATGTGCAGATAATTCAGGAGTAGTATCTTACTACAGAAGTAGGATGCACGGGAATTTTTCATAATAATTTGGTAGATGAGAGACTGAGAGAAGTAAGAAGATTAATTTCTTTACAGATACCATTGTAGTACTTACCGTTTGCAGTGGTCTAAGTGAGGAAGGGTATGCAGAAAGACTATTCAGTTGAAATTTAGATGTAAAGACTGGCTTTCCATCATAGTCACATCTCATTGTTCATTCTTATTGCTGTGCTCAGAGTGTGAGAGAGAATGTAATTCACTGTTCTGGAGCATCTATATTCTTTGTAACTCGTGTAATGAATTAAAAATGGAGTGTGTCTTACTTTGGCTTTTCATGTTCAAAGAAAGTACTGTCACAACTTTCTTAATCATGGTAACTTGAAATCTGTTTTGAACTTTAATCTCCTCTGTGTTTGAGTGTCAGAAAAATACTACACAGGTGGTCGATACTGGGTGTTAGCATTGACATTTACAATGTTATTTTTTATATTCAGTATTCTGAATTTCTGATTTGATCTAATGGGCAGGAAAGGATTTTGGGGGGATAAAAGATAATATTTTCAGTTGTGGCTTACAGCATAGGTATAATATTCATTTCTAATGTAGATTAACTGCTTACAGCCCCAATTATGTTTTTCTAGCAATCAATATTGCTCAATATGATAATGCATCCCGAGATGTGTCTAAGCAGTTGCTCAGCTGTGCAGCGTAATGCGGTACCAAGGGCAGGTACCTGGCGTGGCTCTCAGACCAGTATGACCACGCCGATAGAGCCCAACACCCAAGAGACTCGGGCTCAGCATGGTGCTGATCTGGCTGTTGCACCAAGCAGCCTCTAAAGCCTGGCTCCTCTTTGAGAGGCTCTGGTTTCCAACCTGCAGTAGCAGAAGCAACCCTCAGCAGTCAGGCTGCCCTCTTACCTTCCCCGTGGAAGCTCATGAGCTGCCAGCTTGCTATGTGGCACGTTGCTGTGGCTGGAGATCACCGTGCTGCACCTGAGCGTTTCCATGTGAGCGCTGGTGGCTTACGGGACACGCCGTGCTTCGGTAGCTTGCTAGCGAGGGCAGGGCCCTGCTGCTACAGAGTGGTGCCAGGGCTCAGTAGACTTGCAGATATGACTCAGTGATCATAGGAGCCATAAATTGACAAGACATGTGCTCAGAACTGTCTAAAATGTTTTTTGCAATGACTTTCAGAAGATAAAGCCAGGTAAGTCCTTTCAGCACTTTCATCTGATTTAATGAGATTCTGAGCTAAGGCCATCGTTCAAGAAAGTGCTTATGCACATTCTGTTCAAAGAAGCACTTAACTGTATTTTGCTTAATCTACTGCATTGCTTTTCCCTCGTTCTGGTTTATACCTTGCTCTGTAATGGCCAATATCTGATTTCTTTTGTTGCAGAAAAAAGCAGTGCATTGAGAATAGCGGTGTGACCTCTGCATGCTCAGAAATGTTATTATGGAAGCTACAGAGAAGTTCATGTACTCTGCAATGAAGGAGTTGGAGAGAAAAAAAAAGTATTGTGAACAATTTCCTTGCAAGTTTCATTACAATGCGTCATAGGAAGGCATTCATGTGCCCTATTCACATATTCTAGTGTAAGTGCTAATCATTACTTTCCCTTAAAGCAAGCCATTTGTCAGGTACAGTTACTTCCTGCTTGGTTCTTGAAGTTTTTGAGAGTGATGGAAGGGTATGTCAGTTATGGCATCCTTTTTAGGTAAGCTTTTCTTACAGAAAACTTGAAAAACATTGTAATAGATGAGCAGAAGAACACAAAGATTTACATTTTCAGTCATCTTAAAATGACACAGAATGCTGAGGTGAAATCTGCGAACTCCCAAGCATTGTAGAGCCAAATCGCCTAAAATTTCTGACTGCTTTCACTTAAATTTTCTTTGCAAGCTACTAATCATGTCTAGCAGCAGCTATGAGAAAAGGTATCACAAAGAAGTAAATTAAACCTCTGGGAATTGCAGCCAAGAGAGAATTGGCAGCCCATGGCACCTCGCATGAAGACAGTGGCAGTAATTGGAGTAAGCTCGGTTCTCCTGCATGTGAACACTCTCTCTGTTTAACCTGGTTCATTAGAATTGGAAGCTCTAGCTAATTTCTGCAAAGCTTTTCCATGCAATTAGGGTTCTGTGTGATTAGGGTCAGGATTACAGTCATCTTCAGTTTCTGCTTCAGGCTGTTCATTCCATGAAAAAGAGAAATTATGATGAGAGAAGGAAGAGAATTAAAAAGTCCCCATAAACAAACAAACAAACAAACAAAAAAGTGCTGCCTTTAAAAAGCATGAAAACTGATAAAACGTGAAACTCATGTTCCTCCTCTTTTCCTCCCCTAACAAACAAACACAAAGACCAGGTGCCAGTTTTGCTATAATGCCAAAAATGAGATTTCAGTCTACATGGTTAAGGTAAGCCCTGATGGCGATACCACTGACCATATCCTTTAGAAAGCAGCTGTGCTGCACCAGCCTCTCTTGAAATCTTGTCCCCAGGTCTGTCTAGGTCAGTTCAGGATCTTGTAGTTCTTACACAAATGGGTGAATGCCTACTAAACACACCTAAATGTTGCTTCCCAAAGATGGCATCTTGTCTCTAGAGTATTAACAGCCGATATATTCCTTGCTATTTATATTCATTTCTATTCTTGGTTGACTTTACATAATCTCATGAAGCCTTTTTATTTTTCTGTAAAAGAAGATTACTATGGTTAGCAGCAACTTACGCCAGCACAGATGAAATGGCTTGAAATAGTTCACAGAAAGAACAAGAAAGACAGTAGCTTGTATAGAGAATGTAGACAGTTTCTGCATTTCCAACTGATTCGGAACACTGAATAATCTGACTTTCCTCCCCCTACCCCCCCATGTGTTTTGTCTTAAGACGCAGTGACTTGGGATTTTAGGGCAGGATTTCCCATTGCTTTCAGAAAATTAGCAAGGGCCCTTACCCTTGTGAAATGTCTCCATCGCGTATTTGAAAAATAGTTGGGATGTGTTACAGTCTCTTCCTGTGTAAGACAATTTCTTGTGGAGCTAGGAACAAGACAGGAAATTTAAGAGTAGAACTGTTAAATGAACAGACTAATTTTGATGTTTTCTTATCTACCCTTTTGAAGCAGCTTGAAGACACTGCTACCCTCAACAAAATAGTAAGCTTGGTAGTCCACTGCTAAGACCAGAAGTGTAAATTGTGTGTCCGTTCTTGAGAACCCCTTGGTGATATCAGCGTATTGGCCTTCAGAACTGTACATACTCTTTTCTCATGCATACTAGTTAGATTAAATTAGTGCAGGAAAACACAGTCATCTGTTCGTATTCTGTACATACGCACCCCTGGAACTCCCTGTATAAATCAAGTATGTGCTGTCAGTGCTTTTGAAGATCAGCAGTGGAATGGTTGGGCAGTCCTGCAGGATCTAACCTTGAGCAGCGAGCAGTATTGCAGATCCTTATACTTATTCTCCAGTATGGGCTTTAGCATCACTAAAATTAATGGAATTCTCCCTTATTATATCAACATCACTGGGAGAATTGACACAACCATTTGATGGGATTAAAGCGTATATCTGTCGAACTAAAATGAATGCAGCTCTTTTGAGATCCCCAATTGAGCGTGCTGCCCACAGTATCACATGAAATGTTTCTTGAGTCATGAATTTTCAGGGCTGGTTTGCAGGTGACTTCTCAGCTGGAAGAGAAAAGGAGAGAAGTGCTTCTAGGTTTATATTTCTTAGTACTCCTCACGGTTTTTAGATGGAAGCTCCTGGATGCTTTCCCTGCTGTAGCATCTGTACGAGGGACAGGGTAAAATGGAGTTGATGATGATTGTAATGTGTGCTTGCAGGTACTTGTTTTTGTTGCAGTGGAGCTTAATAAATTGGAGTAATGCTGGAAGGTGCTTCTGTCATGACAGGGGTTTGTAGTCCTGAAGGAAGTATTTATGTTGTAAAATGTAAAGCATTTGTCATTTTGCAGTGATTTCTCTCAGTGCGTGCCAGCCCGCCTGCTGCAATGAATTAATGTGTGCCCCCCTGAAATGGTTTACACAACAGTAATTGTCACTGGCAACACAATGCTGTTTTTAAGTTATTATGCAGGCACAAGCCCATATGTCATACAAAATTGATATGCTGCATTATCTATACTACCTTCAAATTAACTTGGTATAATATTTGTCTTGTTAAGAACCAGCTATTCTGTTGATGTCATAAACAAATGTATCTCCTAAATTTTCCTCATTCAAAAGAGAAGAACCCTCCCCCCGAGACTCCCACAAAGAGCTGAGGTCAGATTTAATTTAGAACAGAAACCTGGACTTTAATTATTAGCATTCATCCAGGACATTGCAGAGTGAACGCTAATAATTAAGAGACAATGACTTAAAAATTAATAGAAGGAAATATGGAAGGACGTAGTAGGCTTTTTTCCGGTACAATTAATACATCTACTTTGAGTAATCTGAAAGAGGAGAATAATTAGCTGAGCTAGGTAACTGCACTTGCGTTGCCAAGCCTGTTGTGGTGGTTTGCATGCCGTGCTGCAGTCTGGGCATGCCTTCCTTGTAGGCTTACCCTCCATCATGTAAACAAGTTCAAGAGGGCTTAGCGCAATCGATGATGATTTATTGTTCAGTCATGTACTGTTTCATTGTAGTCTTCTTTTTGTGTCTGTTTGCTGTTTTCTTTTAATGAATATTCAGTTATGAGAAAGCACAGATCTCTGTGACGCACACTGGGTAAACGGCGTTTGGGTGTGGGAGTCTGACCCAAAGCCCACTGAAATCAGCCCGTCTCTATCTGCCGGTGCCAGTCAGCTTTGCATCAGGCCAGGCTGCGATGAGAATTGAGCCTTGAAAATGTAAATTTCAGGCACAAATTCCCCCTCTCAGTACCTTTTTTGGAGATCATTCCAGCTCAGATGCTTTCTTCATCCTGACCCTTCCCTGCCTTAGACGTAATTTTCAGCTCCGTTTACATTGCAGCACTTTTTCTCTAAGGAAGGTGGTGTGCAAGAGCTATAGGTTACAGGGAGATCTGAACCAGGGAGATGGTTTACAGGCCTCACATGGCTCTTTTTCATTAGCTTTGCTCATTTACAGTGAGGCTTTTATGCGTTTCTTCTTGGTGATAATAGTGAAAATGACGGCGTAAAAGAGAGTCCTGTGTTTAATCAAGAGAGCAGCTCATTCTAACTCACTGAAGGATTTAAGGCTAAGAAATATGGCTGAAGAAAGATTTCTGCTTTCTCTCACTTAAAGAAAGCGACAGCAGCGACGAACCAAAAACCAGTGAGAGCTGCAGGCTCTGCATGCTGAAAAGGTGTCTCTCTGGAGCACCGGGGCAGCGGGAACGAACGGCGGGCTGTTGTCACCAAGATCAGGCAGCGTGTGGGGGAAGCAAAACCATTAACTGACCTCGATGCGTTTTACAAATATTTGCTTCCAATTACTTTTTGTTGCTGCAAGGCCCACATTATTGTAATATTTCATTATTGAAAAATGAATTCCAGGGTCAGAGGAGTGGATATTGGGGGATTTTTTTTTTTTTCAATTTCAAGTATTCCATTTCCTTCCAACATTGGATCAGATCCTGTTGTTTGATTCTTTTACCGGATCCAATTATATGTAAGCAATGAAAAGACTCCTTCGCTGGGCAGTTTTGCTTCTTTAGCACCTTTCATTTTTCAGTTTAGTGGCAGTGTTTGCATCAGAAAGATGGGATGGCTGGGCCTTGCTGTAATTTGGTTAATTCCCACTGAATAAAGTCATTTCCGTGGGATTCTTCTAGTGGTATAATATAAAGACTGAACACCTCTAAGTGTGTTACAGGTGTCCAGACTTTTATGGAAGACTGAACGTAGCAGGCTTGGGCTAACAGATGAGTCCTCTGAAGCACCTTTTACTGAACAGATGGGTAGGGTATGGCACAGCTGGACGGCGCTAGATGGGCTGTTGATTTCAGTACAGAAAATCCTTTCTACAAGACAAGATCTGCTGCAGTTATGATTCACCTGCAAACCCCAGATCATTTTAGTGATCAAGTCTCGTAGCAAATACATACCTTTATTTCCTTTCTGTCTAGTAACTCTTCTTCATTTTTTGAAATGTCTAGAAAACACGTAACCGTGATGTTCACTGCGGCAGTGAATTCCAGAGTTTGATAGTGCTCTCCGCCAAAAATTCACGTTTGCAGGTATAATTATATATAATTACATTGTTTCAAGAGAGGTTATGTTAAAGAGTTCTTAAAATGATCAAGGATGATGACTTTTAAGATTAAACTATGACTTTTTACATTATGTCTGTGAGACATTTTAATAACATTCATTTTATCTTTTATGTTTCCATATAATTTTACACACCTGCAATACTGTGTGTGTTCTAGTGATAGTCAAGCCTTGCTGATACCAAGGGCACCTGTGACCTGGTAGCTATTGCAGCTGTTAATGGCTGTTGCTTTGAGTAACTGCTTCTATCTGTGTCGTCACTAGGGCTGAATTACAGACTGAGCAGGGGCAATTCCTGGTGGTTTTTAGTAAAGCTGAGCTCACTTAATGCGGGGCAGAGCCTGCTTTAGCATTTAGAGTAGAGGAACCTCTGTTTCTGTTGCAGGCTCTGCCAGGCAGTGGGGAGATTTTACACAAGGGCTTCGAACTCTCTGCTTTGGCTTTTCGTCATCCATCAAAGGTAAGTGATCATCTCAAAATTCAGCAAAATCCTAATGAATACGCCAAATGTTTAAGCTCGTTTCTTTGGATACAGGGCAGAGATCTTCTGTAGCTTTGTCATCTTGAAAAAGTTTTGAAGCTTACAGCATAGTTTGGTACCTCTAAGGAGACTTTCCTTCCGTAGCTGAAGTGGTGCGTCATTCTAACTGATGCAAGTAACAGCATGGTCTTTGGTTAGAACAAAGCTTAAGCTTAAACTGTGTTCTGACACAGTGATGAAAGTTCTGATTGCTAAAAACCAGGCAATGTTGTTCGATGAAAGATGTGATTTTAAATGCAGGCTGAGCTAATTAAAC
Organism: Tetrax tetrax; assembly: GCA_009806455.1. Classification (NCBI taxonomy): domain Eukaryota; kingdom Metazoa; phylum Chordata; class Aves; order Otidiformes; family Otididae; genus Tetrax; species Tetrax tetrax. Next base: position 486,580 of record WHYT01017626.1, read on the forward strand.
TATAGCTGTTATTTTCCTTAATTTACAACAGATACAGTGTTCAACAATGGAATACACAAAATGAAACAAAACATGACAATAACTAGATCATTCTTGCTTCATCTTTAAACATTCAATCAAATGCAAAATGCGAAACTAGTTTCAGATCTGTTATATGTTCACTGTAAAAAATGTAAACAGTCCTTCTGTACCTGTCATCTACGGTGTAGAACCGAAGCAGAACCCTTCCTTCTTCCAACCTTTGAGCTGTAATACGACAGCGTAAACATGTGTGGTGCCACCGCAGTGAATCTCCTCTGCAGAGAAGGGAATGCTGTGACACGCTCGTTGGTTTGGAAGGTGAAAACTTCAGCGTTGTGTTCTCCGCTCTGGTACGAGAGTGTTCTTACGGCTTGGGCTGCTGACACCCCTCCTTTTGCACCTCGTAGTGGCATGGAAAGTAGATTGCTTTCGGCAAGAATTTTTAGTGTTGGCAACTTGAAAGTGGATTTTTGTATAGAATATAATATTTCAAATTGGGTAGTTAGGCATAGAAAAACTTCTACTACTAAATTTTCTGAGGCTTTTTCCTTTCTGATTTAGTAGAGCGTGGCCCTAAATATGTAGCTCTTCATGGCACATGAATTTTGATCTGCACAGTGCCACTCAGTGTACAGAAAGCTTCTTGTTATTGCTTCTGGCGTTCTTTGGGAGTTGCTGTTTGTTTTGATGTGGAGAATTCTGGCAAATTGTTTATATCTCCAGGTGGTGTTTTTTAAAAAAAACCTAAATAAAAATGAATTCTTTGCCACATAGCACCTTTCAGCTGTGGAACTGTGTATGTGAGATGGCCGTCATTATTCCTAATTAATGTATTGAGAAACAACATGAAGTGGCTTATCTGTTCATTAAGACACTGGCAAAAGCTTGGAATAAAATCAGGAGATGTTGGATTTGAATCTGTTGCCCTTCCAACAATTTATTCCTTTTATTTATTTATTTGTTTTTAAAGATGTCTGTTCCCAGCATCTCTGAAAACTGGTTCACATTCAATTTAGAGGTACTGACACCGTGGCTGTTGCTGGCGTTAATCTAAGATAATACACTTGTAAATATGTTTGCATACTTTAGGAGTTAAATCTGCGTGAGTTACCAGTGGGGATCAAGGATGTGCTGTTTCTTGATCAGATGTGTTGATGAGTTCTTCCCTTCATTTCAAATCACAGGAAAGCAAGGTCTTGCACTATTTCAGTTCCCTTTCAGGGGAATGCTTTTGTTATAGCAGCGAACAAATTGGAAAAGTCTTTTGTCAACTCACATATCGTCATGTGCCAAGAATAATTTCCCTAGAATATACAACCGTACTTCTAATGTTTACTGGATTTCTTTGGAGAAACAAGTGGAATAGTATGATCTGGGCAAGAAAGGGTCTACTTGCCTACCTGTAAAATTGCTGTAGTTAACAGCCAGCCAGTTTAATCTAGTATTGAAATGTCTTTAGCAGTGAAGTACTTCTATAGAGGAGTAAAATTATTATGTAATAGCATAATAAGCAGGGAAACATCCCCCTTACTTATACCAGAACATAATTTATATCTACTTTATAGCTGCAAAGATGAGACAGCCTGTATTCAAGTGACAGTTGCATCTTGATATCCCTGTGTGGACGTGCAGCGTGCAGTGCCTGCAAGCCTCCTGCAAGCCTTTTCTCCGTCAGGCAGGCAGGCAGCTCTGTCTCCTGAAGTCGTGTACGTGGGACAAAAGGACAGCACCAGTATAGGCTGGGGAATGGAGACAACAGTGGAAGGCGGTGGGGCTGAGTTCGTTCTTGTGCTGGTAGTCCACTTTATGGCTGTGAAAGAGCTTGTTATCCCCTCCGTGTGGGAACAGTTTGAAAAAATGCCTTGAGATCTACCGAGCTGTATTAGAGTTAAGGTATCATTGTCATCTTTCTTGGCTTACCAAGTAGCTAGAAGACTAATGTTAATAGCTTTAATTTCCCTGCAAACTGTAAATCTCCTATCAAGTGAAGTGCTTTGTATGCCGCAGTTCTGTCTCACAGTGCCCTGGCTTGCCTTCCCTTATGTGATTGCAAAGAGAAAATTACTCATTCTCAGTACGCGCTCCTGAGCTCGTTCATATATACACACACACACTGTATATATGCATATATATAAAAACTGTATTGCCACTGGTGTATCACGGCAAAAAGGAAACTTGATGGGAACAGAAGTCACAGATCAATAGATTCATTCAATAGCAGTAATTATTGGTATTATAAGGATGGTGAACACCTCTCAGCTGTAAACACTTTTGACTCTTGGGAGTCTGTTCTGTTTTCAAAAAGCAAGAAACCTGTGTGGAATTAAGATCATTATTACAAATTTTAGTCCATGTAACATAGATAATTTTCTTGGTTTGCTCTCTAATGGCGGCTTTTAAAACCGGTTATAACAGTTTAAAATATTTTCTGTATGCAAAGATTGACTACATGTAACCATCTGAAATTAGTTAGGGGGCACGCTTTGAAAGCGATACCTCGGTTCCTGCGTACCTCCTAGGGAGAGGTTCATCAGAGCCACTGTCAGCCCCTGGTCTGTGCAGACTGAGCTGCATTAGAGCTAAAAACATTAATTTTTTTTTGAGATACGCAACTTTATAGACAAAATCCAATATTTTAGGAAGCAGACATTTGGGTTTTTTTCTGTAAGTGGAGTCAAAAGCCCACGTTGCCAACATCCTTCTCCCTTCCCCCTGCTGTGCCCAGTTTTATTCACGGGCGCGCCGTCTCTGGCCGAACCAGATCTGCCCATTTACCAACACTTGAAAATGTTCATAACTGGAAACACGGGTTGAATGACTGAGAGCACTGCCCAGAAGACTTGCAAATGTCACAGGGAGTGTACTGTTATTCATTGCTTTGTGCTGAAAAAATCTGTTTAAAGCTACACAGCCCTTCACTGTGTTGGAGGAGAAAAAGTGAGACACCGAGAAAGTCCTTGAGATAACGGAGTGTTTCCTTGTGAGCAGGACTGGCGCCCGGCCTTTAAGCTGAGCGAGTTGTGAGGCCTCTTGCTTTACACAAATTAATGTTTCACAGGTTTGATTTTTCTTCTTGTATAGCCAGATAGTGACAGTGTTTAGCGATGTGAAAGGAGCTGTTTGTTTAATGGGTCCCTGGGATGTACCCAAGGCTCAGGAAGTACTTTTAAACATTTAGGTAAAAGGAAGCGTATGTGAGTTGTTAATTACTGGATATATGGTTCTACACAGATTTTCTTACTGCTATATGATCAAGAGTAAGCAGCACTCCTTGCTTTCGTGGTCAGTCTGAAACCAGAAAAGGCACTAAAGTTCAACAACATTTGAGCAGTAAAGTCAGGCTTTCTTTTTGTTGTTTTCTGACGCAGCTGTTGTGATGCTTTGGAGCTCTGATCTCAAGAGGGGTAGACAGAGCTTCAGTTCAAGAGAGATCCGTGCCTGGAAAGAGCTTATTCTCAGTATTATTCTGCTGTTTTGCTAATTCATCTTTGGGTTTGTGCTTAGCAACAGCACTTATTTTAATAGAGTTGGATTATGAATTACTCTGTGGAGAAGTTCTCAGTAGTGTGGATTTTAAAAGGAGGCAGGAAGGAAGAAAGAGAGAGCAGGGAAAAAATAGAATAGAAATTTCTCTCTGTCCTTTTCCAGCTGACTGGGAACGGGTTGAAAGTAGTCCCAAGGCATGACATAGCATCTATTAATTCTGGGAGCAACGCTCTGCACATGGCTAATGATCCACTGTATGGATTCATTTCCTTTTGTTTCAACAGCTTAGTTCTGAGCATCAGAATGACGGATTTGTCTTGATCCTGAAGGCTTCCATTTGAAAGTCAAAACTTCTTGGGGACGAGTGCTTAACCCTGTTAGCTCCTGGAATGACCTTCCTGTCACCCAGAAGGCAGGCGAGCAGGCAGAGGAGCTCAGGAGGTAGTAAGCCCACCCAAATTCTTACCTGGGTGCAAGTAAAAATGGCAAATTTAATTTGGTAAGAGTTCTAGAAAGGTGAAAGAATATAAAGAGGAGAGGAATTTGCGTGGACTGTCTTGGTGTTTGCGTTCAAGTTTCCGCTTGGTCCTGTTCAGAACTGACATAGAGAATTGGTTAATGGCAGAGTATTAAAATAAAAGCTGTGCAATCATATTCTGTGGTATGAAATAACTTTGATAATGCTTCTACAGCAACCCAAGCTTTAAATTAAATATTACATTAAGCTAGTGCTGTCTATGTGACTGCCTAGTGTTTTATTTGTTTGAAATAAATATATTCAGTAGTTTGTTATTTTTTCTTCTTCACTTAGTCTTTCAGTGATGCACGTATGCAGAGTTGACAATTGCAGTGGTTAAATGTTAAAGTCTAACAAATTTAAAAGCATAGACAAGTAAATACAAAAGCCCTGTGAGTGTTACTGCTCTGGACTTGCCGGGACAGGGAGCTGAGTGTGTGGGCAAGCCGCAGTCCACAAGGTCACCGAGATGTGGATTTACCCTGGGCCACCTGTCTTGTCCCTGCTGTCGTCCTGCCAGCGCTACGCTGCTTCCCTGTACGTGAAAGATACCACTAGAACTCACCATCAGAGAAATGCACACGCGTGGGTGGTTACCGTTATGTACAATAAGTTTAAAACTTAATTTGTTATCAGGATTCATGAATTACATTCATTGCTCAGCAAGTTACTTTTCAAAGTAACTGCTGGAAAACTGGGTAGGTCTTGTCTGTGACGTTTTAGGGGATGAGTCTCTGTTTCATAATTTTCTCAGTGTAAGGGTGCTTTAATTTGATAACTTTTTGTTTTCATTTTTATAAACGAAAACACATTAAAGAACATTCTCATACTCTAAGACCATGCTTGTTCTGAAAAGTGCTGTCCCAATTTAACTATACTGGGATACTTAAAACAATTTATTTAGACAAAATCTTAATCTGCCTGTGTCTCTTTTGCCCTTCTTAAGATGAGCAATCAGAATGTATACGGAGGGAGACTTGGAGCAGCCACAGTTCAAATGTAACACGGAACCACTCTTTTCAGTGGTTGTTTTAACCGGGTCAGAGTCTATCTCAACGCTAAAAACTCGCGTGGTAGATGCAGGCACAAGCTTGGGGGAGCTGAAGCTGTGGTTATGATTTTCTATTTTCTCATTAACTGGTTACAGATATCCTGATATCCTTTCAGTTTGGGTTTTGGTTTTTTTTTTCCTTAATGGGAAAATCGGGCTGTAAATAGATGATTCATTTTACCAATGTTAAATTGAACGCATTTCATTGAAGACAGTGGGCCAGACACTGACCTAATGGGAGAGCCTTCCATGGCTGGAGAGCTGGTTCAACTGCCGTAGCAGCTGCAGAGATCCGAGTTAGGTGCCTAGGTAAAGCTGAACATGTACTCTGTTGTTTAAGGTTGAAGATCTGGAAATTGTACTGGGTAGAGATAGAAATCTTATCAAAAGAATCTGGATTTTCGGCTTGACCTGAATGTGAGATCCCTTCATATAAACGTTTGATTTATGATGCTGTGGCCAGCTGCTGTATGCAGGCCTTTGGTTGGTTGGGTTTTTTTCCCCTTTCCCTTTTTTAGTGTTTGTTTCATTTGGAGATTTTTTTTTTTGTTTGCTTGTTGCGTAGTTGGGGGTTTGGGGTTGCTTGGTTTGCGGGTTTTTTTGGTGGTTTTTTTTTGTTTGGTTTTTTTTTTTTTTTTTTTACGGAGTGACTGAAGCAGCTGCTGTCTAGCTGGGAAGAAAATTGATAACTCTGCGCTGTAGCCAACAGGGTGCTTGCACTGGAGTCATTGATTTCTTCCCTGCCAGGCCGTGGCTGCTCCGCTCTCTCTGCAGAAGGCAGACCGCATCCTTTCTGGACTTCATTACCAGGGCAGTCGTGCGGAGACTCCACCAACAGAATATAATGGCGTGATTATGGAAAGGGAGCGCTTGATGAACCCGCTTGGTTTAGAGGCCCTGAAGCCCACTCGTTCCCTGGAAATGGTGGCGGTGGACTGAGGCTGGAAGCTGCTTTGCTAACGCGAAGGTTTCTGCCACTTTCAGCACAGAGTGTTTTGATGCTTTTCTTTTTCTAATTTTTTTGGCTTACTCGTGAAGAAAATGAAGAAGCTAGCTGCAGCTTTGGCAGTAGGAGCTGAGCTGCAAAACTTAGATGAGCTCTTTTAAAAATGTGCCATTTGTTTTGGACATAAAGGAACAAGTTCTGTTCCTTGAACAGACAGACACTTGACCCCGCAGGATCCAAGTAGCCCTAGCTATTGCCCTTGTTCTGGCAAGACATGACTGACTTCAAAAACATTAAATTCTTTCAAATTCGAAACATTTCGAATACATATTTAAAAAAAAAAAATCAAAGCATGTATTTTTTTTTTCATGAAACAGAAGTGATTACAAAATAATGCCATTTTGACTTAATTTGACCTCAGTAGAAGCAAATGCTTTGAAATTTTCTTGTATTTTGACATGGCATGTTCCCGTAAGGAGCTCCTACTGAGTCAGAGCAGCCCATTTTGATGCAGAAAAAAGGATTTGTAGGAATATTTTTGGCTAGCTGAAGTGTGGAGTTTTAGTTTCAGTTGTTCAGTGTGTAAATATTTGCATGAAGATGTCCTTTTACATGTCTGAACCTAAGCAACCTTCTAGCACCACTGAAAGACAGGGAAGAAGTTTTGCATATAAAAATTTTGGCAGTCTCCTTTTAAAAAGGAGGTGTGCAGATATAATACAAAGCATTAAATTCTTAGGGTGTTAAAAAAAAAATCTTTTTCAAGGGAATGATTTTTCTAAAATGCAGAAGAGAATCTGATGTGTAATTTCACTCTCCTTCAAATAATGTGTTTGACTACCAGATAGGGTTATAAAGCATACTATTCAGTAGAAAAGACAGTATTAATTGAATAATATAAATGGTTAATAATTGTCTGGCTTTGAAAATTAGAATTCTTGGTCCAGGTCATTGATTTTGTTTTGTGGTTGGTGGTGATGTTTTGTTTTGTTTTTTTTTTTTATGTCCACCTTGAATCAGTTAAAATTCACATTGTCATTATTAACGTCTAGCTATTAGAGCTGATGGTAAGGCTTGTTTTTTATATTCTTCAAAAATACTTCAGGCATAGTTGCTGTCTAGACGCTATCATTTTCTATTCAATCCTAAATTGTTCCCAGTGTGGTTTCTGGTTCTAACATCCCGTGGAAGAAATACCATGAAATGAAAGAGAAAGCTATCTATAGAATCTTCGTCGTAGGAAAATTCACTTAGACTGGCAAACATGGTTCGGATTTCCCTCTAAGTTAAATTTTGTGTGTTAGTTGTTTATGATCAGAAAGCTACAAGGTGTCCAACATTGCCAGGATTCAAGGCATTCAGGTTCTTTACCTTTTTATAGCAGAGAAAACAAGAAAAATATCACAACAACAGTCCATCTGCTGAGAGATTGTGACAGCTGCTTCCCATGCTGATCGATACTACTTCAGTCGTTGTTTTTGAATCCTGTCTGAGGTCTCTTGTCCTTGCGTGTAAGCTCGCCGAGGAGGGGACTCTGTCAATGTGCAGCACGTAAGCATCCTAGCCAGCGACAGGCTTCCCTGAGCTGGTGAGAAAGCTGGTACTGCGTCCCAGGGAAAAATAACCCATGGATTCTGCAAATAGCATGGTGAGCCACACCACCAACAAAATCTGGCTTTTGAGGGGTGGGACAGTTGTGATTTTCTTGGTCGGTTTTGCTTGGTTTTTTGAATAACGTGTGTCCACCACTGTCCATCAGCCTCACCAGAGACCTGATCCTTGCAGCTCTCTGAAGGTGAGGATGGAAGGAACGGGGAACTGAGGAAGGAATAGGTTGCTTCTGTCTGGTTTTAGACTGTGGATAGACTCCTGCCTATGTACCTTAAATCCCTTCAGTCACTGGAGAGGAGTGTGTACTTTCAGAGGTTAATTTAAGCTTTAACTGGACTTCTGATTCTCTGCAGATGTTTGTGTCTCTTCTCTAATTTAGTCCTCATCCCAGCTAGTAGGAAAGGTTGTGGTGACAAAGCAGAATTTGGGGAGTTTAAGACACGTGGTTTGAAGTTGTAACTTGGTGCAGTAACGGTTGCACTGTGCTCCTTACCTCGGGTACGCTGCAGACACTGTGACAGCCTCGACACCTTGGACAGGACAAGCAGGATCCAGTGTCTTCTGGCTCTTGAAATGGAAGTTGGTCTTGAAACATTGTAAAAAGATGCAAATAAATTTCTCTGCTCTGTTTTAATTGTGAATAGATCGGATTGTAAGCATCCTGCTAAACATACAAACAAGCAAGAAAAAAGGCAGAGCCCAATTTCAGGTAGATTTAACATGCCTGTGGACAAGTGAATTTTTAATAGCTAATCTTACCCTGACAGCTCATGGGAAATATCAATCTATTAGGAAGGATTTGAGTGTTGAATTTTTAATGCACTTTCAGTTATTTAAGTGCTCCTTTTCTCCACTGCTTGAAAGAGATCATAGTAGCTTTAAAGAACAGTTTAAAGTCATAACAACAATGGAGAATTAATAATTGTAGTTGACCATATTTCTGTCTGGGAGAGAAGCGCCGTTCCTCTTTGCATACAAGTGTTGTGTTTAGAACATCAGAGACAAAAGAAAATCAGTCATTTTGAGAGTAGCAAATGAGCCAGATCTACTTGAAAAGGATCCTATGACTTTGATGTCTCTGATAGCAAGTGATTGGCCATGGTTGTGGGCCTCTAGTGAAGGGAAGTGAGGCTTGAAAAATGGGAGTGAGCCTGACACTAATGATTTCAATCAGGGATTTAGGCTTGGCATTCAGCTGAGGATTATGCGTGCAAATGGATGTGTAAGGATGGAATCTCAGCGTTACTGAGGTGAACATGTACTGATGGACTGCTGATGTCAGTGAAACCAGAATTTGCAGGTAGAGAGGCCCAAATCCTTACAGGTAGCTGGATTCCTTGCAGCTGAAGCAGAAAGGCATGATAGTGTGAACTGCATTAGATCCTTTCCGCTGGTACGTGTGTTGTATTATTGAGAGGAAAAAAAAAAAAAAGTGCTTGGCCCGTAAGCCATTTGCAAGGCTGCAATGTGCAAACTAGAGCATGGCTTTCCAACACCACGGCATGTACTTTCCTGATAAAATGAAGGAAAACAAGGCTCTTAGTCCAGGCCATTCTGCTTGACTTGCGCACGCAAAGGCACATTTGCCTGAGTTCACTTCGCACACGTGCACCATTCATGCCCCGGAGCATTTTCCACCATGCATTATGCACATCTGTCTACAGGCCCACTTTTAAAATCAGTATATGACAAATCTAAATTTAAAAAGTACTTTCAGAGATGCTGCTTAGAATTGCCCTGTCTGCCCTGAATTTGTCTTTTAAAGAAGCTTCAAAATAAGCCATTCCTGGAACTTTTCTTCTCTCACTCTTTCTTCTTGTTTTGGTGTTGCTAATGGATGTGTTATTGTACTACCAACTGGCCAACAGCAGTAATGAATGACTAAATTTAATTGTGAAGCTCAGTCTGGGATTTATGTTGCTGTGCTCTTTGTAACAAATCAATAGCAGACTCAGAGTCCTGTAATCAGAGGAGAGAGGCTCAAAGCAGGCACATTTACATTGTGTCTCTGAGTTTATGGCTGACAAGTTGAAGGAGTGTTGGCAAACCGCTTCGCCTCTCCTCTGCCTGCATTGATCATATATGAACAGACCAGAAAGTAAACAGGGAGAAGGTGCTTGGGTTAATGAAGCGTTTTATTAATACTTAACATCTGGGAAGCTTGCAAAGACTGTATTGTGTTCCTTATCTGCTGGCCTCTTGATTAGAAGAGGATTCTCAAGCACAAACTTCTTCCTCCATCTGCTTCAGTTCAGTAGTTAGGATAAAACACAGTGTGCCAGTATGAGTTGTCAGATATTTGAACTGACAGAAGTTAAAATGTGACCCGCTTCCCAGTCAAAATATTCAGCTAATCCTTTATCTCTCTCTGCCTTTAGTGACACTTCCACCTTACCATCTTGAATAATCTGATCCGACCTGATCCAGCTAGAGTACGTGAGGTGAAGGGAATATTAATGCATATTAAATCAATAGTATGATTGAACAGATGAATTAAGGTACATCTAGCTTCACTGGGGATCTGCTTTGTAAACCCTTTGAAATTGGTAGAGAAATTCTCTGCTTCTGAGTTCAATGAATTAGATAAAGGGAAGAAAAATACACTTATCAGACAAGGAGAACATAGTGTCCGATAGTGTAAAATAGAGTGATGTTGATTTGCCGTGATTTTGCATTCACTATTAACACACATATTGCATGACAGCACTTCATCCATCTACAAAAAAAGAAATGTTAGTTACATACCAGTATCCTTTGTGGATAGGTGGGTATCACTGTGTTGAAGTCGTTAGAGCCGTCCTGCGTGCAGCAGGCGAGGGATCTGGCCTGAAGAGTTCGTGTGGAAATACGTGTCTGTAACGCGGTTTCCTCTGTGTTACCTGCCGGTCTGTCTCACGCCAAAAGCATTTAAATGCCCTGGATCTTTCGCTGTTGTAATGGCAACAGGGAGAGATAAATCAGTGTACAGCATCCTTAGGTGTGACCACTGTACTTTTTGGATGTTAAGTACATGAGCAGTGCACAGGCCACTGCGATTGTAAAAGGCAAACAAAGCAAAACAAACCCCACACAGACACAAAACCCAAAACATAACGATGGATGTTAATTTAAAGCCGATGCTGGTATGTATGGATATGACTCCTTGACTTCAGCGGCTCTGTTTTGTGTTGTGTCTCTATAGTTGGCTTACTACGTTTAGTAGAGGGCACAACCTTCAGACCTGTCGTAAATGCAGTGATGAAGAGGGGTCTTCCACCCGCAGAATTCCTTCATGTTTCCAATAGTAATTCAAAGGGTCATCTTCTGGCAGGTGGTGGTGCAAGGAGGGAGCTAGGGAGCTGTGAGGGACGGGGCGAGGGTTGGCTGGCTCCCTGTTCTGTTGGCTGTTGCTCTGATCTCCGTGTATGGAGATGGCTTTGGTCAGAACTGGGAATGAGGAGCTGAGTCGTGCGCTCAGAGCTCAACCACAAAAATGGTGCTGCAGCTGCACTTTTTATAGAGCTGGTTTTGACATTTAGTGCTTTAAAATAAGCAAATAGAAAGCACAGAGCGCTTAAGTCAGAGCATTTTTTCTAGATTCCATCAGTGTTACTGTGAAAACTAAGCTATCTAGTAATTAAAAAGCCACATTGGGTTCTTGCCTGTTCAGTGCCAGTAGAGACTGTAAATTAAGCAATGCTTCATGCCCAAACAGGTAGCTCCAGTTAACTTCTGGAGAGACCGCTAGTTTAAAAAAAAATATATATATTAAAAAAAAAAAAAAACAGAGCTTTACTGTGGAAGTAGCAGAGCAGAGGAAGGCAGCTGGGCTCTAGATGATGTCTGGTGTCTGACGAGAATGAGAACAGCGCTGCTGCGACCGTGGAGGGAGAGGCAGGGAAAGACGATTTCCTGATCCTAAAGGAATGCTGTCACTGTTGGGGGGCGGGGGCCTCACCCTGTCCTGCACAGGAAGCAAGATGGCATCTGGGAATGTTGATTTATCAAAAGCGTCATGCTATTCTACTTTAAGGACACAGAACATTGTTTAGAATGTTCCTCTTCACAAAGTGCCCAAAATGAGGATGGTGCCCAGGGACATGTCCCGAGGTCCCCAGGGACATAGAGATTGGAGGGATTTGCTTGAGATTGCATTGGAAGTCGGTGGCAGAGCACAGAATCAAATGTTTGTTTTCTCCTACTGTGTGTTTTGCAGCACTGTTTCTAAGTCTTGAAAAAAGATGAGGAAAGCCATTATTTACAGATGTTACTTACTACAGAATTTCTTATTGATTGGGGATAACACATTTCTGTAAAAAAACATTGAAATTACTCTTCCACAGGATGGGTATGAACTTAAAGTCGTTGGTTTAGAGTGTTAGCTAAGCAATAAAACACTTGAGTTAAACTGTTCTACAAATTTCCACGGTTTATTTTACTCAGTGTTGGAAAGGTACTTTTCATCCTCCTTCCTCAAAACAGTTTTCCTCGGAGCTGCTCTTAACAGCACAGAGGCAAGCAATGTTTTTGCATGATATTAACCATTAACTTTCTTGATTTATTTTTAACTACTTAAAGCTTTATGTCAGTAAAAGGTGCTTTGAGATATTTGGAGACTCCTACATAATCCCACAGTCGTTCTCTAATCTCTCATTAGGTTCTTTTAAACCAGGATGGAGGGATACTTGGGGAGCAGATGTGTGGTGCACATCGCATGTATTTAGTCTGGGAGCTGGTGAGGAGGAATCCCAGAGTGTTTTTGCAGTGTTCTCGGGTATTTATCCAAAAAAACATACTGAATACATCTCGCTCCCTGGTGCAGGCTAAGGCCTGGTCCCAGTCTCCTGTTTCCCTGTCACTGTGCTCAGAATAGGTGGGATACCAGTGCCGTGCTTTGAGGAGAGGAACGGGAGAAAATCCTGTGTCCTAAGTGAAAGTCTGGGATAAACTGCTGTCTCAAAAACGTGCCGTAGGATACCGGAGAAAATACCGTGAACGTCGGCCTTGTCCTAGCCAGCTTGGGACAGCTAAAATTCCCAAGAACTGCAATCTTTAGCATTAAAGTCAAACTTTAACAAATATTTCAAGGCCTGCAGCAGCAGTGATTTAGTTGGAACATATCATCTGAAAGAGTTTTCAGGTGGAAGTCTGGTGTCTACGTCTGTCCCGTGGTGGTTTATGGTGTTTTACTTGAGCTGACTCACGCCGATACAAATGGAAATCAGCGCAGTTTCTAGTTTGTACAGCGTATGCAGAGACGCAGTAAATACTTGGAGAATGCAAACTGTGTTCTTCACGCATGCAGTACACGGGAATGAACGCTGCAGGGTATGCATTCATCATTTAGACTGGGGCCTCCTTGTGCCAAGGACCGTGCCACGCTGGCATTTCTAGGAAACGGAACTGCCTGCAGCAGGAGTAGCTGTTTACAGAAGTGGGAAGTTAGCACTGCAGAAGGCAGATGGCCTGCTTATCAGTGGGACTGCGTATCTCCCGTGGTGTCAAAAGAGATGCAGGATTTTCCTTGCTCCATCCTGCCATGCGAGAAACAGGGGAATTGTCAGCTCTTTCTCTGAGCCAGAATTTCTGGAATGCCGTTGGTATGATATTCTTTTCCAGCCTGACTTTGCTAGAAATGGTATCGTCCAAATTGCACATCGGCCAGCGGCTGGCTTGTTTGAGAACAGCAGAATTTGGGCTGACTTTGTAAATTCCTCCATTATCCATTTTCCGGTTAATTTGTCCATCCCTACAGTATTGTCCTCTCTTGCCCCCTAGCAGTTAAAAGCTCAGTGTACTTTTAGCAGGCTTTGTGTGGAATGAGAAGCAAAAGTATCTGAGAAGGTGCTATTTTCACTGACTAGACCGCAGAACGCCCCTCGCTGCCTGTGTTTTGTTCTTTATCCTGCAAATTTCAGCTATTAAAGCGGCTAAAAGAATCGTACATATGGATGAGTAAATGTAATATATGTGAGCAGTCTATTTCTCTGGAAGTATTTTCTGCTGATCTATGAGATTCCTACTCCTACCATGGGGTATGTTTTATTGCGAGATGATTTCAGTTAATTCTTGCCATAGCTCAACTTCCAGATATGTTTTTCCAGAACAAAGTAACAGGATAGGTGAAGACTGATTCTTGAAAGTGGCTTTGGCACATAACATATGCTTTCACTGAGATTTACCTTCTGGACTGGCAACCGTGGAGTCTCTGAAACTGCAACTTCAGCTCTCCACTTACATTAATATTCTTTGAAAATGTTACTACTGCCTGGGATTGGTAGCTCTTTCATTCATTTTCTTCATTACAGAGGGATTTCCTTTCAGAAAATTGACAAAGTCAGGCTTGTCTCTTTGATCCCATTTTTCTTTTATTTGTACCTACTCTCTCTCATATTTCCCCAGCTGGCATTATTTGAATTTTTATTTATGCCCTCTTTTCTCCAACCCCTCACCATCTTATTCCATATGTTTATTATCTTTTCCATCACCAAGCTGTGAATAATTTTGTGGGAAATCATGCAGCTGCATGGGAATCAGCTGTTTGGCACCAGCACTATGCTGGCTTGCTGGAGAAGTCCCAGAGTTAACAGACGATTGCTGCTAAAGTATTTTGGAGAGCACAGAAAAACATCCTTTACCAGTGGTGCCAATCTCAGGCTTGTAATAATTATGAGTTATTATTGCATTGACTGAAAAATAGTGACTTAAAAAAACCCAACATTCTGTATATTTATTTGCTTTCTGAGCTAAACGTTACATGTTTGATGAAACTCTGGATTCTTCCTTAATGAAGGGCTTAAAATTGGTCCAGTCACTTTAGTGCTCAGCGATTTTCAGTGGCTGGATCAGATCTGCTTTCTGAATATCCCTTTGGCCTAAGGAAGTTAAGCTCCTAACCTAGGAACAGAGTTAGGTGAAACAAACCCCAGTGTTGCCTCTGTTCCTATTCATGCTGTTAACCTGTCTCTCTCAGGTCTGACTGCTGTGCGCTCTGCGATTCCGATACTGCGCCTAACCAGCCATGTAAGCCTCACAGCATCAGTCTACTTTGCCAGCTCTGCTTAATTCCCATCAAAAGTTGTATTATTCCTCTTGGCCTGAGCCTAATTAGTAGCACGCCGCAAATGCACATTTTGTTGCATAGATGATCCATAGATAGCAGGCAAGACAGTATTCAAAATGATGTTACCGGCATTTATCTGTAAGGAGCTGCGAGGGCTGATTGTTATGCTGAAGAAAGTAAAGCATAAATTCTCTGCAGTTGGTTTCTTCAGTCTTTCAAAGGTGGCAGATGAGGGAAACTGTACAGGCACGGAAATAATTGTTTTTGATTTTTGCCTGATCATCGAATGGTTCAAATAAGCAGCAATCAAAGCAAAGCTCTTTCTGTCTGTAAATAATACTTTAAAGGTTCTGATGGAAGAATAGCATGAAGGGTTATCATTAGCTAGCTTTAAATATCTACGAGATGGGTGAATTATACAAATTATATAGGAATCTGCAGACAAGTAAAGAGGTTTTAATGTTTGGTACTGCCATGTCAGAGGCAGTGGATTTCTTAAGGCTGTTGAGATGTTGCCAGTGTGTAGTGACAGCTTCTTGTTTTTCTGAAGGCACTAACAGTCTGCAGGCATCCATTGTTTGAAATCCTGTTAGCTTTTCTAGCTTGGTACTGCGTTAACTTGCTCATGTTGCCATAGGACGTGACATTTTTCAGGTATTTTTTTATGGCAACACTAGGATTTAACAGAATGGAAGAACTAGGATTGAAGAAAGACTTCTTTTGGAAGCAGCTGCAGGAGGGAATCTCATCCCACCTCCTGCTCATCAGGGCTACTTTCAAAGCTAGGTCGGGTTGCACAGGGCCTTGTCCAGTCCAGGTCTGAAAATCTACAAGGATTCACAAACCTTTCTGGACCATGTTTCAGTCTTTAACGTCTCTCTTGGCAGCTTTGTTTCATTTGCTTTTGTTGTGGGTTTGTTTTTTTGTAATATGTGCAAGCAGAATTTCCCTCCTTGTAACTTTGTCTTTTCATTCTGTCTCCCTGAAACAAGTCTGGTTCCATCCTCTGCAGACTTTTGCTGTAGACAGGATTGCACCCCTCACCCTCATTAGCTTCCTCCTCTTCCAGCTAAACCAGCCTAATACCCTCAGTCTTTTCTCACGTGCCGCGCACTGCAGTGTGAGACAGGTCCAGTTCTGCCTGGTGACTTCGATGAGTGTGCTGTCTGGGCCAGGGTCGGAAGCTTTTGATGTGTATTAATTCATCTCTCTTCTCTGTGTCCCCCCCCGTCTCCCATGTTTAGTAACCAATTAGCAGCTTGCTAAAAGCTCTGCTTAGCAGAGTTGCTCCAGGAGAGATATCTGGAGTGTCGTACCATCCACAGGTGAGAGAATTTCCTCGGTGCGTTTAATTCTTTTATAAGTCCAGCAGAAAAGCTGTCTTTCCATGCACAGGATCCAATGACGTATCTCTGCTAAAGAAGCTATTCTTCAACTCAAATAGTGGCAAAAGCCGCTGCTTCATTGCCCTCAGCCAGCCAGGCTTTAGTATTTATAGTATTTTTTAGTATTTAGTATTATGCTGTCTCACTCTGTAATATTACAGCGGCGTAAGAAACGATTGTGAGAGAGGACTCTGAAGTGGTTTTCCACTACTGCTTGTTTCTGTTTCTAATAGTCCCCTCCATTAATCCCTGCTGGAGAGAAAACACACTTGTTATAATAATCTTGAAGAGCCAACACAATCTCTTCTGCTTTCTTTTTTTTCAGTTTTATACACTTAGTTCAGAGCAACTCCACATTACTTTGGCTCACAACAGATTTGAATGATAAAGCAGTTCAGATAGACCTATTAAAACAGAAGCAGCTGAGAACGGTGTTATTTGCTGAAGACTACAATTTGTACGAGAAGCTCTAGATAACCTATTCACCTTCCCCCGCAGAGCTGTAATCCATGGGTTTGACCATATGGAAGCTGGTATTCACACAGAGTGAATGTAAATAAAGCTTTTCAATGCCTTTGATATCAAAGCTCTTTATGCCTCTCTCTCTCAGCAAGTATTTCCATTCTCTCCCAGACATAGTTAGCATAAAAGAGCAACCTACTGTTTAGAGTGCATTTAGGCTAAAAAAAACCCAAAAATCAAAACCTTCCAAACCCCCAAACTTGAATCTCTTGTTCCCTGACTTCAGAAGATCATCATAAAGTTTTATCTTACAGTTGTTATTTATTGGGTGGATGTTGCGTTTTAACTACAGCCGGCAATTGAGTACCACAGAGCGGCTCACTCCCCCTCCCCAGGGAATGGGAGAAGGAAAAAGTCAGGAAGAAAACAAAACTCATGATTTGAGATAAGGACAGTTTACTAGGATAGCAAAGGAAAAAAATATTTTATATATATACATGTATATATATAATGATAACAAATAATAGGCATAATAATAATAATAAAAACAAATTATGCACAGTTTCTCACCACCCAATTACCAGTACAGCCCATCCCGAGCAGCAGTAACAGAATGAAAAAAAAACTGTAATTGATCCCGGAACGATTCCGAACAGCAAGAGAAAAGAGAGCCAGCTCACCAGCCCACCCCTGCTGAAGTACTGAGCGTGGGGTTTCTGGCATGGGACACTCTTTTTGGCCACTTTGGGTCAACTGTTCTGGCCGTTTCCCTCCCAGCTTCCTGCACCTGCACGTTAGGAAAACCTGGGAAGCCAGACAGCATCCTTGGTCTCTTCAGCAACAACTCATAACGTCAGTGTGTCTGTCAGCATTCTTCACCAGCTACTGAGAGGAAAATTAACTCCATCCCAGCAAAAACCAGGACAGTGGAGAAGCAGACAGTGAAAAATGTAGGCAGCCAAAGCCCACAGTCCGTCACTAGGTAAATCCTGATTTGGTCATCCAAAACTATATTAGTGAATATTTGCAAAGGCTGATTTTAGACACTTAGCCAAACATACGTGTGTGCATCCACATATGTGTATGTGTTACAGAACTGGATGAGGTCAATCCTAGCCTTGAAATGAATTACTAATAGTCTGAGCCTAGCACACTGTGCTTTGAAATGAGAAATTCTTAAAGTGTTCTTTCCTGTAAAAAAAATGTTCAATTGAACAAATTAGCCTTATTTTTATCTGAAAAAATCTCTACCATTCTAAAACCTTGAGTAATTCCTGCAGCATGTTAAGAACCCTTTGCAGTGTCTTCCCTATGATGAAGTTTCCATGCGTATTAAATAGTACTATAGATAGATACACATATATTCATTAAAGATTTGTGTTGCTGAAAAAAATTATGAATTAACATTCTGTCACAGCATGTGAACGTTTACATAAAAATGCAACATGGAAAATACCCAAGGGCAGCAATGGAAAACACTGGTGCACTACAAAAATAAGCGATTTGGAAACTCCGTTTGGATCTCTTGTATACTTTGGACATAATGAATGTTACCTTTGGAATATGTATTTACTTTGCAAAGATGAAAAAGACCGTAGTGAACTAAAGGGTTTCCGATGGATGTCTCTGAGGCGCACAGTTCCGGTGAACTAGATGGAAGGTTATCTGAAATAACTTACGCCGCTCCGCTTAGTGCTGGGACATAATTCAGAAATAAGTGTTGTGAACCTGAGTCTTGGGGAAAGGATCACAAAACTTCAAAGGGAGCCTGTATACAAAGGACCAAATTCATCACCAGAGCAGCTGGAAGGAGTCTCTAAGGTCTCAGAGCAGCAGATTCACTGCTAGGGTTATATAAAATCAACATGTATAATTAAGCATATTATTATTTAGACGAGGGGAATGCTGAGATGTCCTGAGAGGAGGGCCCTGTTGTGCTCAGTGGTGATTAGGAGCTTAAGGAGAATGCAGTCCCTGCTCTGAATGGATGAGCTGGGTTAGGAGGGGAATGGTATGGACCGGTGAAGTGAGAGATCCCAGAAGAAATAAGTGGCAAAGCCAGGTTTAGCATTTTAAGTAGATGCCCCCTCCCCTTGTCTGCATTGCTTCAAGCAAGCTTCTGTCTGTTCCTGCGTGCTGGAGCATGGCTGAAAGGGAGCAAAGTTAACTCATGGTTGTCAGAGAGAGAAGAGACACGAGCAGTTACGGCAGTACACCTGCAAGTGTGTTCCCTTGCTTTCCAGGGACTGGTTTGTGTGCCTTTGTCTCTTGTGTGCCTTTGTCTCTTGCGTACATCTGCTTTCCCTCTGCCCTCGTCCCGCCTCCGCTTTCCAACACGTGTGCGGGCTGCTTCATGCGGAGCTGTGCTGTGCTCCCTGGCTCCTCCTGAGATGTCCCGTTGGTCTTTGCACAGTGAACCCCCTGCAGCCACTCCACAGCAGTGGAGGTCAGCAAGGAGCGGAGAAAGAAGAGAGTGTTGCTGTATCCATTTGTTAATGCGTGGCCAGAATTTCCAAGACCTGTGGTGGTAGGCGGGGGTTTGTTTTTAATCAAAAGCACTCAGCACCAAGCATCAAACCCCAGAAGAGTTCTGTGGGAACTGTGGAGATCAGAGCAGTTCTGGAAAGCTGACTCGCCCTGTAGGTGCCTAGAGCGGGTAGCGCTGGGGTACGGAGCTCTTCGCAAACCTGGACTGTAATGAGCGTGATTCGCGTACACCGTTGGCTGCAGAAGCAGCCGGTCCCTTTACTTCTGCTAACCAGAAAGGAAGATCCTCCCGTTGATGGATCCTTCCATAGCAGTGTGTGTTGCTGTTATTTCTGGAGCTGAGTGGGAGGTTTTAGGATAGCAGAGAGGGAGGGCAGTGCTACAAGCAATAGCTTTTATCTTTGCTAATAGTAATCTAATGGACAGAAGAGCGAGCCTGTAATTGGATTTTGCTTCAGATCGTGATTAGGAAGATTGGTTTGCGAAGTGTATAGAAACTGCTGCGAGAGTTACACACATCTTTCTGTGGTACTGAGCAAGAGTGATAGAACAAAATAAAGCTCTGCTTATCACGGAGATCTGAATTTGAGTAGTGAGGGGTAAAGGCAAAGGCGAGGCTTCAGCTCTTCCGAAGTTCAAGCACAGAGACGCAGATGGAGGCCTTAGAGGAAGAGATGTATGCAAGCGGTTACAGCTCAGTTTGCGCCCTGGTACGGGCTCTGTAGTGGCCATTTTGCACAGAACAGCAGCGTTCACTGCGGAAAAGGTGCAAATGCAATATAATCCTCATTAAAACCCTGTTTCAAGAGACAGTTAAATTCCGTTTGACTTTCAGGATATGTGAGGGTAGTCCCTTTTGAAAACCTCTTCCAGTGCGCTTGTCTTTAAAGTACCTTGCAAAATCAGAGAGTCACTGTGGCTGGGAGGGACCGCTGGAGATCGTCTGCTCCAGCTCAGGGCAGGGTCACCTAGGGTTGGGGTTTGAATATCTCCAAGGATGGAATCTTGAAAGCCTCTCTGAGCAGCCAGACACAGTGCTTGAGCACCCTCACTGTAAAAAAAGTTTTTTTTTCTGACGTTCAAGTGAAATTTTCTCTGTTTCAGTATATGTCATAGAATCATAGAATCATAGAATGGTTAGAGTTGGAAGGGACCTTCAAAGGTCATCTAGTCCAACCCCCCTGCAAGAAGCAGGGACCTCCCTGACTAGATCAGGTTGCCCAGGGCCCCAT
>WHYT01017626.1:506948-534012 GCA_009806455.1 Tetrax tetrax
TTTTGCTTCAGATCGTGATTAGGAAGATTGGTTTGCGAAGTGTATAGAAACTGCTGCGAGAGTTACACACATCTTTCTGTGGTACTGAGCAAGAGTGATAGAACAAAATAAAGCTCTGCTTATCACAGAGATCTGAATTTGAGTAGTGAAGGGTAAAGGCAAAGGCGAGGCTTCAGCTCTTCCGACGTTCAAGCACAGAGACACAGATGGAGGCCTTAGAGGAAGAGGTGTATGCAAGCGGTTACAGCTCAGTTTGCGCCCTGGTACGGGCTTTGTAGTGGCCATTTTGCACAGAACAGCAGCGTTCACTGCGGAAAAGGTGCAAATGCAATATAATCCTCATTAAAACCCTGTTTCAAGAGACAGTTAAATTCCGTTTGACTTTCAGGATATGTGAGGGTAGTCCCTTTTGAAAACCTCTTCCAGTGCACTTGTCTTGAAAGTACCTTGCAAAATCAGAGAGTCACTGTGGCTGGGAGGGACCACTGGAGATCGTCTGCTCCAGCTCAGGGCAGGGTCACCTAGGGTTGGGGTTTGAATATCTCCAAGGATGGAATCTTGAAAGCCTCTCTGAGCAGCCAGACACAGTGCTTGAGCACCCTCACTGTAAAAAAAGGGGGTTTTTTTCTGATGTTCAAGTGAAATTTTCTCTGTTTCGGTATATGTCCATCACCTCTTGTCCTTTCACTGCATACCAGAGTGTCTGGCTCCAGTCTTTACCCCCTCCTTCTCCCCCACCTGTCAGATAAGTATACGTACTGATGGGATCTCTTCTCCAGGCTGAGCAGTCCTGCCTCCGCTAACCTGCGACGCATCAGATTCTCCAGGCCCTTACCCATCGCTGTGACTGTACACTGCACGCACCCCGGTCTGTGCATCCCTGTCCTGTCCCGGGGAGCCCAAGGCCGGACACAGGAGCGGTTCATACGGATCCACGTGGTCTCACCAGTGCTGAGTAGGGGGCAAAGGCTCTGCTGAATGCAGCCCTGAATGCTGATGGCTTTCTGTGCTGCAGGGACACGTTGTTGGCACATACTTGCATTAGCTATACGTTAGGTCCTCCAAGAGAGGACGCAAATCAACTGTCCGCTCCTGGGAGCTGCTGGTCAGTCGCACCATAAAGCATATGTCCAATTGCTCAAGATCTGAACCTGGCATTAATCACTGCCCTGTAAAACTTCTTAGACAGCACAGCCTGGGAAGGTCACCTGAAATAAATCAGTCATGATTCACAGCGGATCTGATTAATTATCCCTCAAGGTCACACAGATAAAGTCCAGCGTGTGGCTGATTGTTTTTCAGGGTAATATGTGACTGTTTAGAAAGCAATCCCCTGTGTAAACCGGTCTTTGTGTGTTTGTATGTATTGTATAATTAATAAATCACAATAGGAAGGCTGGAAATTTGTGAACTAGGGACTCAGCCAGAATTGCAGCGGACTTGTATCCAAGACTAAAGAAAGGTGAGATAATTTGTGATGTAACAGTGGAAAAGCAAGTTTGTCTTTCGCACCTTTTCAGTATGGCTTTAATTGTCCCACGGGTAGAAGTCCAGAGGAGTCCTGGATTTAAACACTGATGTTTCTCCACTGCTCGGAGAGGGAAAATGAGATCAACAGAGCTAAACCTGTAGTAAAGTTGTAGAAAGTACTTTTTTACTGAGCCAATGGCAGAGTGTTGTTATTTAGTTCTTGCTGATTTATTTTAATTGAGGATAAACTAGTGATTACTTTAATTAGAATAGCACACAGCGGTGTGTGTGTTGTGCTGAGGTGCTGTACATGCCCAGTTGAAGACAATCCATGTGTTAAACAGTTTCTGATCTACATGGTGCAGGTGACAACTGGATGGGAGGAAGGAAGTGTTTTCATCTGTGCATTACAGCTGCAGACGGAGGCAAAGGGAAAGCTACCAACTGCTCGTTTGCTGTCGAACTTCTGTGATTTTTAAGTTGCCTTATTTCTGTCTGTCACTTCACAAATCTCACTAAAGAGAGAAAGGCTTGAAGTGAACCATTTAAATGGATTGAACTGAAAGTTTTGTCCTAGAAGTCTTAGGCGAAGTTTAATCCACATTTTCTAAATTCTTGACAAACACATATCTCACATGTTACAATTATTTCTGCAGCAGAAATGTATAGAAATTTCGTTGTGGGCCAGATTTCTTAGGTTATTTCAGGCCTTTTGACTCCCACAAAGCTATCCCAAGGTTGAGCTAGGTCTCGTGCTTTCATCATGCAGCAGAAGTTAAAGAATAAGTTGTCAGTTTGTTCTTACTTTTGAGAACACTAGGCTTAGTACAGGCGAAATAATAAATGCGAGAGAAGGCTTTTAGGTAGGAAAGGCTTTTAGGTAGCCAAGGCAGACATGTAGCCTGCATTGCCTTCAGGCATCTTAAGCAATAACATTCCATGTAGGGTCACAGCATAGAGAAATTTGTCCCAGATAAGTAAGAAAAATGAACAAAAAAAGCATCTCAGGTAGCATTCAGATGTTCCTGCAACTTAGACTGCAGGGCTATCATTCCAGTCCACTTGCTGTCAGGGTGAATTCAATTAACTTCAAAAGCAAAATACATGGATAACTGCAAAGTGTATTTCCAATGTCACCTTCAAATTAGGGAAGTCTTAACTTGATTCTAACTTGGTCAAACTGAAGAGAAGACAAAATTCATTAAATAGCTTTCTAGCGTTGTTGAGTGTCCAAACCCCGCTTCCCCTTCAGAGAAACAGAGTTCAAGTTTCTGTGGGATTTTTTTTTTCACGTTCTCTTCAGATAAAACTTTGTGGAAGTGCTGGATATTGCCTGGTGTCCAGTAGCACCGTAGTGTCACTAGCTGTAGTTACTTGGTGGTGATAAATTGTGTGAAACTTTAAGGAACGGAAAACCTGTTTTTCTCTTACCACCTTCGTGAATAAGTAGGCAAGAATGAAATTGGTGGCATAGGTTAGCGGAATGGGGACTGTTGAGTTCGGCAAAGTATGTTTGTTTGGAGGCCTGATTGTTTGGGCCTAAACAACATGAAGGTGAGAGAATTCTGCCTGGTGGTTGTTGTAGGTAAAGCTGAAGGCCGTCTGTTCTGGCCACCACCATGACTGTTCATGAAGAAGGGTTTTACAGGCCTTTGTGCCAGGGTTTATGACCAGTAGGACCTGCTGCTCGGATCTGTGCTGTCAAAAGCTGTAGGGTCTTTCACTGGGCTGCGTCACAGCCTTAAATCCTTATCAAAGGATGTAAGATAAGCAACCTCAAATCTGGTTCCTTGCCTGTAAACTGTATGTGCGCTAGATGGTCTTTTTGCCTCATGAGGTTTTGGTACCTGTCTGCAAGTGCTGAGTACTATAAACCGTTTGGTCTACCGGCATCCATTCCTCAAGGTGCGGTGTCATTTTCTCGGTTCCGTTTGACTCATGTATGTATTAGCTGCCACTTCACCAACTTTTTTCTGACCGGACTCTTTGTACAATGAAAACTGTATCAGCCCTTCCGTGACACAAATGTATTGTATTTTACTCTAACTAGCCCCAAAAGAAAATCCATTTTGTGATCCCATTGAAAGAAGGAAAGATTTTTTTTGTCTGTTCAAATGGAAAGTCTTGGCATCATCTGAATCGCAAATAAGAAAGGCTGTCTTGTGGAGCGGTGCCGTTTATCGAACGAGAACTTGTCTCTGCAGCTCTCGGGCTGAGAGCGAGGGCTGAAGCGGACCAGAGGGCTGAGCTCCTTTTCTGATATGGAGGTTGGCTCACCAGTTCAGCTGAGATATTTGGGACTGAATTGGAAAAGAAAAAAACAAGAATCCATGAATGAAGGACTTAGAAGTTTATACTAGTTTTGTATAAAAGGTATGTGAATCCTGTTCAAGTTAATGGCAAAGGATCAATTAATAGAAAATAAGGTCTTTGTTTATAATGCTCTGAATCCTTCACCACCCAGAATTGTTAATAATACAGTCTTTATTTTTAAACCTGTGATTTTCAAGGATTTTAGCTAAATTAAAATCATCCTAACACCGCATGATTTCTAGCATGCACATCCTTCATTATCTTGATGAATTTGGGACTCACTAACATGAATTTCAAAGACGATGAAAATAAGGTAGAGAGGGAAAGAAAGTTCTGGGCTCAGATGTTTGAAGAATTAGTTATGTAGGTCTCAGCACTTTTAGAAGGGAATCACATGGAAATACCTGTGAACATAAGGGCCTACGTAAGCTATAAAGTTTTGGAAAGACACTGAAACCAACGTTGGTCTCTTACTTCTTAGATGGGTGAGGGAATGACTGAACTGCTTGTCTCATTGCAATGCTATTTTAACGCCGTTTCAATGCACTTGAAATTGCCAGCATAAATTTATGCCTTTGGAACGGCAAAGAAAAAAAATGTGTGTGTGTGTGTTTGAAGAAACCTATGTTAACATTAGAAATTGGGAAAGCTATTAATAGATCTAGTCAGTGACACTAAACAGTGATGAATGTGTCATGAATTCAAGCTAGTGCTCTTTAAATGGAAAATGTAAGTATGTAAAATAAGTCCTAGATTTCCACAGGGACACTGCTCAGATTAGCCTTAATCTTTCAAAGTGAGAAGGGAGTGGAGGAAGGAAATCCTTTTTGTACGTTAAAGTAAATGCGTCCAAGAAAGCCTGCGATGCTCAGCTGCGTCCTACAGCACGAGGGCAAGACCTGTCCTCAGCAGAGGATAGCGTGGCAAAGGAAGAGACCCTCCTGCAATGTGAAACTGAAACGCCGACCCGCGGAACTGAGCGCTGCGAAGCCGCCTGGCCTGTGTGCACGTGGGTGCTGCTGTGCCGGTGCCGCAGAGGCTTCGCGATGCAGCGGGCGCTTTCCTTTCTGAGCATTGCATTGCTGTGCAGAACAGCTCTTCCAAATTGCATGCACGTTGATTAACTGTGTTGCATAATTTATACTTCTACTTATTTAATCACTCTGGAGTTCTGGTATTTGCTGGCAGTTGCTAGATTGCTTTATTAACTTTAGGCTGTGTTGAAGGAAATTTATTTTTGTGTATTCCTCCTTCATAATTTTTTTTTTCTTAAATGCTGTCACATAAATTACTGCTTTATTGATGAATCTGCATAGAGAGCCTTACTATTTAGTTCTTAAGCCAGAATCCTCTAAATCATGTATGGCATATGTATTATATCTTACTTCACGCTATCCTTCTCAATGATGGATTTACTTTCTTTGCTTTCTTCTCTTTTATATCAGATGAAGGCATTCAAACTTGAAAGCAGTGGAGAAAAAAAATAAAATCTAGGTGTTGTCTCTTTACTGACAAAAGCGTAAGACCTTGAAATCATAAAGATCTGTTAAATAGCATTGTAACATAAAATACAGACATCTCTTTTTTCCCTTTTGCAGAGGAGGAAGTGGTGCCTTTTGTGTGTGTTGGTTAGAGGGGTCAAGTCGAGGAGCCGGTTAAACTGTAGTTGCTTTCTCTAAGGAGGAGGAAACTCTAACAGTCAAATAAAGAACTCAGAAAATATAAATTCTGTTCTCTCTTTTGCATTACTTAGTCTCGTATGTTGTTTAGTCACATGCAATAATTAATATGGCAAGGTAAATAAGATGAATATTAGAGAAATAGCGTAAGATGCATGATTGCCCATAACACGTTCTTAGGCTAAAAGTCTGCCTTGGCTGTACTTTCCTGCAGCTCAACAGTGTAAACTGCTCGTAGATGCATTGCTTTTCTTTTTTGAAAAGTTCCTACTGATGCCATTGCTTGTTATACATACTCTGCGTGGCATTTTGTTCAGTTAAAACAGTAAGACGTTAGCAGACATACATTTGTGACTGCATAAATCAGAGTTGAAACACCCCAGCAGCAGCAGCCTTACATGGGCAGGCATAGAGAACATCTGGGAAGTTACCTAGGCTTCATTTGTAAGGACAAATAGTTCTTTACAAAATCAAGTATTTGCTAGAAAATAACATTTTTTTCTGCTTTAAATTAAAATAGATGTGTATTTTGATGCAAAGAGAAAATATTTTTCTCAAAAGTTCTTACAGGAAGCAAAATGTTTCCTAAGTTGGTGTGTATTTATTGATGTCTGCCGATGGGTACCTAACATGGGTTTGGATTAAATTCCTGGCGTGTTACTTGTCTGAACGTACTTGATTTATGAATGTGTGCATGGATATGTGCAGATATCTTTCAGCTGGTTGAAAACTACCCCATAGAACTATTTTTAATGGAAAATTGTTTTCCCAGTTATTCATTTCATTGCTAGCATCTGCTTCCAATGGTAAAATTAAGTTTCCACCAATAATTTTGAGACAGCTATCAACATCATCCTGGTTCTGCTTTTCCCTGCCAAATTTACATTCTTCCTTAACAAAATAAATCTCCCAGAAGTTACAGGATTCTTTTTAATCTCTAAAGCTCTCCCTTGGATATACATGAGCACATAGCTGTATCACTGTAAATCCTACAAAAGGAAAAAAAAGGCATTTGAAATTATAGCTTTTTAATGAGAAAATTAACTTTACAGTGGTTACTTTGGGTTTTGAAGGATTCTCAGCCACAAAGATTGCATTTAAGGTTTTAAAATCTATTTTATTAACCATCTGAAGTGGAATAGGCCTAATCTTCCAAGATTAAAGTTCCACAAATTTGAGGGCTATAGTACATGCACATATTCTTTTGTACTAAAGCACTCTAATCCTCAGGAAAAGTGGGCATTGGAGCTCTAGTATGGAGATTCTGTGCCGTGCTGTAGTTTATAGGGAACTGCATGTGAACTCCCCAGGAGCTGGGGGTCGGAGTCAGAACTTCCCAGGCCCGTGAGGGAATGTTTAATCTTGGGTAGATAACCTGTGTATTCACTTGGAAAACTGATATCTAATACTTTATTTACCATATATTTGGAAGACTTATTTGTCTTATTTGACTTATTTGTCTTATTTGTCTTCCATTTGTATGAAATGTGCTTTATATTCATGTCTTTCAAGAAACGAAAATCACCTACATCGTGGTTGTTATTTTCTAACATAGCTTTGTCCCTGAAGTTACAGACCGCAATTCATTAGGAGTCGTTGAAACCATTGGCTCTTAACTTCCTCTCGAGGTAATCAGTCCTTTGCAGACAAGAAGTGATGTTGGGGAGCACTGTCTGGATGCAGGGCGGCAGTACACAGCGGCACGGGTGAGCAAGCGGGGCCACCGCTCGGCCTCTCCAGCCCTGGGCCCGGCTGGAGCAGGGACAGGCGCTGCGGCAGTGCGGCGTGTTCGGTACGGCGGGTGGGTGAGAGCAGTACAGTGAGACATAGTGTGATGCGGGCTCTGATGCCACAGTTAAATTCCTTGTTATATGTTTTCCAGCCTTCCTCATAAGAAGGGACTCGAAAAGTCTAGTTCTTCTTGTGCCTTGGTTTTGAGAGAAGCAACTGAACTGCAAGGTGCTAGAGCCTCTTCTGTTCTCTCCACGCTGGTATTTCAGCAGAGCCTTGTCCACGCCTTTTCGCCGGGCCAGAGGCAAGTAGGTGGCAGCATTAGGGCTTTCTCTGAGAAGGAAACGATGGGAATCTCTGCGATTTTCGTATTGCTTTAGTGAATGTGAAAGCAAACTAGGCTGTCCATCTGTGGGATTTTCTGCTGGAACTGCGAACAACTTGTGTGTTGTTGAGGTTCTCGCATGTCCCCCAGCCACATCCTCCCCTCCATACTGACTTCTTATCTAAAACTTGAAACTTGTATGTTCTACATACACCCCCGCCAGAATTTCCAAATTACAGCAGCAGTGTCATGGAAAATTTTATTTCTGAATTGCACTAATTCGGAGAGGAACAAAAAGTGTCAGATCCCATTACATTTCTTGAGCACAGTGTTCTGTAGTCAGGGCTGTGTCTGCAGCTAGCACGGTTTAGCTCACAAAGCGCTGAGAGTGACAGTTATACTGTGACACTTTAATACTGCGTTATAAATCACTGTCACCTGGTCCCAGTCGCACCATGCGTTTGATAGAACAGGTTTCTCTGTTGTCTTGTTCTCCTCTCTCTAATTTTTCTGCCTGGCATTGCCTTTCTCATACAGGTTTATATTCAGTCAGCTGAAACTAAACATGATATGGTGGCATAATATTTCTCCAACGAATTTCCCCTGTGCACTAAGCAAATGTTGTCCACTAATAAAAATGTATTAGGCTGGACTTAATTTTCTAGCAAAAAGAGTGTGGTAATTTGGAAAATGTCATCTCTTTCACACTTTCCTTATGGTAGGATGCTCTGCATTTCAGCCTGGATCTTGCGGGGCCAATGACTGCACTGTTACGCCTCAAAATATCCTTGTGAGGAGCTCGAGGCGTTTACTCATCTCCTGCAACCAGGAGCGCGATGTCTGGAGCGCGCTGCGCAGGCTGCTTTTTGCTCTGCCTGGCCGCTTGTGCTGGTACGTGGCATTCCAAACGCTGCGCTGTCGTCAGGCTCCCCGTGAAATGTCACACGGTATCGGAGTCTTGATTTAATATCAGAGGGTGCTGCTGGCACATTCGGGGCTCTTTCCTTGCACACCTATCCTAATCATCAAATTGGCAACCCATTAGCAGGGATCCGCAGGAAGATACAGCCAACAAGGAGATAATAAGATCCACTGGGAAGCACTAGACTCCAGTTCTTGTGTGGATTGCTTCCCTCTTTAATGCCTCTGTTTTCCTGCGGAAAAAAAAAAAAGTAGTTAGTGCTATTTTCAGAATCTCTCAGGTTTTGATAATTGTATCATTTGTTCTGTTGAGATTGTCTCAAAGTGCTCTCTAAATATTATAAATTTAAAAACAAGAAGAATTTCTTTGTCTTTAAGAGTTTGCAATCTAAATAGTTGTGGTAACAAAAGTAGTAGTAGAAGGTTGTTTTCTTTTAACAGACCAAGATGGAATGATGAAGGTCTTTTTTGCGTAGGAACTCTGCTGTCTTAACAGAGACTAGAATCCAGATCACTGGAATTAATTAATATTAATTCATTATTTATGTAATATAAATCATGTAATTACCATGTGCAATTTCCGTTTCAAACTTGGTTAATTTATCATTTTATGTCCTTGTAAACTATGGCTGAATACAGCGTTTCAGTTTTATCTTAATGTCGCTTTTGTTAATTAATTTTTCCCTAACACAACTTTGAACTTGTTTTCCAACTGATATATGTACAGTCATGCTTCTAGATGCGGTCCGTGCTATCGAAATGTAACGTTAGAGACTCCTAATCTGTGGATTACTGACTGACTCGGTGGTTCCTCCGAAGGAACTGCGAGCACCTGTGAAGTCAGGCTGAGGTAGCTTTGATCTGTGCGTGGAGCGCTAACACCGTGAATTTGTATAATGCAGATGCGTCGTTTGTACTGCAGCTGCCTAAGGAAGCCTCGTTATTGTGACTGCATCCTTTTGTCAATGCAGAACTGGAGATCTTGGCTGGAGGTAGGAAGCATAGAATCATAGAATGGTTAGAGTTGGAAGGGACCTTCAAAGGTCATTTAGTCCAACCCCCCTGCAAGGAGCAGGGACATCTCCAGCCACATCAGGTTGCTCAGAGCCCCATCCAGCCTGGCCTTGAACGTTTCCAGGGATGGGGCATCCACCACCTCTCTGGGCAACCTGTTCCAGTGCTCTACAACTCTCATTGTAAAAAATTTTTTTCTAATATCTAATCTAAACCTGCCTCCTTCTAATTTAAACCCATTACCCCTTGTCCTATCACAACAGGCCCTATTGAACAGCCTGTCCCCATCTTTCCTGTAGGCCCCCTTGAGGTACTGGAAGACCGCTATCAGGTCTCCCCGGAGCCTCCTCTTCTCCAGGCTGAACAGCCCCAACTCTCTCAGCCTGTCCTCGTAGGAGAGGTGCTCCAGCCCTCTCATCATCTTCGTGGCCCTCCTCTGGACCCTCTCCAACTGGTCCATGTCCTTCTTATGTTGGGGACTCCAGAACTGGACGCATGCTGAATCGGAGCTCCTTTTGCGACTTCCACGGGACAGTCTGAGCTCCTCCTCGTCGTCAGTGTGGTTGTGCAGCCGGGTACTTGTATGGAACAGGGCGTCGCTGCATCTCTGAAGTCCCCGGCTCGCTCTGTCTCTGCGTGTGCGTGGCTTCACGTACGTTACTTAATCTATTGCAATCTCCGTTTTACTGAAGCTCCTAGCGTACAGAATGGTACCTGGTAATAATTTGGGTCACTTTTCCGTGCTCACTCTTCCTTCAAAGAATGGTTTATCATTTTGAATGAAACTGAAGTGAACTGGTAAAGCTGTTTTAATAAAATGTTTTTCATCTGGCAGAATCACAGGAGAAGGACTCTGTCTCAGTAGCATAGGTTCAGAGATGTTGAGGCAAGAGGTACCACACAGTCCTCTCATTGAGCCTCACCTGCAAGGTACAGCAGGCTGTTAGTCTAAATATGCCAGGCCTAAGCCCAGGAACCAGACAATTCCCTGACAGAGTTTTTTAGCAGCCGTGAAATCTTCTTTTACAAAATTTTGGTTTGTTGATGTTACTGCTGCTGTGAGATGGTTTTCTCAGCTTCTTGCTTCCCTCAGCCTCCTCTCCAAAGGTTCCTTCTCTCCATTCATGCTGCACTGAGGTACAACCCCCATGAACATATGGTGCGCTGAGCTTATGGCACAGGGTAACATGGGTTTGATTTCTGTGAAAATACAGAGCAGCTGATAATTTATTGTGTTCTAAACTCACGTTTTCAATTAGCTGTCTATGAGTGCAATATATCGTTATACCATACATTGACAGACAGTCGAAGCTGTATTTTTAGTTCTTGCACTCTAGTTTTCCTTCTAGCTGCTCATACGCTTTTTTTTTCATAATGTAAAAATATTAATTAATGAGAGGCTATCATTGACGCAGTGACACTGGCTGTCAGTACCTAACGAATGCGATTTAGAAAAACTAAATAATAAAACTGTGAACACATAGCAGAGATGGCAGTATGATAAGGGAGACGAGAAAAGTTAATTGCTGGACTTTAAAATATCTTGGGAAGGGAGGTGTTGAAAAAGTTTATAGCAAAAATTAATGATGTATAACAAATTAATTAGAAAGGCTAAAGCTAGAAATGAAATCCTAATTACAAAAGAAGCCAAGATGTGGATTGGAGTCTCAGGGAACGTGATCGTTGTACTCTGATGTTAAGAGGGCAGCACCGGTCTGTCTGAGGACCTTGTTGCAGGTCATTTGGGTGTGTGGAGCCTTGGAAGGACACTCGGTCTTCTGCTTCATCAGAGCGTAAGAGTCTGCGGTGCAGCACAGCGGGTAGAGGCTAAAGCGTTAACTCAGCCCCGCTGAGACGCCTTGAATAGTCTGGCTGTCAGAGCTGATCTTGTTGGCGGGGTGAGCGGTGTTTGGGCGTCCCAGGGGATGGAAGGGCACGGGTATCGTGTGCGTGTCGGAGGGTGCAGGTATGATTGCTTTTTTCTCTATTTCCGCTGGCAGTCTCCTCTCCCTGGGGTGATATACCAGTGGGAGCAAGGCAGTGCGTAGGTAAGAGAGAGAAAATTTAGATGTAGGGAAATAAAAAGATGATGTGATGCAGACTGCTATGGAGATCAAGCACTGAGGTGCTGTTAGGGGGCATTGTCCTTAAAATCTGCTCCTCTAGGTCTGCTCCAAATAGAGTTTCTCTTCTCTGTTGTGTCAGTCAGAACCCTCTAAATGGTGTTGTTGCACCTTTCTTGATGAGGTCACCCGGGGACAGCCTCACTTGAGACGTATCCTCCTTCTCTGTTGGCCTTTGACTTTGTTCAAGTGCATGGCAGTTGAACATGTGGTAAGTTCCCTATCACAGGGTTGTCTCCATCCTTGAAAAAAGAGATCTGAGGAGTGTAATGTCTTTTTCATCTCTGAGCATGATAATGTTCTCTACCATCTTTCCTCCAACCCTCTTTGTACTAAAGAGAATTAAAAAATGCCCCTTGATTTCCTCAGTGAGCTCTGGATCAAGCCTGTACTTTTTACAGTATTTTGGATGTGAGGAGAGAAAGATGAATTATCAGACAGCTGTGAGATGGTGTTGATCAGAGTCCCCGAGGTATTCTTACCTAGGTTTTCAGATCGCGTGCTCTATTAAGAGGTCATCTATTAATGAGTTACAAAAGATTAGATGGTGATTATTAGATGTTTTAAATAGATTCCAAGTCATTTGTTTGATGTGGAAGCTGCATTCAACAGGTCAATAATCAAAGCAGTGCTCTTTCTGTATTAAGGTTTTATCTACACATACAGCTGTTTAATCAATTCATAATAGAGCTGCTTTCTTAATACACTCTCAAAAACCACATGTCCCTCAAAAGTTTTTGATAAGCAACTTCTAATGATGTTTAGATTTTTTACGGATAACTTCTGCTCTCATATGAGGAGTATTTTAATGTGTTTTAGTAATCTTTTAGGCAGATTCTTTTAACATAACCTGTGCCTGATTTTCTGTTCCATTACATGTGAGTTTATCCTTCCATTGTCCTTTTTCAGCATTCCCTATGGACTTTTGGAAGTTTACTTTAGATCTGATGTTCTAAATGTTGTGTATGACATTGTCTAGTAGGCTGCTTCTCTCTCTTCGTGTGACCTTTTAATAAAATGATTTCAGAACTGAGCCTACAGTTCTCAGGATATCTGCGAACGTGGCTGCATCTGAACACAGATCTTTCTGCTTAGACAATAACAGTATTCTCTTTTCAAAAAATAAGTGATAGAGGACATCTACCATTCATTTATAGCCTACTTCTTATTGCATTGCAGTGTAAATACATTGAGGAAGTTATGAAATTGCTTGTGCTGCAGTGTAATAAGCAGCATGTGTACACGTAGATTCTTTTTTCAATATCATTCTCCAAACCCCAAGCCATCCCAGTGTGCTTTACCAAGTCAAATTACTTATTTATGGACTTCTGCAAAATAAGTCTGATGTACAGCACTGCCTGTGTAGCTTTCATCACTGTAATTGTCTTAGTGTGCCTGCTAAGTAGTTACAAATATGATACCTCATTCATTACTTTCAGCTTGTTCGGCATTTCGTGGCAGTGAGCACAGTAGGATTTAATTTACTCGAATTGCTACCGTACGATCTTTCCCTGGGTATTGCAACCAAGGCGCTTCGGTTCTGACTGCGGCACCTCACGTACTCCTCCCTGCGCTCCGCGTCGGGTGGAAAGCCCTCGCAGAGCTTACAGGACAAGGTACTTCAGCACTGACAAGGCTGAGAGGACAGAGCCCCAGCAAGGCTGGCCTACAAGCTTTTGTGGAGAACAGTAAAATTTTTTCCCCTCTCTGCGGTATTTGCTTTATTTCTGCTCCTGTGTTTTCTCCGTTGACTTCTGTGAGGTTTAAAATATCGGTCTGAGATGGACTCCAGTCCCTAGGCAGCTGGAGAACGGCAGAGAGCTCGTGTTGTGTGTCAGTATAGATTAAATCAGAATGTTATCTTGCCTTTCGAGTCAAATCTTTTTCTTTTGTATACTGACTAACAGATATAACAGAGCACTGTTTTAGCTTAGGCCTTGGTTTTTTTGGGGCCCTTGATTACCAGTAGAAGCTTACTGGAATGAGGCAGCCATCTCATGCTGAGGAATGACGTTCTCCCAGTCTTTCTGGACTGTTCCAGTTTGCAGGCCATGTTTGTGCACATAGACGAACATGAAGGACTTGCACGCTGAGAACCTGGGCTTCCAATGGTCCTCAGAGAGCTGTCACCTGTGCTGCAGGGCCCTGCTTCCCTGCTCCTCAGCAGGGGCTAAATGCTCCCGTGATATACGCTGACACAGCTGTCTTCCTTGCTTGAAATGGAAGCAAAGCCTTAGGGCTTTGTTTTGGGAGCTGGCCATCAGCTGGGAGACAACATCCCAACATGGACAAGGTCTAAAAGCGGTTCCTGTCTTGGCACGCTACTGGAGTTGATCTTTGAAGGTGAGAATCAAGTTCAGTGTGTCGATCTAGACGGCCTAAAAGGAGCTATTTTTCTCCTAAACGATGTTACAGATATTTTATTAAAACTAGCAAAGCTTGTGCCCCGGTGTTCTTCATCTTCAAAGCTGATGTTACTGCAGTTTCATTATTCAACCCATCAGGCAGCAACGATTTCATAAATGAATACGATTGCATACTGGGGTGGTAGCATTACTGAATAAACTGGATTTTCATCCAGCCATGACCATTTGGATTATAACATTTAGAATCCATCGCTTCAGTGACTTCTCTTAAGCAAAGATCACAGCACAACTTGAGCTGTTAAAGCCACAGGAGGGACAGAGGAAATGTTTTGAAGGGCTTCAAGTTGCATGTACAGATTAAGGGAAATCCAGGTGGGAAAGGTTAATAGAGTAACGCCTTTGTTAGCAGTGACTGTGAGAGCAGGAAAACAATCCTTCGTGTGTCCTAGATCCAGCGTTTATCCCAAAGCTCCTGATAGAAGATTTCTGCTCAGTGCTATTAACGACTGAACCCAAAGTGGTTCAGAATTCACCAAAGTGTGCAGATGCTTGATGTCAAAACAAACTGACAGTTTGAACTTAGGTTGTTTGAAAGATTGGTATCTCTGATGGACATTCTTACTTTGGACTAACCTGGAAACTCCTCTGATCAAACACTGGGACATCCACGATCCTGCTGTTATCAATTAATTATTCCTATGGTAGCTATCAGAATGATTGAAGGAACCTTATAAGATTCTCCATGAAAATACCATTTTTTCCTTCTTTTTGCTGCAGATAGGAATGCTCTTTTCTAACTTGTTGATGTAGCTGGAAGGATAAATAAGTTTGTCTCTTTTCTTGTGTCTCTTCTGCATCTTAATTATATTTGATTTGAGTTTGAATGGAGAGTGTTCAGTTACAGTACTTGCTGGTTCTCTGGCAGAAACCTGGATAATTTGGGGTAATTTACTGAACCTTTTTGTGCATCAGTACCTATTTTTAAGCGAAGATAATGAGAGTTCTGTTCTACCTGTCTGTTTGTGATGTCTCCCAATACGTGTTCCTGACCTTGCCTGGAGCCCTTATTTATAGAATATTCAGATTGCATTATAAACAATTATTTTCATACTGTATTTATGTTTACCCATCAGGCTTATGGGGATTTTTTTATTCATAACCCTTTTTACCTGTGTTTGTTCAGATAGAAATGATGTGTACCGTTGCAAGCAGGTGAGAGTGTTGTTCTGTTGTTTTTCTTTATCAGACTAGAGGAACAGGCGAGACAGACAGAAGCACCAAAGCATTGCTACAGCTGCCTCTCACCTTGAAACCATCGGTGAAACCCATAAATTTTAAATATTGGATTTAGGGTTTTGAAGATTCTTGATAGAAATACTACCAGTGGAGAAGCACCCTCTCTTTGGTTTAATTATTCTTAGAAAAGCATTATGTCCTGTCAAGGCATTTGTCCTTTGCTGTCAGAGCTGCAAGCACCAATTTCACTTTTCCAAAAAGGACCCATAATAGTCTGAAATAAGTAAGTACGAAAAATTGTGGATATAATTATTATAATTTTTGATGTCATGAAACGATAATCCTTTTAAGTATGCTCCAAACAATATATTCATCCATAATTGCAGATATTCAGGCTTTCCTGTGCAGTATTTCATTTGCCTTTGTGTCAGTATCAGTAGCAGCAGGAAAAAGCAATACTGTTGGTGAAATACCCCGAAGTCAGCATGAAAATGATGGAGAAATGACATAGGTGTGAAGAGAGCAGTTGTTCTTGCAAGGAGTTGCAGGCGGCGGCTGGGGCTGCTGTTGCGGTGGAGGCCGTGGCAACGATTGTTCGCAAGGCCACCGCCCACCCCGTGGTGCTGCCGGTCCGTCTCCCAGTCAAGGGTTGCGTTAGACAGAGTGGAAAAGCTGAGCTCCTGACCGCTCTGGAGCCTTTGTACATCGCTCGGACGCTTTTGTGAACCCATATAGTTAATTCTGGTGTTCTGGCAATTCCAGCTTGGTACCAAGTTGGGTTTACTAAGAGGAGGCGAAGGCAGCGTCCCCCCTTTCGCTGCCCTGTGCAGCAGGCGTATTTCTGCAGACGGTTGAAATTGGAGCTGTCTGTCTCCTTCAAGCACCCACTTCACCTTCCCAGGTCTTCCCGAACTTTCGGTTGGCTGTGTTGTCGCTTTAATTTCATAGCATCTAAGGCCGGAAGGGACCGTTAGATCATCCACTCTGAGCTGCTGTATATCACAGACCATTAAGTTTCACCCTGCTACCCCTGGGTATTCTTCACTTCCAGTCTTTAAACTTTTATGTGGTGTTCCTGTGGCATGTTTCATCACAGAGGTAGCTACATTTCAGTGAAATGTATTCTGTATAGAACAAGTAATGCTTGTAAAGTGCTTTAGGAGCCTTCAGAATGAGTAGAACTTGTATATATTTGGTCTGAGATGTTCAAAGATGCTTAGGGAATTAGGAGACTCAGTTCCCATTAATTTTTATGAGAATTTAGCATCTAAATGCCCTGGGTGGCTTTGAAAAATCTTCTCTTTTAGTGGGAGGCATAAAAGTAACCGTTTAGAATTAGTTGAATTGTTTATGTAGTTCGTTAGTGGTAGATACTTCAGGATAAGATGATTAAAAAATCCTGGTTTAGACAATTATATAGTGACCTGCTCTGGAGGTGATGTTTTCTTCCTGACTCTAAGCACTTCACTGTTGGCTTTGAGCTTGGGCGTTTGTACTCCTTTTTCACTCCGCAGCCCACTTGATGTAACTCAGGAAGTTCTTAGGAACCATAAAAATATCTAATGGTATTTTAGGTTCTATGACTTTATCAATATTGGTATTTATGAAGCAGGACAGAACTCTTAATTGTTTCACTGTGCATTGACGTGTGAACTACAGTTCTCATTAGCACCAGCTTTTGCTGATAGGGGAACTGCTTTAACAGAGGAAGGAATTTTCTCCAAGATAGTAGTACTGAATGTTTGTTAATGTTAGCAATAACTGTTCTTGTCTGATGTTTTTGAGAGGATTATGGGGCATCAGAATTTCCAGAGGCTTCCCTGGTGGTAGGTGTGGTCCCATTAGTCAGGATTTTCTATTCAGAGTCAGAAAGATTTACAAAAACTCAGCTTTGCTTTCTGCAACAATAACTTGTAAGACATTATGACATTTTGGACATGTACCAGAATATGCTACATTCAATGTAGCATAATAGTTTTTCTGGAGATCATTCTCTACCTTCAGGGCGCCTAATTGCATTCAGGTAGCTAATTGCATTTGAAAAATACCTTGCATAGGATAATTCCCTATTACACTTCAAAAAACCACTCCATAAGCTCCCATGACGTTATCTCACATGGGTTTGGTTATCCTGGTCTTCTCCACTGCGAGCGTGTGTTACGGTCTCCTAGTCTTTAGCAGGGAGACTTCCCCCATTTGTCTCGTTTCCAGTTCCTCTCAGTCACTTCACGTTGCTCTTAATCATACTCACCATAAATAATTTTTCTCCAACCTCTATTCTGCATCCTTTGGGTATCTGTAAGCAGTTACGTTCTGTCTCCATGATCACTTGACCGGGGATGGGCTAATGCAAGACAACAGCTACTAAGAAACGATGTAGTATGTATCGAGTACACCTGCCTTCCTAATTATTACATGCCAGGTTTAATTGTACGACTGCAAATATCGGATCAGACTACTTCCCATGACATGTTGTGACTAAAACAGCCTACATTTACTGCGAAGGTACATGTTGCCCAAAATTGAAGTATTTGTCTTATTTGACACAAATTATAATTATCCTAAAGAACTTGAAGGTTCTTCCTCCTCCCCTCCCCCTTTTTTGTCTTCCTAATTATCACTGTAGCTCCCAGTGAAAATGATTGGTATCTCTGCTCATTAGCCAAATAATTTCTTTAGCAATTATCAGAAATTTAGGCAGCCAGTTTGAAAAAAATGCAACTGTAATGCAAAGCAGAGGTTTTCCCTTGAGAAAATTCTCAGATGCAGGTCAGGTTCTCTGTTGGTGTAAATGCAAGAAACTGCACTGAATGTAGCTGCATTCCTGTGGAGACAAATTTAGCTCTCCTATTTAACATCAAGACACCAAATTTTATTGATTGATATTGAAACTATAAATTGAGCCTGACTTTAGGAGGTACATGTCTGTTCAGCACCAAATGCTTCCATGGAGAGACAAGATTCATACTGGCTGAGTATCTTGATGGGAGTCCTGTGACCTTTCATTATCTTGTGGTGAAGTAATTTAAGCAAAGCAGTGAGAATCCTGGATGTTCAAACACCCGCCTCCAACCCCAATGAAAATACCATGACACACTGATTTCTTCGGAGTCCTTAATTTCTTTGGAGCTCCCCAGGGTTTGCTTTATGGTCAAGGTTTAGGTGAAAGGTCTGGATACCTTTTTTTTTCTGTGAAAACTGTGGTAATGTTGTAATTTCACAGTATCAGAAACTGAAGTATTAAGAACATAAATATTATGAGATGTGATAAACTCTAAGAGTCTGCAGCACTGTAAGCAGGACAAGACTCAGCACAGGTGGGGATGTTGCTGCTTACAGGAATGACCAACTACAAATGTTTTTAGTCGACCTTTTCACATCACAGATGGCCCAAGGTGCCGCTGGTTAGCGGATGGACAGCTAACACAGGACCTGGGCACCACGGCCTAAGGAAGTTCTTAATGCCTGAGTAAAGGTTGAGCAAAAAGAGTGAGTTTGGTTTCATTCAGGTGTTCTTGTGACCAGGTATCTCAGTTTGCTTTACTCTCAGCAGGAGATTTTCAGAATAAGGGCCTCCAGTTTCGCAGCCGTACAGAAGTGCTAATGATGGGCCAGTCGTTGTAGCTACAGCCCTGGAAAGAAAGAGGGAAGACAGACCCTGGAAAACAAGGGCGAAGGTGTCTTAGGAGTTAAGTTCGTGATCTGAGACGTTGGCTTAGTTCCCAGCTCTGTCACAGTTCTCCTGTGTGACCTTGGACAAGTCGCATAATCTTTCTTTACCTGAGTGCTGCGTGTAGGAGTAATGATGTCTCCCCGGGCAGAAAGATGGCTTTCCTGCTGCATTTTGATGCTGAAGTGTCTGGGATCACAGGTGTTTCTCGAAATTCAGGACATGACTATATAGATAGTTCTATCCTACGTGTGTGTGGAGCACTCGGTAGGCACAGAGCTATATAAATACAGATATAATCACACAAAAGCCTGCTGTATTCCTTTATTCACACTGCAGTCCTGACAGATGTGTTCTCAGCAAGATTCCACCATATTCCACAGTTGAGTGGAGACCGTATGCTATTGAAACAAAAGAAGATTAATTAGGCTGTCATTGTGTGAAATTGGGTTTGTGGATGGCAGAGTCGCTCAGTAGCTTGCGTGGAGGTTGTCCATTTTTTTAATTATTGAAACAGAAAGAGGGAGAGAAAGAGAGAAACCTGGCATGAGTGCTAGTCTGCGAGTGGCAGGATGTTCACCCGAGTGGCTGTGCACTGTTTGTTCGGCAGCGGTGACGCAGTGAAGGATTCGGTGTGCGGCTCCGCTACCTGAGGCGCGCGTGCTGCAGAGAGAAGGTAGACTAAGTTGAACGAATAAACACCGTCTCTGTATGCTTCTGCAAATGAATTCGCTGGTTTCTGGAAGTCATTGGTCCATTAAAACCTAAAACTTTTTGCATTTCAAGTCAGCCAGTGTCGTACTCTCTGGGGTCCCCATGCGTAGGGAAGGCTGGACTTATCTGGCGGTAAGCTTGGAGCCCGCTTGGCAGCAGGAGCGGGTGCAGCAGAAGGAAACAGACCCCGAGGGCAGGGCAGGTGGTGTAGGCAGTACCTCTGAGCCCTTGAGGCAAATGGCTGCAGGACCAAAATCAGCTGAACGTCCCAGCTGCTGCTGCGTAGGTGCACGCGGGTCTGGGGCTGGCGTGGCCTCTGCCGGGGTCTCCAGGCCGCGTGGCGTGGCGCTGTCCTGGAGCAGCGTCTGCGTGCCGCTCCGCAGCTTCCAGGTGTGACTTACACTGAACAGCAGCTTTTTTCCCAGCCTGAACTTGGGCTTATTTATCTGAGGGCTGAATTGTGCCCGCAGGCAAATGAATTTTTGGTGTCAATTCGTTAAAATCAGACAGTGTCTAGGTAGCAGACTGGAATGCAGTTTCCCTGTTTAAACAATAGCAGCAGCCACCTGCAGGAGGAAAAATATCTTCCTGTGTGCAACTTGAGACCTGCTGTATCCTTACAAATATCCAGGAGATGAACATTGCATTCCAGTTCTTTCTCATTTAGTTCTGGTCTATTATATGCGTCTCAGAAATGAGCACCTGCTTTATTCTTGCCTTCCTTTAAAGAGAAGGAGGGGAACTGCTTTTGGGTGTATTCCAGCCCAGGTAACAATATTCCAACTCCCTCTCCTCTGCTTGCTGTT
Organism: Tetrax tetrax; assembly: GCA_009806455.1. Taxonomy (NCBI): domain Eukaryota; kingdom Metazoa; phylum Chordata; class Aves; order Otidiformes; family Otididae; genus Tetrax; species Tetrax tetrax. The sequence continues at coordinate 527,317 of WHYT01017626.1, forward strand.
TCTATTGGAAAAGAAAATCTTATTGTGTACATTCATTTGCTAGAGGCAGAGTTAAAGAATGTTCTGTCAGGGATGAGGGCTGTGTGGTGGGACAAATCTGCGTGTAGGGGCCTAGCTCCTCTCCTCTGCAAAAATAAAACCAGTTTCCAGACTGAGAGCAGAACCAAACTAACAGCACATCGAGCCCTTCCCGTGCGGGAAGAAAGGCCAGCAGAGCAGAAGCAGCTCCTTAGGAGTGGCAGAGCTTGCAAACAGGAGATCTTTGCTATCTGCTGTAGCGGGGTGGCATTAACCCCTGCCGTTGCAGCCCATCGTCAGCCCTTGATCAGATGCAGTGCGCTGACATTAAGGAATTGCTTCAGATACTTAATATAGTAGTTCATTGCTCTGTCCCTGCAGAACACTGGTTGTTGATGCTGCTGCCATACACGCAGAGAAACATACAGTAAATCCTTCTGTCTTGCTGTATTAGAATAGATATGAGTGACAGGATTTTGAATGCTTTCTCGTGCTCTCTCTGATGTGCATTGCCAGGCTTCATCGCTTGTTTCTGGAGCTGCTGCGCGGGGATTGTCCCAAGGACGGGCCGTCCCCTGGGGCTGAGCAACTGAAGGCTGCACTGAAGTCCCAGAGGGTTTTGCGGGTACTCGATATCCTCAGAGGCAGACCCCGCGACCCCGGTAATCCAAATGCTGAGGAATATGGTACGAGCTGCCAGGATCCCACAGCTTCTGTCGGAATCAAAGAGAGATGGGGAAATTTTGCTTAGACTGGTGTCAGGAAGCCGTTTGCGTGCCATTGTAAGGTGTGATGCAGCGCTGCTGGGTTCCTGGGAGCAAGTCTGAGCTCTTTGTGCTTGGCAGCACTTGGGTAAGGAAAATGTAGAACAATGCTGCAATTAATGAATCAGCACTCTGTTACAAGGCAAGAAATAATTCTTTGTTTACTGTTAATTCACATTTTCGAAGAGTGATTAGCATGATAGTTAGAAACACATGTTATGTGACCTTTTTGAAAAGCGTGAGGAGGCAAAGGAGGAGGAGTGGAGTGGGGCTGGGGTGAGGTGTCAAAGGTCTCGTGCGTAGTGGCTGAACAGTAGCTTGCCGGAGCCACAGCAGATTTTCCAAAGGTGTGCAAATTGAGTATCCCAGCCCAGTAGCTGGGATTCCTTACCTAACCTCTAGCTTCTTCAAACTGGCAGATGCTGTTTTTGTCGGTAGGGGTTATAGCTCAGAGAACACCTTTGCTTGTCACTTGGAAGTGATATGTTCTTTATTATCCCTATGAAGAGATTCTCGTGAGTACTTCAGGCAACATTCATAAATAGAGCTTTAATTATTTAAAACCTTTTTTCCCCTTACTTACTTAAGGATGTTGCCTTTCATCCACCCAAGCTGAATTTATTGCAATGAATAATAATTTTAATTTCAATTAAGTTTTGTATGTACACATCTCTGAATCTTGTATCCATCTGTTTGCCATCTGCTGATTGGTTTGCTATTTCTGTAAAGCTGCTTTTTTTTTTGATTGTAGATGGTCATGTACTCATTACAAGCTTCATCATTCAACTCATCCTGGAGACAACACGTATCTGTATTAGTCTGTGAGTAGATGGCCAAGACAGCTAAAATAATCAGATTGTTTAAATTCAGCTACTCTTCTGAGAGTGCACTTCCTCTGAAGATGTGTGTACTTCTTTTTGAAAGGGACTAATTTTAGTGGACTAGAGGCAGTGCATTAGCTGGGAATTTGCTCTTGATCAGCTGTGACTATGATTGTGCTGAACTTGTGCATGGCAGTCTGCCACAGTCCATGTTGAGAGTCGCTGAACAAATGCAGTCGACTGTCTTGGATACGTTACAGGTACCAAAGACAACCGGGACTTCTTAACAGGAGGATACGGCTTGATATACCTGCAAGCTGTACCACCTCAGAGCTCACCTGCCCTACAGCCTGGTAGTAACCTGGGCCAAAATTCTTCCAGCTGAGTGCTTGATAGCATTTTTATGTGCAGAAATGATCTGGTTGCATTTGGTAGGTCTGAGGATGGACATGGGAATCCAGTCTTCTGTACGCATGCATCACTTCCATTTAGTGGTCCAGTTTGTTGGTCTCGGCATAGCTGCAAGTCAAAAGGCATTTATACAATGTGTGTGTAAGCTCACCCCTGTTCCTGCTGGAGGCTCTGCAGGCGGCTAAGGGACTTAACTCTTTGTCTGGATAAACTTAGGTTTATGAAGGTGAGGTTGGATGGGAGTTGAAGAGAGGGAGAAGTGCTTTTCAGAAGCACTCAAAACAAAACAGAGAACTACAGGCACACAGTGTATATTAAATGATATCTTCTCCATAGTAACCAGCCTGAGCTTACCATTTCTCTTTTCATTGTTTGTTGCTCAGTCACGGTCCTGCTTGGGAACATCTCCTGTAACTGAGAATATGGTTTAGTAGCTGACCTTGCGACCGCCGGCGTGCCTTTACGTAACACCAAGTGCTCAGGGCTCCCCGTGTCTCCTGCTCCACCGAACAAACAGTTAAAAAAGGAAAGAAAGAGAAAACCTACACCAAAATCGGCAGCTGTTCTGGAGCCAGGAAGAACTAATTAACTTGTAGCAGGTGCTGCTACAGGTTTCCATCCAGTTGCAGTCCAGCAATCTGCTGCCCTGCTGCGGAGAGCCTAACAGAGATTTGGGGAAGGCCAGGAGGGAAAAAGCCTTCCCTTGAAGCAACATGAGCCTGTAGTAGTGGAAGTGTTGTTTTTGTAGCTGCTGCCGTGACTCAGTGTTTTAGATGGCTGTGGATGGCTTTCTCTGCACTTCTTACACCCAAAATGTCATTCAGCCAGAGGCAGCTGTCACGTTGATGACTAGAGGACAGGGCTTGGAGAAAGCAGGTCTGAGGAAACTGCCCCTGGTTTGCTGTAGATTTGAATGGGTCACATAACCGTTCTGTCCTCACTGCTAGACCTAGAGACCCCAATTAGCATCAGGGCTCGTTGTGCCAGGTACTGTAGAAGCACCTAAAGAGAAATAGTTGACCTGCGGTGTAATGCAGGCAGTTGTTTGAATGTCCTACATTTTTCCCTGGAGTACTCTTACCTGCCTATTTTAGATAAGTCAGAGCTTTGAAAGCTCTTGAGCTTTTAGAAATTCTGTTCTAATGTAAGTTTTCCAAGTGCTGAAGAATATAAAGGTTCCTTTTCAGATGTGCTTTAGGCAGTTAGTAGCCTCTCTGGTAAGAAACAACCAACCAGAAAAACTCTGAACTCCCAAACCCTGAATATCTCAGCTGCTTTCGTGCACCTAGACGCTCAAAATTTAAACTGAAGTTTGAGTGCTTAAGTCAGGTCTGACAACCAGACTAAAGCTTTTAAGCCACAGAGATGCTTTTTGAAACGTTATCCCAATTTTGACTCCCAGTAAATAAGTGTTTTAAAGATGAAATCTTGCAGTCCCTAGGGCTTTCTGTGGCTGCTTCTGATTTTTTTTTCTCCCCAGCCATAAAGCCAAATTATACCAGGGTATATCCCGTGTAATTCCCTTTCTGGCCCTATCTTATCTCTTGCTCTTAGCCAATGTAATTGAAAAACTCTGCCATTCTGTGACAGAAATCCAAATAGCGTGTGCTAAAGGCCATCGCTGTTCTTCCGGGAGCAGGCCCAGGCACTTCAAAATGGGGGAGTGTGTGTATGTATTTATTTATTCTTTGTAAAAGGAAAAGATGGGGTTGCACCTTCTAACGCAGTGCTGGAACAAACACAGTAGGTAGCTGTGAGTCCCGTGTGCGCCTGGCAGCAAAGCGACGCTACAGTGCGTTAGGATTGCCGATGCTGAGGATGGAGAGGACCAGTGGAATGAATTTGGAGAGGGACATACCCAGTATTAAAGTGATTATTTATTTAATGCACTTGGGATTCTAACTCTCTGAAACCAGGTTTTTAGAACTGCATTCTCTTGTAGAGTGACCTTGGAGAACTTAGGCGATGCAGCATGACTTGCTCATACGGATTCTCGCTCTCTGATGGTGAGGTGCTTGTTGAAAGCCACTCAGGCCATCAGATGAACTCTCCTCTCTAGAATAGTATCTTAAACTCTGGATACTGACCCGTACTTAACAATTTGCAGATTAACAGAGATTTAACAGACAGAAGACTCTTCCCCAGCATATTTAATAAGAATGTTTCTGAGGTAGAATTTACTTGGACTGAGTTAGATATAATTTTTGCTGGCATGACAACGCAAGATAGAGGTGACGTGCCATGGGCAGGATTTAGTGCTTCATCTCTTTGTATTCACCTCACTCAATAAGGCAGGGAATTTATTTACTATCCAGAGGCAGTTAACTGTCTGTCTAGTGCATTGTTTCAGCAGCTGAAAATGGCAATACATCTATAGATCTATTTTTAAATGGATGACTTTCAATAGCCAAGGAGAAGGATGAGAAACCCTGTTTGTTCTGGTATTGACAGAGAAATGAATTTCTCCACCAAGTTGAATCTCAGACACAGATTTGATTATTTTTCTTAAGGAAGGTTTCAGCTGTGATTGTTAAGTTTCCACTGTTGATCCTAGAAGAAGCAATTTAAAAGACTTATGTATTCTGTATCCCTTTCTCTAGCATGAGAATGGCACAGGGCCAGTCTCTGTGTCGTTAATAGCCGAAATACAACTGTCACTTAAGGGGAAAGATAGTTCCCATGTGCAAGATCTGAGGCTCCTGAAAGGAAATCTATTTGGGGCGAAGGGAGAGGAGGGGGTGGACAGTTAGCAAATATCCAAATGGGATGATCTTCCTCAGCAGGCAGGGGGAGTGAAGAGCCCTGCTCTTCACAGCACAGCATTGGTTTTGCTGTGGTGTTCTCCCCACGGGCACGCTGGCCTGATAACATGCTTTTATACTTCTGCATCGCTGTGTGTGCAGTTACACAGAGTCATAGAACGGTTTGGCTTGGAAGGGACCCTCAAGGGTCATCCAGTCCAACCCCCCTGCCAGGAGCAGGGACATCTCCAACCAGATCAGGTTGCTCAGAGCTCCAGGGATGGGTCATCCACCACCTCTCTGGGTAAACATCTATTAGACTCATCAGAGATTTGGAATGAGAAAATAACCTCATGCAAACTGGGGTCTGTCACTTCTTTCCTTTACCTCTGGCAGGTGGTTGTGTCTCGTGGAGAAGCTGTGGCCTGGAATTAGTTTATCCACACGCTTCATCTGTCGAGCCCATCCCAGGCCCTGTTTGAAGCTCATGGTGAAGCGGAGGGAGGGTACAACTTTTTCTTAATTGAAGGGGTTTAGATCTTACAGTGCTGTATATAATATATTCATTAATATATAGGAGAATTATTTAATACATAAAGTTAAAAATAGGTTAATTAGGGAAGCGTAATGGGTATTTAGAGCAGAAAGTGAATATCATTGAGAGCTTTGTCTGGAGCTGTTGGTGCATTACCTTGCAGTCAGGTATCTTGAAGTTTCAAGTGTGTTCGTGATGTAGAGAACATAGATGTGCCTTATTTTAAGTAGTTTTCAGTGCTGATTCTACCATGTATGTTGTCATTCCATCCCATCCTGCCCTCATTTCCCTCCTTCCCAGCCCAGTACAAACATTTTTGAGCGTTGACATAGCAAGGAGGATCGAATACAGCAGCTGAACAAATCTACTCCTCCGCTGACAGGCCTCTGTAGTTCCACATTAATGATAAGAAGGTCAAATCCTTCCATTTATCTTCAACTCTGTAGATCTTTCCTTTAGGTAACTGGGTTGTATTCTGTGTAAATCATGCTATTAAACATGAATTAATATCCTGGAAGAAAACACGCGTGCGTCCATGCATCTTTGCAGTAAGCCCTGAGCAGGCCTGAATGCTGGCTACAGATCCAAAAAAGGCAAAGTAGCAGTTAAGTTTTTCAGCTTGAGCAACATAATTTTCATTACATTTGGAAAGGAAACATCGGTGGCATGTGCCCAAAATCATGAAAAATGCAAGCAAGAGGCTCTTGAAGAATACAAGGTTTAGGACTGGATCTTAATTGGAAGCAGGTGCAGAGCATTGCTCTGAGACGCTCTGGTGAACCCTGAACGTGTTCCCAGGGTGTCCGGACACAATTCTGCTGTTGAGCCTAACATTTCCTCCCAGGTCCTTGGAGAAGGACAGACTTTTGGTGCTGGGACTGAACTATATAGGTTCCTCCCTCCTGGATACGTTCTGTGACACACAATTAGACGTGGCGTCTGGGAGACATCGGTTACTTCACTGGACTCCCTTTACATCTCCATTTCCTGCGTTTTTGTGGCTACTTTTAATAAAAGCTAAAAGCATTCGAGGTTTCTTGTCAGCCTAAGGTATGGCACAACCCTTTGCGTTGAGCTAATGAGAAACAGCAGATGTGCAGAAAAAGTCAGTTTTGCGACATGAGGAACTTTATCAGAGACTGCTGAAATTATTAATGTGGGTAACGTTTTTGCAAGATATTTGCTGAATTTTTTATTCAGTTAGTGTATCAAGAAAACCGATACAAGTATCTTTTTCTTCATATCTACTATAAAACAGTGTCTGTGAAATAAAATTATGCCGTTTACTGCTTAAGAAATTAATCGGGACTGATGCATTCCTTTGAAAGCCTTTGACTTTTGCAGAAACAGCGTTTTTCAATAGAAAACTTTCCCGGCAAAATGTTCATGTTCTCTCTTCGGTATTT